>OW240912.1:398858843-398949547 GCA_933207985.1 Pelobates cultripes | reverse complement strand
AGATTCCCTTTCATTCAGTCTGCCTGTAGTGACAGTGTCCTATTCAGTATGCATGCAGTGAGAGATTCCCTTTCATTCAGTTTGCCTGTAGTGACAGTGTCCTATTCAGTATGCATGCAGTGAGAGATTCCCTTTCATTCAGTTTGCCTGTAGTGACAGTGTCCTATTCAGTATGCATGCAGTGATAGATTCCCTTTCATTCAGTTTGCCTGTAGTGACAGTGTCCTATTCAGTATGCATGCAGTGATAGATTCCCTTTCATTCAGTTTGCCTGTAGTGACAGTGTCCTATTCAGTATGCATGCAGTGAGAGATTCCCTTTCATTCAGTCTGCCTGTAGTGACAGTGTCCTATTCAGTATGCATGCAGTGAGAGATTCCCTTTCATTCAGTTTGCCTGTAGTGACAGTGTCCTATTCAGTATGCATGCAGTGAGAGATTCCCTTTCATTCAGTTTGCCTGTAGTGACAGTGTCCTATTCAGTATGCATGCAGTGAGAGATTCCCTTTCATTCAGTTTGCCTGTAGTGACAGTGTCCTATTCAGTATGCATGCAGTGATAGATTCCCTTTCATTCAGTTTGCCTGTAGTGACAGTGTCCTATTCAGTATGCATGCAGTGATAGATTCCCTTCATTCAGTTTGCCTGTAGTGACAGTGTCCTATTCAGTATGCATGCAGTGAGAGATTCCCTTTCATTCAGTTTGCCTGTAGTGACAGTGTCCTATTCAGTATGCATGCAGTGAGAGCATTGCACCTTTCATTCAGTTTGCCTGTAGTGACAGTGTCCTATTCAGTATGCATGCAGCGAGAGATTCCCTTTCATTCAGTTTGCCTGTAGTGACAGTGTCCTATTCAGTATGCATGCAGTGAGAGATTCCCTTTCATTCAGTCTGCCTGTAGTGACAGTGTCCTATTCAGTATGCATGCAGTGAGAGATTCCCTTTCATTCAGTTTGCCTGTAGTGACAGTGTCCTATTCAGTATGCATGCAGTGAAGATTCCCTTTCATTCAGTTTGCCTGTAGTGACAGTGTCCTATTCAGTATGCATGCAGTGAGAGATTCCCTTTCATTCAGTTTGCCTGTAGTGACAGTGTCCTATTCAGTATGCATGCAGTGAGAGATTCCCTTTCATTCAGTTTGCCTGTAGTGACAGTGTCCTATTCAGTATGCATGCAGTGATAGATTCCCTTTCATTCAGTTTGCCTGTAGTGACAGTGTCCTATTCAGTATGCATGCAGTGATAGATTCCCTTTCATTCAGTTTGCCTGTAGTGACAGTGTCCTATTCAGTATGCATGCAGTGATAGATTCCCTTTCATTCAGTTTGCCTGTAGTGACAGTGTCCTATTCAGTATGCATGCAGTGAGAGATTCCCTTTCATTCAGTTTGCCTGTAGTGACAGTGTCCTATTCAGTATGCATGCAGTGATAGATTCCCTTTCATTCAGTTTGCCTGTAGTGACAGTGTCCTATTCAGTATGCATGCAGTGAGAGATTCCCTTTCATTCAGTTTGCCTGTAGTGACAGTGTCCTATTCAGTATGCATGCAGTGAGAGATTCCCTTTCATTCAGTTTGCCTGTAGTGACAGTGTCCTATTCAGTATGCATGCAGTGAGAGATTCCCTTTCATTCAGTTTGCCTGTAGTGACAGTGTCCTATTCAGTATGCATGCAGTGAGAGATTCCCTTTCATTCAGTTTGCCTGTAGTGACAGTGTCCTATTCAGTATGCATGCAGTGATAGATTCCCTTTCATTCAGTTTGCCTGTAGTGACAGTGTCCTATTCAGTATGCATGCAGTGATAGATTCCCTTTCATTCAGTTTGCCTGTAGTGACAGTGTCCTATTCAGTATGCATGCAGTGAGAGATTCCCTTTCATTCAGTTTGCCTGTAGTGACAGTGTCCTATTCAGTATGCATGCAGTGAGAGATTCCCTTTCATTCAGTTTGCCTGTAGTGACAGTGTCCTATTCAGTATGCATGCAGTGAGAGATTCCCTTTCATTCAGTTTGCCTGTAGTGACAGTGTCCTATTCAGTATGCATGCAGTGAGAGATTCCCTTTCATTCAGTCTGCCTGTAGTGACAGTGTCCTATTCAGTATGCATGCAGTGAGAGATTCCCTTTCATTCAGTTTGCCTGTAGTGACAGTGTCCTATTCAGTATGCATGCAGTGAGAGATTCCTCTTCATTCAGTTTGCCTGTAGTGACAGTGTCCTATTCAGTATGCATGCAGTGAGAGATTCCCTTTCATTCAGTTTGCCTGTAGTGACAGTGTCCTATTCAGAATGCATGCAGTGAGAGATTCCTCTTCATTCAGTTTGCCTGTAGTGACAGTGTCCTATTCAGTATGCATGCAGTGATAGATTCCCTTTCATTCAGTTTGCCTGTAGTGACAGTGTCCTATTCAGTATGCATGCAGTGAGAGATTCCCTTTCATTCAGTCTGCCTGTAGTGACAGTGTCCTATTCAGTATGCATGCAGTGAGAGATTCCCTTTCATTCAGTTTGCCTGTAGTGACAGTGTCCTATTCAGTATGCATGCAGTGAGAGATTCCTCTTCATTCAGTTTGCCTGTAGATACAGTGTCCTATTCAGTATGCATGCAGTGAGAGATTCCCTTTCATTCAGTCTGCCTGTAGTGACAGTGTCCTATTCAGTATGCTTGCAGTGAGAGATTCCCTTTCATTCAGTCTGCCTGTAGTGACAGTGTCCTATTCAGTTTACATGCAGAAAAGATATTGATTATACAGGATGGTCCCTACAGTGCCAAAATGCAAAAATCAATAAATATAGTGCCGCATAAGGGTAAAGGTTCCAATAGCAAAAAACATAAAACTTGAAAAATATAATCCGCAAAATGCACAGTAGATAAGGCCCACATTTAATGAAGCACACACCAAACTGTTTCATTGAATCAATGCTTTCCTATGGGGATTTTGAAGACATTGAATGTACTCAAGCAAAGCGGGAGGATGTTCAGCATTGAGTTACACTTTGCATAAATCAAGGAAGCGACTCTAGTGTCTGTCTGGTAGACAAGCTTGCGCCTGTAATGTAAACATTGCAGTTTCTCTGAAACATTGTGGGGTTAAGGTGATTGGGACACTGCACCCAGACCATTCAATAAGATAGTGGTCTGGGTGCCTATAGTGTTCCTTTAAGACAGCTGGAATTAACTAGCACAGCAAGGCATAAATCTCAACGTTTGAATGGAGTTAACCAAAACAGAACAATTTGCATTTATTTTATTGGGCCATTTGTGGTTGATTTTTCTGAAATGTTTTAAAACTTCTATTTAGCAGACAATAGCTTTAAATTGATATACATATCCTCCTGGAGATTGAGAGCACTGAGCACCTTACATCTGGTTTCTATCATAAACATTGAGCTCAGCTCAGTTGTTGGCAGAGTACATTCAGCGTGCTTATGTAATTTGTATCCTGAGGGATCCTGAGGTGAATGCTCTTGGACTGGGACTTCTTCTCTGTAGAGACAAGCACACAGGTGGACAGTCTCCATATGTATTCAATGTTTGTGCTCTATACTGTATGTATTTTGGGTAAGTTTTGTATCTACTGACTGTATATAGTTGTACATATCCTTGAATGTATACAGGGAGTACAGAATTATTAGGCAAGTTGTATTTTTGAGGATTAATTTTATTATTGATCAACAACCATGTTCTCAATGAACCCAAAAAACTCATTAATATCAAAGCTGAATATTTTTGGAAGTAGTTTTTAGTTTGTTTTTAGTTATAGCTATGTTAGGGGGATATCTGTGTGTGCAGGTGACTATTACTGTGCATAATTATTAGGCAACTTAACAAAAAACAAATATATACCCATTTCAATTATTTATTATTACCAGTGAAACCAATATAACATCTCAACATTCACAAATATACATTTCTGACATTCAAAAACAAAACAAAAACAAATCAGTGACCAATATAGCCACCTTTCTTTGCAAGGACACTCAAAAGCCTGCCATCCATGGATTCTGTCAGTGTTTTGATCTGTTCACCATCAACATTGCGTGCAGCAGCAACCACAGCCTCCCAGACACTGTTCAGAGAGGTGTACTGTTTTCCCTCCTTGTAAATCTCACATTTGATGATGGACCACAGGTTCTCAATGGGGTTCAGATCAGGTGAACAAGGAGGCCATGTCATTAGATTTTCTTCTTTTATACCCTTTCTTGCCAGCCACGCTGTGGAGTACTTGGACGCGTGTGATGGAGCATTGTCCTGCATGAAAATCATGTTTTTCTTGAAGGATGCAGACTTCTTCCTGTACCACTGCTTGAAGAAGGTGTCTTCCAGGAACTGGCAGTAGGACTGGGAGTTGAGCTTGACTCCATCCTCAACCCGAAAAGGCCCCACAAGCTCATCTTTGATGATACCAGCCCAAACCAGTACTCCACCTCCACCTTGCTGGCGTCTGAGTCGGACTGGAGCTCTCTGCCCTTTACCAATCCAGCCACGGGCCCATCCATCTGGCCCATCAAGACTCACTCTCATTTCATCAGTCCATAAAACCTTAGAAAAATCAGTCTTGAGATATTTCTTGGCCCAGTCTTGACGTTTCAGCTTGTGTGTCTTGTTCAGTGGTGGTCGTCTTTCAGCCTTTCTTACCTTGGCCATGTCTCTGAGTATTGCACACCTTGTGCTTTTGGGCACTCCAGTGATGTTGCAGCTCTGAAATATGGCCAAACTGGTGGCAAGTGGCATCGTGGCAGCTGCACGCTTGACTTTTCTCAGTTCATGGGCAGTTATTTTGCGCCTTGGTTTTTCCACACGCTTCTTGCGACCCTGTTGACTATTTTGAATGAAACGCTTGATTGTTCGATGATCACGCTTCAGAAGCTTTGCAATTTTAAGAGTGCTGCATCCCTCTGCAAGATATCTCACTATTTTTGACTTTTCTGAGCCTGTCAAGTCCTTCTTTTGACCCATTTTGCCAAAGGAAAGAAAGTTGCCTAATAATTATGCACACCTGATATAGGGTGTTGATGTCATTAGACCACACCCCTTCTCATTACAGAGATGCACATCACCTAATATGCTTAATTGGTAGTAGGCTTTCGAGCCTATACAGCTTGGAGTAAGACAACATGCATAAAGAGGATGATGTGGTCAAAATACTCATTTGCCTAATAATTCTGCACTCCCTGTATACTATGAATTTTGTTAAATGTACCATAGATGAATTGATAAGGAGATCACCGGAATACAATAGTGATTAACGTGTGTACCATAGATGAATTGATAAATACAGTAGTGATTTACTTGAAGTTCATAGTTACATAGTTACATAGCAGAAAAGAGACTTGCGTCCATCAAGTTCAGCCTTCCTCACATTTGTTTTTTGCTGTTGATCCAAATGTAGGCAAAAACCCCAGTTTGAAGCACTTCCAACTTTGCAACAAACTAGGAAAAAATTCCTTCTTGACCCCAGACTGGCAGTCAGATTAATGCTTGGATCAAGCAGTTATTACCCTACATTGAATGGTTTATATAAATAGTGTATAATAAATTTATGTATTTTTTGCATATTGAATAGCGACTTTCTCCTTTTTATGCATATGGTCATGCATATGAGTGCGGTATTAAATTAATGGATTTTTGTATATATTATTGAGGTTTATATGGGGGATACCTCTAATACCTGCACCACCCAGTAATAGAGTGCCAACACAATTAATATTTTTTCAAAAATGTGCTTTTTTTCAGTTGCTGTGTTTAGAAGATTGCAGCCAATCATTAGGCCTCCAACTGTCACAATTTTAGCAGGACAGTCCTTTCTCCCCATCCTGATTTTCGTCCCTGGCGTTCTTCGTCTTGGATATCCAGCACAAAATAATTCACCAAAAATTAGATGTAAAAGTGTTGGTGACACTTTGATAAATCTCCCCTAAAGTGCTAAAGCTCTAGCTGCCTGGCTCTGAAGCAGTTTAACTCTTTAACTCCCTGATAAAGGAAAAACATACATTGTATCTGGTTTTTAACCTCTACCTTTCTGAAGTCAGGAGGGTGGTAGTAGGGCACAGAAGCTGCCATATTGGAAGTTTATGTCCATTCAAATTGTGTGCAGGAAGTTGACTGTCTTTGCTGGACTACATCTCCTATCATGCTCAGTGAAATTCTGGCTAAGGCTGGTGTAAAATGAAGCAACTGCTTGCTAAACCGCTTGCGTGGAATATAACTCCAACCTCATCCAGTGCCCGGTTGAACCTGATAAACATTTTAGTCCACAATAGCTTTACATAGGAAAAAAACATTGAAATGGACACACACAAAAAATATTTAAATAGTCATTTGAATTAATAAAGCTATAAACTATGAATTATTTTAATCTGAGTAAAACCAGCCATCTCTATGAGAATTTTTGGACTGGGGATCGGATTTCACTGCTTCTCTTTGAGAAGCATTTGACTGGACAATGCACAGCACTAATAAGGAATTAGGTGGTGGGCCAAGAGGTTGAGTCTTCATTAGCTGGAGAGGACAATTTTGCAACTAATGAAAGGTATTTTTTTAGGGTTTAGTAAAATAGTAAAGTTTTAGGGAAAAAAAAAATTTGCATCAAAAAATGCATATTTTCGGACCTAGAGTTTCCCTTTAAGTTCTGTACAAGTCGAGGGAAGCATTATGTGTAATTCATACTGATTCTGATAGAACATATGTAGTTGCTATGTGGCCTAATTATTTGGCAGAGTTGAATCAAACCTCCTTGTTTTACAGGAAGGAGTTTAGGAGAAGTCACAGGAACCTGATCGGAAATATAATTCTGACAAAACTATTCAGTTATTAAGGGTTTCCTGCTTGTTGTTGAAAGATGCGGAGTTTAAATTGAATTATCTGGCTGAAATATTTCACAAAGACTATTTCCAGTTGTTCATTTTAACAGGCTTTCTTTACAACCCCGTTGATATGATTGCATTCTTCGTTGTGGAATTTTCGCTTGAAATTTAAGGAAAAACATTCTAGATACACTTGTTATGATCAACTAAATGGATACAGGTCAGCAAGTCTTGGTTCGTTGGCATGCAAATAAATATTTTATCCTTTTTAAACATTTATAAAATATATATCGCCTAACTCTGTACAAGTAAATGCCATCCATGATTGACTGCGGAGAAGGAATTGAAGCAACTCTAGCAATTCTGGAATCTGCTGAGGGGGAGGTTTAGGCACCCCACTCACCCTAATTTATTAGTCTGACATGCTAATAGCACATTATTAGAATGTAAGAAGATATGCATACAAAGGCCTAGAAAAATCAGAAGGACTTGCAAGACTTTTTAAATGTCTAAATTTTCCTTTCGTTGCTTTGCACGGCGTAAAATAAAATTCACTTAAGTTGCAGTAACGCTGTGCTGGTGCTTTCACCTCCTTAATATTGTGCAGAATCATTGAGAAAATTCAGTTTGGTTTGTAAAAATACCATATATTATCACTTGGCGAAGAATTAAGTGGCTTCTCTTAGCATAACATTGATGTTAATGTACTTTTCTCTAAGAATAATGCAGGAAATAATGAAATTAGCATTAGTGCAATGTTTACGAAGAAACACTCACCAGGAGTGATAGGGATGTTTCATGTAGTCTACTGGAAGGATCACGAACAATAAACACTTTCATTGAGAGGGACTTTGACTGTATTGGAATCTTCACTAATAAGCACCTGTGAGAAACTTTAGATCCTATTCACTAAGAATAACCACTTGTGGTTGAGTGAGGCTGACTATCTACTGGTCCAATCCCTGCCAATGAAGTGTTGTTGAAGATTTATCAGGTGAAACTAATGTAAAGAATGCCGTGTAAAGAAGGCCCTGGTGCAAAAATGTATTTTGGGTTCCTCTGTAGCTCAAGAGTGGCCAAAAAGTTGATCCTCAACTGCCTTACAACGCCCACAATGCTTCCCCAACGGGGGATCTACCATTTTTCCATTCCTGCACAGTTGTTTTTGAGCTGTGTTTGTGTGTTTAAATGTAAACATTTCATTGTATGGAGCAGGTGTGCTGGCATTTCAGTGCAGGAGTGTTTTTTTTTTTTTGCAATGATGGCATTTGATTGCAGGTGTGCAGTTGTGTATAGTGACGATTGAACGCTGAGATGTATTAACATATACACATACATTTCTTGATATACATACACAGATACACACATAGAAGTAATAATTTATACATTTTTAACCATCCACTTTTGGATGCAGGGAGGAGGCTACACTCGGGTTCAGTACGATCTGGCTGCTGGCTGAGACTGATGGGAGTCTGGGACCCACTCTTCTTCCTTTCTCCCCCCTCCTCTCTCTGCCTCCTCCTAACCCTCCCTGTGAGGCTCTCTGTAAGCTGGGAGGAAGTGAACTAAACTCACTTCCTCCCATCACTGCTGATCAAACAGCAGTCCGGTTGCACTGTTAAAAGATAGCGGCACACCGGGCCCCTGGTAAAAAATTTTCCAGTTGGGTGGCCCTAGGTGTGAGCAACACGCAATACCTCCCCCCCCTCACCCCCCCAAGCTGTGGGCTTTATTTTATTTTCTTCAAGTGCAATCATTACTAAGAAATCCAAAGTATGTTTAAGTGCAGGGTTTGCAGTATAATTCATTATACATTCATTGTAATAATAATCTTTTTGCAATATTATAATTAGAGTTGACTAAACAGTCGTATAGAATATATTTTATGCCATTATTGAATTATTTGATCTAATTGTATATCTGTAGGTTGCTTTAATAACTGTTCTGAACACAAATCTTGGCTCTGTGTAAGGAGTAATTAACTTTTTTATATGATTGACAGTGCCTTAGAGCTAATACACAATATATCACCTGAGTGTTATGAGAACACAGTAGTTATACCTGAGGGCTATACTGTAGTTTATAACTTGTTTTTATGTCCGTAGATACGTTGGATACATTCAAAGTAAAAGATGTCATTGATCTTTCTTCATCTGATGTGGACTTGCAATTGTGTGGATCCCTTTAATCTTGGATCGGATAATAGGCCATATTTGTGATTTATTGCAGTGCTCCCTAATAATGGCACTCCTAACCAGCACAAATGGACTCTTAAGGGAAATAAGAGAAGGGTCTATAATGTTTGATGTTCTATTTTTGGTTGTGCTCCTTAATGGCTACAATCTCAGTGTATGCTCTAAGCCTACATCTCGTAGACCAGGTGGACAGCCTATGGTCCTCCAGGTTCTGTGTACTATGATTCTCATGATGGTCAGGCAGCAAACAGCCACTGCTTTAGTTCACGGTTCTTTATTTCTCATACGGTTAGCATGTCTGCTTGAAATATATAGTTTGGCTCTGTAACAATTGAATTTCCAACCTTACCCCATTAGATGCTCAACCTTCATAGCAACGAACCCTTCTTGAGAAATGGTGTTTTCAAAGAGGGCAATGGAATCATTTGCACTCTCTAGAATCAATTAATAACAATAATAATAGGTGAAATCATTTAATACTAGACAGAATTATTAGCCTTCTGAGTACCTGGCTGTAAAGGTCAAAACTTATTTTGTTACAAAACTTAGAATTTTGAGACTGGAATCCATTTTTTGTTTTTATTGAATATGTTGAATATTATTGAATATGATGTAATACATCGGATAATTACATTGTATTTGGCTGCAAAGTGCATATTTATTAACTGATATTAATACCTTATGAGCTATTCCTTACATGTAATAAAAGGATGGTTAGAAAGAAGTAGCAAAAACCCATGTTATGTCACACCAGTAAGTATGTACATTTTTAAAGGGATTCTCTAGTGCCAGAAAAACAAACCCGTTTTCCTGGCACTGTAGAATCCTGGAGTGCCCCATTCACTTGCGCTCCCCCCCCCCCACCTCCCTTCACTTACCTGAATCCAGCGCCGATGTCCCTCGGCTCTGGGTCAGGCTCCGCCCCCACTCTTCCCTTACCGACATCTGTCAGTCGGGGAGACCTTATGCGCATGCGTGGCAATGGTCTGCACGTGCATTAGACCTCCCCATAGGAAAGCATTATTCAATGCTTTCCCATGGGGACTCGGGTGACGCATAGCGTGAGGACGTCCAGCGTCATTTAGACGACTACAAGTCGTCTAAGAAGCCAGAAGTCCCTCTAGTGGCTGTCTGGTAGACAGCCACTTGAGCAGGACTTAACCCTGCAAGGTAATTATTGCAGTTTATAAAAATAGTTCCAGTTCAGCTATTTTGAAATTCACTTTGAATTCTTAATTTAATGACCAGTCCTGATTGACTTTGTATATGTAAACTGTATGTTTCCATCACACTCTGGGATTGAATTTATAAACACTGATCAGCCACAACATTAAAACCATTGACAGGTGACATACATAAAAATTATTATAACGTTACAATGATACCTGTCAAGGGGTGGGATATATTAGGCAGCAAGTGAACAGTCAGTTCTTGAAGTTCATGTTTTGGAAGCAGGTAAAATGGGCAAGTGAAAACATCTGGGTAACGTTGACAAGGCCCAAATAGTGATGGCCAGATGACGGGGTCAGAGCATCTCCAAAACGGCAAGTCTTGTGGGGTGTTTCCGGTATGCAGTGGTTAGTAACTACCAAAGGTGAGGAACCAGCGTCAGTGTCCTGGGCACCCAAGGCTCATTGATGCGAATGAGTAGCCAAGGCATGACCTACCCCACACTTAGAGAAGAGAGTTTTGTTCTTGGAAGATATCATCAAGGTGTCTGCCTCCAGTGAAGCTAGCAACTTCCCAGGTATATAGAGACCACCAGAGGCTGTTTTTTTCAGAGGATGCTGTCCCCTTCTCCTTATTTCTTTTTAGAAATTTCACCTCCTTTGTCCTCTATTTACTTGGCTCCATAATGTGGTGACCTGTAATATAAAACCGTTTTTTAAGCTCACATGTTTGGTGTAGTGCATTATGCGCTTACATTATTGTGAGCGGAAAAGCCATTTTTGAAATAAATTACAATTACATTAGTTCTCACCCTTTCATCTGACTGTTATTCATGCCAGCCATTCAATACTGTTTTTCTTCCCGTATAAAGTTCCATCTTTCTTTCCTTCCATTGTGTGGGACTTGTTTTTCTTTAGCTTGCAATCTAATCACTGCCCGTATATCATTATCTTAGATAAGGAAACATTCCCCTGCTCTTAAAGGGCACTCACAAGCTGGAGGTCCTGGATCAGATGCCCATGTCAAAGGATCTATAAATCAAATACACACTTCATGTATATTTAATGTTATTTTCATTATTAGTGTTAGTGTATTTATAGTTCCATCACATTCTACAGTATTTTACAATTATACAGTGGGCATATATAATTGACAGACAAAATAATGACACACAGATAAAAAAGGTGAAGAAGACTGCTCAACCAAGCTTTATCACTATAGAAGTGTTGTCTAAAAGTTTGGATTTCTGATCTGTAAAATAAAACAGACCGTCACACTGTGCATTCAGGTGGCCTTTGACTGTCTGTGTGTGTGTGTATGCATGGGATCTCACGATGGTAGATGTATGTCATCAGAGCATTCAGGACCTATTTCTAGAGCAAAATGCATATATTAAGTTTAGCGTATAGCTGGCTCAGTGGGTAGCTCAATTGATTAATTTACCAATTCTGGAAGTTGTTTTAAACAATTTTTATTTGGGTTGTCTCAGCCTTTCATCCTCCCAAAATTAGTTATCTGGTTACTAATTAAGGCATTGATTTTAATTCATTTTTATGAGCTATTAGCACAGTGTTAAAATGAAAAAAAAAAAATGTTTTAAATGGGGCTCAGGTCTGGTCCTGCTTGTACGGCAATTTGATTACAATTCGGTAGAAAACCTAGGCTAATGATTACGCTACAAAAATTCACATAGATTTTAATTGTGACTTCTGTAGAAAAATTACATGAAAATGTTTTGTAACAGATTGTGATCATTCGAAAAGCTTATCCAAAAGAGTTAAACTGAGGCCTATGTTGGGTAATAACAGGTTTACTAAGAGGAAAATTAGAGGAAAAATATATTCACCTCCTCTGAATTGTAAAGTCGTTCGACCAGCCTTCAATAATCTCTTGTTTTCCATTAAGATTTATAATAGTTTGCCTTTTATTTTTGATGTTCTATCACCACGTTCGTTTGGTAAAGAACTGCTAAATAAGTTGGTTCTACACATAGGATTGCGGACAGGGTATGTTGGTCAGGGTCGGCGCATCTATAAGGTGGTACAGGCGGCCGTCTTAGGCCGCACTGGCTCTAGGGGCACAAGATTGCTACCAGTCACCCAGTGTAGTGTGGCGGAGCAGAGCGGACTGCGGTACAGGAGGTTTAGTTTCATGTACACCAAGCATGTGAAACTCGCCGGCCCACAATGGACATCTTTGTGGCCTGGCAAGCCGCGAGTGCATGCTTAGTGTTAAAGCAGAGTAAGCACCTTCTTTCTCCACATTGCAGGTGCCTACTCTACTAAGTTACCCGGCCGGGGAGGAGAAGTTCCGGGGGGGAAGGCCTCTGTGTTATATTGTTGCACCCTAGCTT
Organism: Pelobates cultripes; assembly: GCA_933207985.1. Lineage (NCBI taxonomy): Eukaryota > Metazoa > Chordata > Amphibia > Anura > Pelobatidae > Pelobates > Pelobates cultripes. The sequence goes on along the minus strand of OW240912.1, from coordinate 398,937,030 downwards.
CCCTTCTCTTTTCCTATTACAATCACCGGGTCACTAATTCCTCTGATAATCCACTCGTGCCACTTCGCATATCTCTCCTCCCATCACTGCAATCTATCCCTCCCCCACTTCCATATCTCTCCTCCCATCACTGCAATCTATCCCTCCCCCACTTCCATATCTCTCCTCCCATCACTGCAATCTATCCCTCCCCCACTTCGCATATCTCTCCTCCCATCACTGCAATCTATCCCTCCCCCACTTCCATATCTCTCCTCCCATCACTGCAATCTATCCCTCCCCCACTTCCATATCTCTCGACCATTAATCTCACCCCATCCTCATATCACCCCAAACCTATCCCTTCTTCTCCGCAGCATCCTATCATTTCTAACGATCCCTTCCACCCCCCTCCTGTCATCCCCTGCACCTCGCTTTCTCATCACTCACATCCCTGCCTTCCCACACAGCAATACTATTAATTTACAGGTACCACACATCATGCACTGCCTCATACATCACTAAAAGCTACCCAAACATATCACTCACATATATGTAGCTCCTCACACAAATCCACACAGACAAACATAACACAGTCACCCCACACCTACACAAAACACATTAACCGCTCATACACAGCCTTCTAAAAATATTAAAAATATTCCCAGGTGCATACTCAAGGTACTGTATAAATGTGAATAATACAAAATAATAATAATAATAATGGCACACAGTGTGTTCTCTGAATGAGTTAATGAAGACAGACATATGACTGACTTTGTATCCAGGACGGAATACTTAGCAGGATGCTCTCATGCAAACAATGCTCCTGCAGGTGCGTCATGCTCAGAATTCCATGTGACAAACCTCCTGATACATTAGACCGCAAGCTTCTAAGTTGTTTTCATTTATAATGAAAGCAGCGTAATCCATACTTTGCTATTGTGGACGCCAGGTGCAGAATGCATTAAAGTTCCACGTTTCTTATTATTCGTTTTACTTGTAGTTTTCTTGTTAGACACCTGAAGTCCAACCCTCCCTTTTCATAGGCTAATTACACTTAACCACTACTAAATCCGTGCCATGTGCTTCTGAAGGAGAGAGTGATAATGGAGCGTTAAACCAGAAAGGCAAATATTCATTCCTGTTTACAGACTCTCAGGAGAAACTTTGTCTTTCTTTTTAAGTATAAAGCATTTTTTTTGTTATTTTTAAGTAGCGCGCTTTGCACAAAAACAAAAAAAAACAAAGCTGGCACCTTAATGGTTATATTGCTTGATTTAAATATTGCACCACTAGTGATCGCTGAATCAAAGTATTGCGTTATTTTATATTCCTGATGTCATTGCGGTGTGCTTAATGATTATCTGCATACTCTCTTTTTTCGCAGAATATATCAATCTGTGACTGAGCCAGACCCATAATGGGATCATGTAGTTATATGGGGAGCCCACTGCCCACGCCTTAAAGAAACATTACATAATTGCTACATTTATAGACCTCTCACAAACAGTCTATAGACTATGATTGCTTATATGCACAAACCAACCTGTAGGATATGCCTCCCTACTGTCCCAATGCCATTCTGCCAAAATTTATATCTAAAAGCAGCTTGCAAAACCTGCAAATCTCTTGTCTGCAGCCTTTGCAAACATTCCCCTTCTAACTCTTCCCAGACTTCCTGTGGCTGTCCAATCACAGATTTCACAATTTTATTTTGTAAAATTATATATATATTATTTATTTTTGTAAAGACGATTAAAGTAGTTATAATTGGCACACCAGCTTGATATATTTCGGTCCATTTTAATGCATACAATGCTGAATTCTACTTACATATTGCCTGTAGTGTCGCTTTAATATTTTTACTTATTTGGCAATGGATAGGAAGGAACCTGGAAAGTAAATCTAAATCTCACGAGACATCAGGTGATCAGGTTCCAAATTTCTTATGGTACAAGCACCTTTTGAAGTAGCCAATACTGATTCATAGCAAATCTAATCCTTCAGTAAGATTTCTATATTGAGCTCAGACAATATATATGTATATCCAGGAAGCCTCTGAAAGGTATAATGATCCTGCTGCTGTTTTGGTGAAGATCTTATAGTTATAATGAGTTAATTACTGAGATCTAATGCCATTCTGAGCAATTATGCTTCCCACACGATGACAGGCATTGTCAGTTGTACATTACAAGGCTCCTGTCTTCTGAAATACGAGAGGCGTTTTAAATTCAACTTGTCTTAGATCTTCTCTCTGTTTACGATCTTAAATAACCATTACTTTTCTGTACTTTTCTGTACTTCTACTTGTTTATATTATATATATTATGTTTTGTAAGATCTGTAAAAAAATAAATGCACTCTTGTCCATGATTAAAAAAAATGTAAATGTGCGAACTGGCATCATGTAACAAGCAAATGCTAAGTGTATGTATCTTTGTATGTGTCAACATTTACTTTTAGTTTGAACAATCTGCCTGTGCAGTGACAATAAAGGGAAAATAATGCAACATCATACCTACTAACAATTGGTCGGGGAGAATTTCAGCCCTCACTAGTGACGCCAATAGTGGGCCCACTAACAGGCTGCCTGGCCAGCCTCCAGCCTTCAGTATAGGTCTCTGCATGGTCCTAATTCCAGCGGCACATTGCAATCACGTTTAACGATGCTTGGGGACAGTTCCTTGGTTTCCTCAAATGCGGGACGCCAGGCAACTAAAGTGGAATGGCGAACAGAACCCCAACATTGGGACTGTCTCGCCAAAAGCGGGACTGTTAGGAGGCCTGCAATATTGGTGTCCCATTTAAATAGTTTCCAATGTAACTGTCAAGTTTATTCGATTACAATTAACTGTTGATGAGTTCCTTTTCTTTAAGTGCTCTGGATGTGTAAAATTATTTTAAGTAAAAATGAAAAAATAAAAATGTATTTTATGTTTATTCGATATATATATTTAATTTCTTTTTTTTTTATAAGTTATATATTTGTTTAAATGATTACAGTAATTTAGAATTGTCATAGTCACACTAGCTTTACATGATTCCACCCATTTTTGTCCATGTTAATAATGAAAAAACTAATTTCTAAATTGAAGCTAACATAGCCAAATCGTGACTATAGCTGCATTTGGCAATTCTAAATTCAATATTTTGGCTTAGATTTAGCAATTTGTTTTTAAAGTCACAGAGTAACTGTATGACTGAATACACTACGTGTTTTAGATGCACTTCAATTTTATAGCCATGTGCCCAAATGAACTTGTAACGTTTGCTGGCTAAGGAAAGCACAGATAATGTCAAGAGAGATGAAATCTTCCAGTGATATCCTAAAACTACTTCTATTGAATGTACAAAGAATGAGATTAAGCAAATTTTCAAGTTTTTTTTAGAAGATAATGAACTGCTATGTAGCCAGTGAATGTGCAAACAAAATGAATCAACAGCTTTAGGACTGTGCCTCACAATGTCTATTTAAGTATATTGCTAAAAGTGTAAATGTGCCAGAATGTTGCATATTGCTCAATTAAAGGGCAGCAAAATGTGGCTACAAATATAACACAAATATAACACAATGCCCCATGCTACCCAGTATAGGATCTAATGGCCAATTATTGTCAGTTACATAGCACCAACGTATGTTTATCGTTTTATAATGACTCTAGCAAACCTCAAACAACTGACAAAGAAATATGAAAAAAGTTAAGGGGTCAAGTCAACCCTTATGGGCCAGGGCACTTGCATTTTTTTAAACAGGAGTTTTACCTCTTGGGGGACAGTGAACTTTGGCATTTCCTGGTCCCCCCATATTAAAGTGGTTAACCCTTTAGGGACCAATACATAATGATATTGGTTTACCTTTCTTGAGTATGACAAAGACTGGTCATCTCCTTGCCACCGTAAATATAATTACTATCCACCTGAAATCAGTGAGGTGGAGGAAGAGGTACCAGAACTTCTTGGTATGATTTGGGTCTATGGTACCCCATTTTTGTGCATTTATTAATTTATTTTTACTATCATTACTACGTAATAGTCTCTGTGTGAGTAAGCCAATCAGCTCCCTCTTGCAGATCTGAGCACATATTTATTCAGGCTCGTTTTATTATTTTGTGATTGCAAACTGTGCCACAATGAGACTGATATTTTTCTAGCTTTGTGCGTTGTTAGTACTTATTCACTATCTGAGATCAGTTATGCTGTGATAGTGAAAATCACACATCTAATTTCCAAGTTTAACAGCAGCACAGCTATCTACACCTCTTAATGATTCACTGTGAAAGTATTTAGTAATGTAGTCTTGTGTTAAATTATATTTTATCTGCTGACCTGAAGAACACCACGTGATACTTTTATGGCATAACTTTGTCATGGCCCGCATGGTGCAGATTATGGTAGAGGTCATTTATATTATTTGTTTTGTTCATCAAAGGATTGTTTGAGAGCTGTCAGCTGATGCTCTCAGCCAATCAGTGACTCCTTATTCACTAAACTGGCTTGCAAAAGGTATGTTTCTTTCCAAGCCAGTTCAGGGAATGGGGAGTAACTGATTAACTAAGAGCATCAGCTGACCGCTCTCACTCAATCAGCGGCGTCTCTGCCTGGTGGCACTTCCCGCTTCGCTTTGAATCTCGAAATCCAGAAGCAAGAAGCTGCCAGGGGAGAAGTGGAGACCAGCGCTGGAGACAACTTAGGGGTTAAACTGTTCGAGAACGGTTTAACCTCTTGGCGTAAGAGTGCTTCCAGGGACCTCCTGGCACCAAAGCAACTTAATTTAGATGAAGTTGTCTTGGTGCCTGGAGTGTTCCTTTCAACTTATTTTTCCAAATGGGCATCTTGGTCACTGTTTTATGAATTAGGCTTCATGGTCTACTAGATGTCTATATTTTATATGTATTGCCATTGTAGACCATCTGGGTCATTCCTAAATTGTTGACTCTTACAGCGTTATTCACTAAAAAGAGAATTTGAAGTGAATTTTAAATTTAAGGTCAAAATAGCTGACATGCTTTCATTTTGGCTAAAATTTGAAATTCACTTTGAATTCAAGTTCAATTCCAACTTGAATCAATAGCCCTGTTTGAATTTACAGATTCAGGTTTGTAAAACACTGTCCTAGTCAAAGATACCAGGAAACATATTATATTGGTTACTACACTACTAGCACTTGCTGTCAAGGTGAATGTGTCCTCACTAGTGATGTCCCGAACGGTTCGCCACGGACGGCGAACATATGTGCTGTTCGGTCCGCCCCCTATTCATCATCATTGAGTAAACTTTGACCCTGTACCTCACAGTCAGCTGACACATTACAGCCAATCAGCAGCAGACCCTCCCTCCCAGACCCTCCCACCTCCTGGACAGCTCACTAAGAATGCAGCTTCACAATGAATGTAAAATGGATGCTGTCCAGGAGGTGGGAGGGTCTGGGAGGGAGGGTCTGCTGCTGATTGGCTGGAATGTGTCTGCTGACTGTGAGGTACGGGGTCAAAGTTTACTGAATGATGACATAGGGGGCGGACCGAACAGCGCATATGTTCGCAGTCCGTGGCGAACTGTTCGGGACATCACTAGTCCTCACCCTTAAAATCTCTTTTGTCTCTTTTATCTATTTTTCTCATCAGCCATTTTTATTTTTATTTTATTTGATATATAACGAAATGCTGCTTCCAAAACTGATACTGAAATTTTATCCTCAAAAAATTGTAGAGAATTGAATAGGAAATTACAAATTTTACTCTAAAATTGTCCAATTGGAAACACATTGGTCCTTTATTAACTAGATCTATTAAAGGGACCCTATAGTCACCAGAACAACTACAGCTTATTGAATTTGTTCTGGTGAGTTGAATCATTACCTTCAGGCTTTTTGCTGTAAACACAGTCTTTTCAGAGAAAATGCAGTGTTTACATTACAGCCTAGTGATAACTTCACTGGCCACTCCTCAGATGGCTGTTAGAGATCCTTCCTGGGTCATGGCTGCCTAAAATGCATCCAAACATTCAGTGTCTCCTCCCTCTGCATGCACACATTGAACTTTCCTCATAGAGATTCATTGGTTCAGTGAATCTCTATGAGGAGATGCTGATTGGCCAGGGCTGTGTTTGAATCATTCTGGCTCTGCCTCTGATCTTTCTCCTTGTCAGTCTAAGCCAATCCTATGGGGAAGCATGTTGATTGGATCAGGCCACCACTTCTGATGATGTCAGCAGACAGCTTGTTTTTCTGCAGATTCAGGCTTGATTACAGTAAGATTTTGCTATATTTATGGAGGCATGAAGGGCCCAGGGGGCTAGATGGTGGATTTAACACTATAGGGTCAGGAATACATGTTTGTGTTCCTGACCCTATAGTGATCCTTTAACAATTCCTGATTCGGAGAATAACAATTCCTGGGAATTTTAGAAACCCAGGACCCTTCCTGCCAGTGAGTTATAGTGATTACAAGTGATGATAATTCAATGTATTTGTGTGTTAAACATTTTATGTCACTTTTTACAACTTTATAACGCCAAGGTTTTATTTTTTTTTCTGGAGATGAGAAATATTATACACGTCTATGTTCTGTTACATTTCATAACCCTGTCTCAGACTCAGTTAACCCTTGGAGTACCTGAGGAAGGGCAGTGGATTTGGCAAGCAGTGTTCACATCTCTGGAGTAAACTTGGTCTTTTGTAAATCATTTTTTTGCTCTCGTGAACAAAGGCTGAGCATTACTATAAATGATTTGAACACTGATGTTCTACCACATTCGCTATCAGTCTAGTGACTAGCCACTGAAATGATCTGTTAACATTTCCATTTGGTATTCTGCCAAGAATACATCTTGAAACAATTGATAATGAAACCTTTTAGCTATTTTATGTCTGCCAGCAAGTCTTTTACTAACCGTCTGCATTTCCAGTGTAGCGGTAAAAAACAAAAGGTAAATGTACTTGGTATATTACTAGTGGGCATTTCTCGGTTTCTCTTTGTTATTGAAGCGAAAGATGAACTAAGGAGGAACATATTCTGATGTTAAGGGCAAAGTTTGAGGAATATCTGGAAAAATAAATCTGAATCACTAAACACATCATTCTCATTCGTTTATCTCGATAAATGTCAAAACAGTTCTTACTCACTTCTTACAGCACATTAGATGCTTCGAGGTTTTGGATTATTACCTTTTCATCGATAGTCTGTAACAAACAGCAAAAATTCTGCATAAACAATGTTTAAAGCAATACACTCTTACAAATCATGTAATGTCGTCATTCCAGCCATAGTTATCTGGGTTTAATAACCAGTTTGCCCAATGTAATTGGTTCCAGTCAGGATAAAACGTGTTCGTAACCCATAACCCACTGCTTATTTTAAGGTTCCTACTTTGCATATTTTATTATCTATAATTAAAAAGAAACAAAAAGGGCAATCATTTCTAGAGTAGTGGTTCGCAACCCCAGCTTCCAGGCACATGGTCCAGAATTGTCCAATGTTTCACAGGAACAGAACTAGGAAATGCCTAAATCCTGGACTGTTGGTGTGTCTTGAGAACTGGTTTGAGAACCACTGTTTTAGAGTTTACTTTGTGGTAATCCTGCGATATATGTTCTTATCCAAAATTATTATTATTATTATTTTTTAAATTATATTATTAAACTGGTTAATAGCCATGTGACGGTTCATCTGGCACCCCGACTGGGTACCTCCGTCAACAGATGCTTCCTAGCTGACGCTGAGGACCGTAAGCACCGCACTGGACACCACAACCACCACCGCTGACTCCACAACCGCCGCAGCTTAGCTTAGCTTCTTCCCACCCTGGATCAACCTTTGATATCCAGGACCGTGTGGGAAAGACCAGAGAGCGTAGCTGGAACAGCTCTTAGAAAAGCTTGTGATTAGAACCCAGGGGAGTATAAAGAGTATAGCTATTCACAATGTGAATATAGCAGTTCCCCCTCCAATCACAAGACCAAGCTGCGTGTTGAGGGTTAAGCAATAATTCAATTTTAATGGAGGCACACTGGCCTTTTATGCAAGTTTCCCAACAAGGGTTACACCCACGTCGACCTTGTTGGGCACAGGGACACAAAGTTAACAAACCAATAAAAACAGAGTTGTACAGTGAGACACTCCCATAAAGTATACACAATACCTCCCCTCTGCCTGGGAGATAAGTAAGGCAGATAATGCATTAACTTAATTATCCCCAGGCAGAAAAACACACATTTTCATAAAGTATCATAAATACCCCAAAACACAACATACCCCATAAATGTCACATCCCACCAAAAATCACCCAGATCAGAGCAGGGGTAAAGAAATTCCTGGAAGTCTCTTTTTGACCGACCACACCCATGGTTACATGCCCAAAACAGTTCCAGAGAATTAGGCTGTGCGGCTGGTCTATTTCAAACAGTCGAAATACCGTTTGAATTACTGAACGTAGTGGTTGATGAACATAGTCAGTGTGTCCCTTGATTGTGAGCTTTGACTCAGCGAACGCCGTTCGACCCCTGTTTGAATAGCCGAAATTCCATGGAAGGTAACTGTTCCGCGGTGTTCATGCCATTGTGTGTCTTATTTGAGTTCCATGAACTCAACGATTAAACACCACTGAACACGTTCGACTAAACAAGATGGTCGCCACGTTTTCCACTATACGAACGGCAACCACCCAGCCATTCGTCAATTTGGCTGTGATTAACTACCAGCCTGGGAGGTAAATGGGCTGCACCAGGGCCGGACTGGGAGAAAAATTCGGCCCGGGCATTTTTTTAACACAGTGGCCCACTAAAAAGGGGGCGGGGCAGAGGAGGTGTGTTTTGTCATCACCAATGACAAACACGCCCTTCTCTCAAAGTGAGCATGTTGGTTCAATGCTCTTCCAGGGCAGACCATGCACAGAGCTCTGCTGAAGAGCTCTAGCATGAGAAAAAAGTCCTGTATTTGTTCTGCACAGTGCAAGCAAAATTAATAACATGCTTGCACTGTGTTTCCTTGCAACTTGTCTCTGGTGTCTTTATAAATGGATACCAGGAGACAAAAGGCCAAGAAAGAGTATTGTGCATGTGTTTGGAGCCTGCTTGTGGTATTGCGTGTGTGTAGAGTGAGCTGGTCGTGGTGTGGTATTGTGTAATAAGGTCGGTTTTAGTCGTGTTGTGTTTGTGGTGTAATGTGATGCATATGTGGCTCAGGGACCCCCTCCAGCCCGGCTCTGGAAAGGGGTTAAAACTTACCTTTTCCAGCGCCGGGCGGGGAGCTCTCCTCCTCCGATCCGCCCCGTCGGCTGAATGCGCACGCGCGGCAAGAGCTGCACGCGCATTCAGCCGGTCGCATAGGAAAGCATTTATAATGCTTTCCTATGGACGCTTGCGTGCTATCACTGTGATTTTCACAGTGAAAAGCACGCAAGCGCCTCTAGCGGCTGTCAATGAGACAGCTGCTAGAGGCTTTGGGGGAAGGCTTAACCCATTGATAAACATAGCAGGGTTAACCCTAGAAGGACCTGGCACCAAGACCACTTCATTAAGCTGAAGTGGTCTGGGTGGCTAGAGTGGTCCTTTAAGAGTGTAGTGTGTGTGTGTGTGTATGTATATATATATAATATATAATATATATATATATTTGGAAGTACTGTGTATGTGTGTGGTGCAGTGTGTTGGGGGGGTTCTGTGTGTATGTGAGGGGTGCAGTATGTGTGTGTGTGAGGGTGCGGTGTGTGTGTGAGGGGTGCGGTGTGAGAGTGCTGTGTGTGAGGGGTGCGGTGTGAGAGTGCCGTGTGTGAGTGATGGGTGTGAGATGGGTGTGAGAGAGTGCTGTGTGAGAGTGCTCTGTGAGAGAGTGCTGTGAGTGTGATGGGTGTGAGAGTGCTGTGAGAGTGATGGGTGTGAGAGAGTGCTGGGTGTGAGTGCTGTGTGTGAGGTGTGAGAGTGCTGTGTGTGATGAGAGTGCTGTGTGAGAGAGTGCTGTGTGTGATGGGTGTGAGAGTGCTGTGTGTGATGGGTGTGAGAGTGCTGTGTGTGATGGGTGTGAGAGTGCTGGGTGTGAGAGTGCTGTATAAATGTTATTGTGTGTGTGTGTGTGTGTAGGGGGGGGGGTAAATAAAAAAACAAAACAAAAAAGTCATTATTCTTCCCCCTCCCCCCCCCTCCCTTCTTACCTTTAGCCTGGAAGGGAGGGGGGGGACCGGCACGCTGGGACTGGGAGGGGGGGTCCGGCACGCGGTGTTCCCTGGTGGTCCTCGTGGGTGAGTGAACTCTAGCCTGTGAGGCTAGAGTTCACTCTCGCGAGATCCGGTTGTTGCCATGGCAACGTGCCGGATCTCGCGAGAGGAACCCGGCGGAGCTGCAAGTTAGAGCTCCGCCGGGTCCTCTCTCCAGCCTGGCTGGCTGTCTCCCTCTCTGCCCGCCGGCGGCCGCATGTGGGCCGGTCAGGGAGATCCTTGATCTCCCCACCGGCCCGTCGTGACAAACAGCGGGGCCGGCGCTAGGAGAGTGCCGGCCCTGCATAGACCGGCAGGGGAGATCCTGGGACCTCCCCTGCCGGCCTCGGCCCATGGCCACCGCGGCCCACCGGGCATTTGCCCGGTGTGCCCGATGGCCACTCCGGGCCTGGGCTGCACACTCAAAGTTCGAAGGTCTGAAAGTTCGAAGAACAATTGTTTAAAGTCCCAATAGGCACAAATAGTGTCTCTCAACCACAATAAATTAAAGGGGCCATAGTCACAGGGTAAAAGGCTGGCAAGTAGTTCCCTCCAACCTCCAGCGGTGAAGTAGCTTTTGCCACAAGCCAGTTACATACATCCATCAAGGCATTTAAAGGGACCACAGCTTAATGTAGTGGTTCTGCTGTCTATAGCATATGCCTTCAGGCTGAGCACTGTAAATGCTGCCTTTTCAGGGAAAAGGTAATGTTTACATTGCTGCCTAGTAACACCTCTAGTGGCAGTCACTCAAACAGCCATTAAAGGTGCTTCCTATCCTACATTTAGCATCTCCACGATCTGCATGGAGGTGCAGAGTTTACCCCATTCAATGCATCTCTATGAAGCGATACTGATTGGAGCAGTGCTGTGTTTTGCAGGTCATGCGTAATGGCCTTTCAATGCTTTTCTATGGGAAAGCATTGGATTGGCTGAAATCATAAAGACTGATGATCTCAGTCACGGAGGTGGGGCCAGACGCAATGAGACCGGTGCGGCAAAGGAAAAAAGGTAAAATAACCTCTTTAAAGCAATCTGAGGGGGCTAGGAAGCTACACAGTTGGTTAAACACTATGGTGTCAGGAATACATGTCTTAATTCCTGACACTATAGTGTTCCTTTAAGTTTAAGTTTTGGCCACAAAATTACATTCTGCAAAGACTCTCTCACCTCTGTGCCTGATTAGTGAAATGTGCTCGAGTGTTGTTGAGTGTTTATGCCTAGTCAAGATCAATAAGTTAATGAGCTGTTAGAATAATCTTTTTACAGAATCGTCCCTTCTGTTCTCGTTTCCATTCAGCCATCAATGCATTAAATAGTGCTTACAAGACACTGTATGGAAAGCCTGTGTTATCTATTCAATCCAGAAAATAATTGGTTAATTTACAATTTATAGAAGCCAGAATTATCAGGTCTCGTCAGAAATCAGTGAGTTAATTAGCAGTTACAATCATTTTTATTAAAGCTTTTGTTATCTTTTCCAGCCCGGAAAGAACCCATTTTTCTTCTTTCAAGGCATAATTGCATGGTTTGAGGTCCTTCCTGCCGATAACATTGTAGTTCCAATGATAGATGTGTTTGAATGAATTGTATTTGCTGTGTTATTAATGATGCTTAGGCTGTCGACATTCCTTTTGTTGTATTTCTGTTTTACAGTAGCTATTAGTGTAACATTTTTACAGAAAGACAAATAATTTCTAGTTGCATACATCCTAAGTGCCCTTATTTAGGAGTGACAGTCCCTATCCATCTGTCTTTTCTATTCTAATGTCCCTCTTTTCTAGGAGCTCGGTATCCTTGGTGTCTCTTAATTTGTACACAAAATCCAAAGCTGTAATGCCCCCAGTAATGTGTCTTAAAAACTACAACAAATGTGTTTAAAAATCAGTCCATGTAAATAAAATACACATCATGGTAGGAGTAGTTCAGCTATAGCAAATATTCTAATTTATTTTATAGAATTTTATAAGAGAACCTGCTGAAGGCAATCAATACTTGCTAGTCATGTGCACATGCGGTGCCAAAACTAGAACTGAAGGAGAGTATAAGGAACATTATGAAGTTGAAGATCGTTGTGGTGCCTGGTGTGTCCCTTTTTAACCTTTAACCCCTTAAGGACACATGACATGTGTGACATGTCATGATTCCCTTTTATTCCAGAAGTTTGGTCCTTAAGGTGTTCAGCTAAAAGGTGCAACACCAAAATTATCAACCTCATCCATAGGTCCCTGAGAGTGCTATTAAGATTGAAGCCTTCTAAGGATGGGGATGGCACATTTTTACCTTCATAAGACAGGAAACTATACAATTTTTACTGGCCTTTTTGCATGAGCAGTCCAGAACCAAGTGTTTGAATATATGTGCACACATACCATCTAGTCCAGGGATAGGCAACCTTCGGCACTCCAGATGTTTAGGACTATACCTACCATGATGCTTTGCCAGAATTATGTGTGTAAGAGCATTATGGGGCATGTAGTCCAAGTCTAGTCCTTGCTGCCTGTGAGAAGCTAAAATGATTATCTGAGGTTTCTATGTTGCGTGCAGACAAGAACAGCCTGATAGTTTGGTTGCAGAAGGTCTATCTGGGACCAGTAACGTATTCTAATGGTACAGGCAGTAAATTATCAACGAGGAGGGTGGGGTAGGTGAGCGCTTTCCACCCAAGGTGACAAACCAGGAGGGCTGTGCAAAAAGTGTCCCTCCCTCGTTGTCACTGGATTATATCAAAGAAGCATACAGGGTACATGGGGTTTATGAGACAGACATCATGGGATTATAGGGGTTATAAGAAACACACAAATTGAGCTAAGGAGTTCAGAGAGACACACAATAAAGTAAGTGGGTACAGACAAACACAAAGGGGTTGGAGTAACACATAATAATATTAATATTCTCGGGGTGCCCACAAACCTTTTTACCTTGAACACCAAATATCCTAATTATCCTCTGGGTACAGGTTCTATCTCTAATTGTAATAATGAAAAAAACTTGTTTGAAACATGAGTAACTACAGGCAGGGCAAAGTATTAAGCGTGTCTTTATTATCGGCTTTCTTTTACAACAATTAGCCACAAAAGAAAAGAAAATATTGGGAGAGGACATTTTAACCGTGCCAAGTAGAACAACTACTAAGTTGAACTGAAAGGCAGGGTGCGTTTGTACCTTTTGTGTGGGGGAATTCTAGAAATTAACATGACCATGAGGGCAGTGGAATATTAGTCATCTCCAAGGTGTTTGACCATCTTACCCACGACTTATGTGGTCAGACCAGAGCTATGTACTAACCTAGCTTCTCCCGGTGATACATTGTTCATACTTCATACTTCTATGATACATTTGCCCAACATTAGCCTTCAAGCTATTGGTGCACCATTAGTCTCATTAAAGTGAATCTGTGACTCAGAATTATGGGAAATGTCCTCAAAGAACAATATAAGGCCAATGTTGGGTTTCCTGGTCTAGGTCTAGTGTATCAAAGTTAAAGCTAATGTATTCAGTGTTTATATGTTAGTGTAGAATGATATATATGGTTTGATTTTTTTATTTTTTTTTTGAGTTATTGCACAATATAATTTTGAACAATAATGTTTTGGGGGGATATCAATCGATCTCTTTGTCATTCTAATCTCTAGTTTTTTTTTGTTTTTTTTTCATTTGGTATGTTTGATAGCCCAAACCGTAGCAGAATATCAACAGAGCAAAGAATCACTCACTACATTGATTCCATTTTTATCTTAATATGGTGATTATTTTTCTTTATTTAAATTCTATTTGCCAGGCTTCCCTGGTCCACAGATATATTAAACCGCTTGGCGTTTATGGTTATTTGCTAAAATGAGAATTGTTAGTGAGGTCAATTATTTATTAGCCAAAATATGGAAACCAAACAAAGTAGCTGTCTTGGAGAAATTGTCCCAATACTGCCATTTGTGGCCTAAGCTATGAATTTACTTTGACTTACTGGCACTTCACACACTTGTAAATCATATTGTTTGGGTACTTCGAAGTCTCTGCAATGGCATTTAATTGTTTCACATGTATGCCTTCAGTCTCTGGTTGGAAATACAGAGAATTGTGGCTTCTTGTGGTTACAAAAGACTAGTTTTTATATACCGTTTGTAGAGTATTTTTTTTATTTTTTTATTCATTTATTTTTATTAGTGGAAAAGGGACATTCCTCACCTCAGTGGCATAAATCAACCTAATAACAAGTCCTTTTATGTGGTTCCCTGCAAGTGAGTTATCAAACTCCATGTTAGAGTTGTCCCTTTTGTTCCAATTAGCCTGTTTTATTGGGAGGGCATGACTAATCCAACCTTATATAGAGACAGAGGGGTCAGGCTTTTCAGTTTCTGAGGGCCCAGTCATTGTGAGGAATTATACGGGACAGTGTGACTTCACCTCGTGTGTAATCATCTGCCCTGCATGGAGCGAGTGTATTGGCTACTCCTGCTGTGAGGGTCTGGTTCATCCTGATCTACACCGGAGACTAATGCTGGTATTTAAACATGGCCAGACTGACCTTTGCTTTGATTCAGACGTGTTTGGGAAATATCCCAGGAAACCTGTATTTTACCTCTTTTTCTCCAAAATGACAAAATAAACTAACTATGTATATATAAATATACTTGTATATATGTGTGTATGTGTAGGTAAATATGTGTACATACTTCTAAAAATGTTGAAGGCAAAAATAAGAAAATGTACTGTCATACTTTTTTAAATTTTTTTTTAATTTTTTCTCCTTTCTAGGACGATCTTTGGTTGTTACTTTATGATAGAAATAAAACCATATGTATGTTTATTATGCTGCCCGCGCCAGCAATGTATTTACATATTCTGCTGCCTTAGGCTTAGCAAAGTTAAAAACCCACCTCACTAGACTAAGCACTCATAGTAGGGGAACTTAATTTGCTCTTCTTTATAGTACTTTATGAGCCATATCTAAGTATATATTTTCCCTCACAAGGGTGCCGTGCCCTACTGCAGTAAAACGCATTGATGTTCATTGCGTTTGAGTGTATTACTAAGGTACAGCAATAAAACCCATTGATGAGACATGCAGCGGATATCAGTGTATCGCAAAGCTCCACAGCAATAAAACCCATTGATGGGATATGCAGTGGATATCAGTGTATCGCAAAGCTCCACAGCAATAAAACCCATTGATGGGATATGCAGTGGATATCAGTGTATCGCAAAGCTCCACAGCAATAAAACCCATTGATGGGATATGCAGTGGATATCAGTGTATCGCAAAGCTCCACAGCAATAAAACCCATTGATGGGATATGCAGTGGATATCAGTGTATCGCAAAGCTCCACAGCAATAAAACCCATTGATGGGATATGCAGTGGATATCAGTGTATCGCAAAGCTCCACAGCAATAAAACCCATTGATGGGATATGCAGTGGATATCAGTGTATCGCAAAGCTCCACAGCAATAAAACTCATTGATGGGATATGCAGTGGATATCAGTGTATCGCTAAGCTCTACAGCAATAAAACCCATTGATGAGATATGCAGTGGATATCAGTGTATCGCAAAGCTCCACAGCAATAAAACCCATTGATGAGATATGGTATGAGAGTGTATCGCAAAGCTCCACAGCAATAAAACCCATTGATGAGATATGCAGTGGATATGAGTGTATCGCAAAGCTCCACAGCAATAAAACTCATTGATGAGATATGCAGTGGATGTGAGTGTATCGCTATCTCCACAGCAATAAAACCCGCTGATGAGATATGCAGTGGATGAGTGTATCGCTAATCTCCACAGCAATAAAACCCATTGATGAGATATGCAGTGGATATGAGTGTATCGCTAATCTCCACAGCAATAAAACCCATTGATGAGATATGCAGTGGATATGAGTGTATCGCTAATCTCCACAGCAATAAAACCCATTGATGAGATATGCAGTGGATATGAGTGTATCGCTAATCTCCACAGCAATAAAACCCATTGATGGGATATGCAGTGGATATGAGTGTATCACTAATCTCCACAGCAATAAAACCCATTGATGGGATATGCAGTGGATATGAGTGTATCGCTAATCTCCACAGCAATAAAACTCATTGATGGGATATGCAGTGGATATGAGTGTATCGCTAATCTCCACAGCAATAAAACCCATTGATGGGATATGCAGTGGATATCAGTGTATCGCAAAGCTCCACAGCAATAAAACCCATTGATGGGATATGCAGTGGATATCAGTGTATCGCAAAGCTCCACAGCAATAAAACCCATTGATGGGACATGCAGTGGATATCAGTGTATCGCAAAGCTCCACAGCAATAAAACCCATTGATGGGATATGCAGTGGATGTGAGTGTATCGCTAAGCTCTACAGCAATAAAACCCATTGATGGGATATGCAATGGATATGAGTGTATCGCAAAGCTCCACAGCAATAAAACTCATTGATGAGATATGCAGTGGATGTGAGTGTATCGCTAATCTCCACAGCAATAAAACTCATTGATGGGATATGCCGTGGATAGGAGTGTATCGCTAATCTCCACAGCAATAAAACCCATTGATGGGATATGCAGTGGATATGAGTGTATCGCTTATCTCCACAGCAATAAAACCCGTTGATGAGATATGCAGTGGATGTGAGTGTATCGTTTATCTCCACAGCAATAAAACCCATTGATGGGATATGCAGTGGATATGAGTGTATCGCTAATCTCCACAGCAATAAAACTCATTGATGAGATATGCAGTGGATAGGAGTGTATCGCTAATCTCCACAGCAATAAAACTCATTGATGCGATATGCAGTGGATAGGAGTGTATCGCTAATCTCCACAGCAATAAAATCAATTGATGAGATACGCAGTGGATATGAGTGTATTACTAATCGCCACAGCAATATGAGATATGCAGTGGATATGCATTGTTGAGATATGCAGTGGATATGCATTGTTGAGATATGCAGTGGATATGGGTTTACACAGCAGTAAATGTGGAGTAATGAACATATGTTCACCTGCAAAAGTGAGGACTACATTCTTAGACATGCTTAAAAAAAATTAAATGTATCTATTACACCTTTATACACCGCATACAGTTCTAGAATAAACAAGAGTAGGGAGGGTAAAGATCAGTGTGTCTGGAGGACGACCCAGAGAATTTTGATGTCTCATTTTAATATTTATTTACAATGTTTTTTTGTTCTTTGTTCTAAATAGTTAAAGTGGATTTAACTTCAATAAAAAGTTATTGAAGTTAAATCCACTTTAACTATTTTTTGTTACTGTCACAACTGAGACAAGTGGAGTGCTATACTTATTGCATGAAATGAAAATGGAAGATGTCCTATTTTTTTTTTTTTTTTTTATGATACGGAAGACACAAGCATTCTGAGCAGAATCTCAATCCCCCTTATTACCAAACACCAGTGATAGGCAGAGATCTCCCCAGTCAGCACTGGGGGAACACAAATCTACATATGCTTCATAGCCGTTTGTGAAGTTTAGCAAAATGATCCATTAATACCTCAATACATATTAATATTTTAATAATAATTTGCAATGTTTATAGCGCTTTTAAATCAGAGTTTCTGATAGTCAGATGAAATTACTGAATGCATGATAAAAGAGGTGGGTCTCTAGCTTATTTTTTTTAAAATGTCTGTAAGGACTTGAGCAAATTAAAGAGTTCCAGAATGCCGGGGCAGTGTGGCGGAATGCCCAGGAACCTGAGTTTGTCTTTATTCTGGGCTTTGACAAGAGGGATTCGTTGGCTAACCGAAGTGAGCAAGATGGAATATATGATGTCAGAAGTTCTGTCCGGTATTGTGGGCCTTGATTGTTTAATGCTTTTAAGGTCAGCAGGCCTATTTTACAATATGTTCACCTTTTTACTGGAAGTCAGTGCAGGGAGAGGAGAACCAGTGTTATGTGACATGATCTACTTTGGTTGGTCAGTTGTCTGGCTGCTCAAACAGATCAGAAATCATTAATTGTGTTTTGTGACTAGCAAGAGTGCTTATATCTAGCTAGAGGCCACGAATGTCCCAGTAGATTTATAGGTTAGGAAATCATTATGCATAACGAGGTAAGAGGAATTTAAAGGGAAAAGGAAATTAAGGGACTGTTAACAGGACAGGAACCAGTTTTAATATGATCATAATTTTATCTATACATAGCAATAACAATGCTTAGATTAAACTGTTACTCCATGTCTGGCCCGACAGATCATTAGGCATCATATATAAAGGTAAAATAAATAACTGATTAAAAGGGATTCTCACGTTACACATCGGCGTATTACCTTAATAAAGAAATAGAGCGCTCTCTGAAATAAATATAACCCAGTAATAGTTTGGAAGGTACCTTTTACATAACATTTACCTGTTTAACGAGTGGGAAAAAGACCACTTTAGGACTGAGACTGTAGGATAGATGTGTGCCTTAAAGGAACACTCTGGGCACCATAACAATTTAATTGAAATTGTTATTATGGTGCTCACTTTTAGGGGTTTAACAGGTCAAGTACAGTTTAACTCCTAAAAGTGAGCCAGTGCGGGGCTAAGAGGAAGATTACAACCTGACTGGGCATCAACATAGCCGGGAGGGCACACAAGGCACAGTGCCTTTTCCCCACTGCTTCCGAATCGTGTGAAAGCCACTGTAGGTGATCAGTCTGCATATTGTATAAGACTTACTGCTATAGGCTACACGTTTGCTATTTGAGCTATATCACAAGTATCAGCTTCAAACTATTCATTTACATCTGGATGATGTTTATGCATTCCTCAGATAATTCATTATTTAGTTTGAAATATTGTCTGTGTGTTTAAGAAGCCTAAATTCTTTTAAATGGATATCTGTTGAAATGTGTCATAGAACAACTGTTTGGTACATCTTATAATGATCCTTTAATCATGCCTTAAACGCATGTTTTGGTAACACAACTGAACCGGAAAAAATGCCTCTTTTGTTGACAGGTGTGATTCGTCTTAGTATGATTGTATATAACACATGCCATTTCCAGTCAGTTCTTCTGGATAAAACTCCAGTCCCTTAACACGAATCCTGATAATCCCTTGTTCAATATTGTGCACTAATCTCTCTTTTCATCCTATCTTGGCAACGCTGCATAAGAGAGGCCTACAGCTGTCTAAGTGAAGGTGTGGTAGCAGTGGGCCTATTGCCCAATGATTACCTGACAAATTGTTTTATTCCTCCGTATAAAACATGTCAAGGAGACAAATATCTGGATTTATTCTTGGCATGTTTACGGGATGACATAAGCAAAGGTCGCTTAACTTGCACCCTATGACTAGTGATACATGATTCTAAATAGACCAGATTGCAGACACTTTGTAGCTCTTAAACGTAAACGTTAAATGAATGGAAGCATAGAAGGCTACGGCAGATTTCCTCTAGGCAGCTGCCTAGTGTAAGGTACACTGAAATGTGTGTTCTTCTTTTAAATATTGCCACATAGCTCTTTTTGAGGAAGAGAATGGAATGCATGTCCTACCCAGTTTCTAAGTGTCCCCTCCATAATTTGCAGCAATTTTATATTACCCTTTATTGCCTAAATACACACAGTTTGCACATCTATAAAGAAGTAGCAAGGTGCACTATGACACCTACAGTGATATCAGTGGAAGTTAAACTTGTGCGACATTGTCTCCTGCTATAATCTACTGTTCCATACAATTGCGGAGTGCCATCTACACAAGCATTCCTCTACCAATTCATTTCAACAATACAATGTGTGTTTTAGTAGTAACTATAGAATGTATTGTAGAAGTGTTGTATCCACTCCCTGTCCGCGTGATTTAAACACTACCCAAACAATGCACCTATTGCTTACAGCATTCATGCACCTAAAAGTCATACATTTAAACACTACACTCACAGAAATATATGCTTTTATTTCTTTAAAATGTCAGATTTTTATAACTCTTCTTTGTGTTGGTTAAGTAGTGCCTGAGAATTCTGTTTGCACTTCTGACACCCGCTTTCAGGACTTCTCTAGGGCTGCGCTAGTCCTGTGAAACTCCCTTCTTTGCAATATTAGATCCTCACCCAGTCTCCGTTCGTTCAAAAGATCGTTAAAAACTTGCTTCTTTAGGAAAGCATATCAATTAAACAGTTAATGGCTTTCCCTCCCTGCGCCTTGGTAACCCACCCTGCTTCTTTTCCTGCAACTGTATTATTCAATAAACTAACCAAGTTTCAGAATGCTGTTGAAGCAGTAATGTCTAGGCTGAAAGCTCTGCGTGGATTTTGCACAGCTCAAGCAGTTTATTAAACTGCCAGCTAGGTTTTATGCAAAACAAACCCAAAAATTATGTACAAAATTACTTATTTTTATCAGTGATAAAATATCAGTTTTGATGCTCTTTACAGTGAGATAATTAAACGACAACAATAGCGCATGGATTATTTATTTATTACTGGTATTTATAAAACGCCAACATATTCTGCAGCGCTATACAATTGGGAAAAAGACAATATAATAAGAAAAGACTGATTCAACAGGTAGCGGGCCCTGCGCGTGAGCTTACAATCTAAAGGTTAAGCTGGGGAGATGAGACAAGAGGTAGCACAGAGATTTGTGTGAGATGACATAGAGAGGTAATGGCATAACTGCAGCAGCTGATAGCATGTGAAGGTAATAAAGAGGTGATTGGCTGTGGTTCCAAACAGCTGGAAAAGCATGCTATATAGGTACAAGGAACCAGGGGGGGAAGCTTGAGCTGAGTAAAACTAAATGGGGCTTCTTGCAGAGGTGGATGTAATATTGGCCCTAAAGAGTAGAGAAACACAGTTATTTAAAGGAATTTATGACTAGGAATGGCAAGGGGGGATGGGGGTGGAAGGGGGGAATGAGCAGACCTGCCATTTGTTATGTATTCCTAACGCTAAAGTGGTACTCTACCTATTTTGTTGCCTGTCGTCTTCCCTTCCCTAGGAATGTTTAAAAGGTGAGTTTTACTTGCCTTTTCTCTGGTCTAACCGCTGCTGCCCCACTTCTCTGTCTGAGATCATCAAGAGGCTAGTGCACATGAGCAGCAAATCGCCGCACTACATCAATTAAATGCGTTCTAGGACCAGCATTTAATTGAGAACTGTGTCTGACTCAATTCTCACAGGGGAAGCTCCTCTAGTGGCAGTCAGGAAGGTGTTTGAGTTTGTATAATTAAGTCCGTGTGTTAGATTGCAGGGTTAAAACTAAATGACCTCTGCACACAGACCACTTCATTAAAATTAAATGGTCTGGGTGCCTTTAGTGGTTCTATAACAACCAAAACAGATGAGAAGGTGGAAGTTTGTATCAGGAAGGACTGATCAGTTATCCACTAAAATGTGCCTCTGCACATATAGGGTACACCTATTGCGCCCTTTATGTGACCTTCAAAACTCCTAACTTCTCTGCCTGCTCTCATTACCAAAGTCAGGTCTCTCTACATTTATAGAGTATCATGGCACCTGTCCTTTGATGAACATTTTTTTCCCGTCTTTAAGAGGGTGATATTTTTTCCCAGGCTATCTAAACCTCCATCATTCCAATTATAGGAAATAGAATTCCCTGTCAGATAATTATCCTTTAGCCATGTTTACTAAAGCATCTGTTTATAATTATAATCAATAGATCTGGATGAGAATGCCATTAGGTCCATAAACCATTGCTCGGAGTCACTAGGCTGGGACAGAGCCAGTTCCCAAAGAGAAGGTTTCTTGAGAGGGTACAAATATTAATAGCATCTCGTAAATCCTTCTCTCTTATATCTCTTACTAAGATCAAGGATATCCCGTGGATCAGAAGGAATGAACGTGGTAAAATGAGAATGATGCTTGCAATGTTGATATTCACATTTTATAAAGTCAAATACCTAATAATTATACCCAAAGCCTGTATTTCTGCTCTTTGTACTAACGGTAAGAAATCACGTCCAATGCCGCAGTGTGCCCCATACTGAGATATTACACTATAATTAAGCTAGCTCTATATATTAAGAGGGGCTGTCAAATTCCATAGGGTCCCATACCCCAGCTCATATTCCTAGGAAATGTTCCAGGAGATTGTGTGTGATGTTATGGGAACATGATCAGATTCTGTTCCCACTCCCCAATGTTTTCTTGCAAGACTCGAACGCCTGCCATCTTTCTTTAATTAAAGTTCTCAGATTTTTCCATTTTAATTTGGCGTCTCAGTTGAATTGCATATCTGGAGCTGTTATCACTTGCATTTCGTTCGTGTTTAACATTGTTATTGATTTTCAGTATTTGATGAATGTGAGCTGTGTACGCTATGCCAGACATTCCAAAACCTTTTTCTGTTTTTCTTTTTCTTTCTTTATTTTTATGTTTCAGACTGTGGGCTTCAATCCTTTATAAAAGATACAAACATGGTAATTGAATTTCCATTTGACATCTATGGGAAAGTTTGCAGATTACTGTTTTTAGCCCTAATGGTACTAGCAATCAATTGGTCCAGCGATCAGTGATCCAGAACTCCATGTGGCAAACAGACCCCATGTAGCTAACTAACACTTACCTTATCTCTTCAAGGAGCTTGTATGTGTTGTTCTGATACTCTAATGCAGCTGTTCCTGTGTGGTTTTTGATACACTTTGGGATTATATTATATTTTATATATCGTCTAAGGCAAAGAGAAGGTTTTTTTACTGTAAGAACAATAAGGATGTGGAATTCTCTGCCTGAAGAAGTGGCTTTATCAGATTTCATACAGATGTTCAAACAGCAACTAGATGCATACTTTCAAAAACAGAATATTCAAGTGTTACGAATGCTGGTATAATGGATATCTTGTTCGCCTATTTCCTCCCGAACTGCTGAGCCTGAGTGATTATAGCTTGCAGTTCGGGTATAGATTTGAACGGTTCCAGACGAATGCAGCATCCAAGTAGTGTTCTCACCAGCAGTAGACAGGTACCCAAACATTAGCCTAGACTAGATTAAGGGTACAACAGGAATGAAGTTTAATGGTGCCACACTGGCTTTTAGGCAAGTCCCCATGCAAGGGGCACTCCCACATGGACCTTGTGGGGGACTCCAACACAAAGTTTACAACCAATAATAATACAGTGACAGATAATTCCTCCTCTCTGCCTGTTCGATAATTGAGTTAGACACTGTAATAACTCAATTATCTCCAGGCAGAAAAAACTAATTTTTCATAAAACTTGAAAAGCACCCCAAAACACAAAGTCCCCATAAATGTTATATCCCCTGATAGCCCTGATCTGGGTGATAAACATATCCAAAAATCACCCAGATCAGTTCAGGGGTTTTAGAATTTTTATGGAAGTCTAATTTTGACCAACCGCACACGAGGCTCCTGCCCAGAAATAGTTCCATGAGTTTAGGTTTTGCGGTCGGTCTATTTTGGAGTGTCTCAAAATGAACAAATGCACAAAAGGTACCCCCGGTTCATAGCAGCGATTGTTCCCCTAGTGCGCGGAAACCAAACTACCGAACAGCGCTCTCCTGGCTGTTTGGAAAAAGGAAGCAGGCATTCTTATAGTTTGACCGGTGTTCGGGAAGTCCAGTGTCCGATTTTTAGTTCCATACACTCGACGACCAAGTCCCACTGCCTCCTTTTCGTGCGAACAAGATGCCCGCCGTTTTCTACTGAACGTAGCGTTCGACTATACGAACGGCGGCCATGCAGGGAGAGCACTTAATTGACTATTCTCTTTGAAGATAATGAGCTAGGGGGGTGGTCGGTGTTTGGTAGTTACAGTTACCAAACCAATAAAACATAAAAGTCCCGAATAACATGATGGTTTTATCACATCAAGGATATCTTGATCCAATGATTAATCTGACTCCCATTCTGGGGTTAAGCAGGAATTTTTTTCCCCTAGTTTGTTGCAAAATTGGAAGTGCTTCAAACTGGGTTTTTGTTTGCCTTCTTTTGCATCAACAGCAAAAAACTAATGTGAGGAAGGCTGAACTTGATGGACCCTAGTCTCTTTTCAGCTATGTAACTATATTTAGTTTTGTTGATTTTCTTTGTTTTCTTCTAACCAGTTAGGAATGCTAAAGTTGTCACTGGCTCTTATTCTGGGCAGTGTTAAGTGTTACTGGTGATTTTTTTTTCAACAAGTTATCAGTGTTTTTCATTGCAAACATTTAACTTAATATATATCTAACGGTTCTATAAGACATACACAACTCTTTCAATGACAGAGACCCATTAAAGATTAAAGGCACACTATAGTCACCAGAACAACTTTAGCTTAATGAAGCAGTTTTGGTGTGTAGAACATGCCCCTGCAGCCTCACTGCTCAATCCTCTGCCATTTAGGAGTTAAATCCCTTTGTTTATGAACCCTAGTCACACCTCCCTTCATGTGACTTGCACAGCCTTCCATTAACACTTCCTGTAAAGAGAGCCCTATTTAGGCTTTCTTTATTGCAAGTTCTGTTTAATTAAGATTTTCTTATCCCCTGCTATGTTAATAGCTTGCTAGACCCTGCAAGAGCCTCCTGTATGTGATTACAGTTCAATTTAGAGATTGAGATACAATTATTTAAGGTAAATTACATCTGTTTGAAAGTGAAACCAGTTTTTTTCTTCATGCAGGCTCTGTCAATCATAGCCAGGGGAGGCGTGGCTAGGGCTGCCTAAACAGAAACAAAGTGATTTAACTCCTAAATGACAGTGAATTGAGCAGTGAAATTGCAGGGGAATGATCTATACACTAAAACTGCTTTATTTAGCTAAAGTAATTTAGGTGATTGTACTCTCAATAGGTGTTCTGCGTGTACATATGTATAATATATATGAGGATACATAAACATGAATTGTGTTTTATAGGTAATCTTTTATGGATATCTCTAGCACCTTTTAATGAGTCAACACTTTTTTTTTATACCCATTATCCAAGACAAAATCCATCGCTGGGGGGGAGTTTCACAGCAGAGCTGAATGGTCGCACTCAAGCAGCGCTCTGTGCATAATCCGCTATCTTAACCCTTATTCCGGGCACTATACCCCAATTGGGGCAATAAAAAACACAGGCATAAGGTGAAGGAGGCACAATGGGTCAGAAGACCAAAAAACAAAAGCCGGATAAGCCCCGCATGGGCTT
The DNA here is from genome assembly GCA_933207985.1 of Pelobates cultripes. Taxonomy (NCBI): domain Eukaryota; kingdom Metazoa; phylum Chordata; class Amphibia; order Anura; family Pelobatidae; genus Pelobates; species Pelobates cultripes. The sequence continues at coordinate 398,911,760 of OW240912.1, read as the reverse complement.
TAATATTGGAGACCTCCTGTGGCAGGCTCAGGGAACCACTAGACCCAAGATGGCCGACTACCCGGAGACCTATTCTGATTTTTCAAATGACCTGTTGATGGGGGGGCGGGGGGCAGGAGGAGAACTGACCCTTCCCCCAGACCAGCACCGGGGCCACCAGCCCCAGGCTGCTCACCCATGACTACGGCAGTATTGAAGACACTCCTGGCGGACATGGCTTCCCTGAGAACCGACCTCAAGGCAGACTGGTTACAGTGAAACATACTTTGGGGGAGCACTCCCAGGGCCTGACCTCCATGCAGCAGGAGATCGTTGAGGGTGCAAGACTGGTGACTAGCGGTCCTGGAGGATACAAGGTGCAAATCAATCAAGATTTGGGGCATCTTGGAAGAAGTGCTGAAGGCAAAACTCCTGCACATGCTGAGATGCCAACTAGGGGCCCTGCTGCCACCCCGCCAAGCTAAGGCACTGGGACTGGAGGAATGCTTTCGCACTCCGAAATCGAAGAGAGCCTCTGCTGCGGTCCCAAGGGATGTGTTGTACCAAATGCAAAATGCCAAAGTTAAGTAGCAGTACTAGCAGCAATCCGAGAGAAGATGCCGTACTCATTTAAAGGTCAGGCATTTACATTTTATAATGACCTCTCGTGGAGCACGATTGCCTGGAGGCACTCTCTGCGGCCATTCACGACCCTCCTTAGATAACATGACCTGCAATACAGATGTTGGCTAAACCACACATTAGCGGTTCTCCAGGTGGACTCTCAGCGCATAGTGCACGATCTGACCAAAGCAACGGCACTTCTGGAGGCACTGAGGCTCCCACGGTACTCTTGTACTGCATGCGTCCAGAGCGACATCTTCCATGACCCACCATTGGGACATGGCTGGAGCGACCACTTTTTTCCCGAGACGGCCAGCACAGGACGCAGGTGCAACGGCCACCACCTGAAACCGAGCAGGGGACTTTGTTTTGTTTTACCATATATTGTTTAACTAATCTGCCTTGTACTTTTACTTCTACTTTCCAATGTTCCGTTATAGATTAGTTCTACTTCAAGGAGCATTTATTTGAACATACCCACACACAGCCCATCCACCGCTCTAACACAGATAGGTCGATAGTCCAGATAGAGGCACACCACCCCTCCCCCTGCATAGACTTGTTTGAGCAGGTTCCCCAACTACCTATTGTTCTTGTTACATTTTGTTATTGTCTCATTTGGTAAATTCCCCTCTTATTGCAAAGCACTGCGGAATAAGCTGGCGCTATATAAATACTACTATTAATAATAATAGACGGTGTAAAGAAGGCTTCACTACTCAGGCGTTGAACCCCACCAGCAGAGATACACTTAGCAAAAACCCCTACCCCACCCCCCACTGTCAATTTCACTTTTAAAATTAAAAAGGAGACAGCCACTTCATTAATTCAGACTAGGATGTCGCTATCCCAACTCACACTCTGCCATCACATAACATGCAAAACTCACTTTACTGTAGGTCTGAAGCCTCTTTTGTTGTACCCAGTTAATTGCTTGTCCTAACCTTTGGAATCGCACTTATTGCATTTAATTGTCGTGAAATGCATACTATGTGAATTGAACAAAAAAAAAAAATCCATCGCTGAAACTGCCTTTTTAAAAATGTATTTATTTTTTTTAAAGTGCATTTGCTTTGAGGAACACACACGCTAGCATCTCCCTTCTTTGTGTCCCCTTCCGCATATTATTTAAAAACAAAATATTATTTTAATCCATTTGATGGAGCACAGCATTCAAGTCCTGCATGCAGGACCCGGCACTGGTGATGCACTGGGTCACAATAATGTTTTGCTCAAAAGCATATCCATTATTGAAATATTAACCTCTTCATGCCCAATAGCTTATATACATGGCTTGCAGTAATATGTGTCCAGATTCCAAATGCTCCTATGTCATATTTTCCACCCTCTTCATTATTTACAAGTAAAATAACTAAATATTGTATTATGGTCTTGAATTCCTTTATCCTGCAGCTCTGTTCCTATATTGTTGAACATTATGAACAAATATAGTGATTTTTGTTCTTAAATAACTGCCTATCGATTCATATTGATATGAAAAATACATTTACACAACTGTTTACAGAGCACAAAAAAAGCAAACCCCATCAGATTTTCGTGGTTGTTTGTGTTTAAATAGCTTGGTAATGACGGGGTTAAAGGATCAGTGAAACTAACATTGCAAGTCAAAGAAGCTAAATAAGGTCTTGCTACATGTTCCTTCCCCTACTGTCTTTCTTTGAGCTGTGCTTCTATAGTCATTTTCTTGAGCCCAAAGCCATCAATCATAGCAGCAAGCCTTCACAGTTACTGAGATTGCCCCCTGCCATATCTAGAATTTCACATGGCTTGCAGATAAAAGGATATCCCTGGCACCTCTGTTCCTTTTGGCCTCCTAACCTTTATGATTTCAGCATATCCCTTTCAGGACATGCTTGTGATCTTATCCTAGCAATGCACATGGCACTTAACTTGCTCTTCACTCCAGCTTTGCTTTAATAAACCCACACAGTACAGATTTATCTTCTTTTTTTTTTTTTATATTTTTTTACTTTGTTCGTTACTTTCATCTGTAAAAAAGCCCAGGCCATGTTATTTAGCTGTGGTTAGCGAGGTTAAACTGTGAAGTGCCCACAGTGAGCAAAGCATTTCTGAGTCGGTATATCACAGATATATTTTAGTCTAGTGTTTAACAGCTAATTTTACAGGACAGTTCAGGCAGTGGACCTCAGATACAGAGAATTGAACAATTTATTGCTCCCACTCATTTGGCGCTGAATTGGCTTTTGACCCTTTTAGAGTTAGGATGGACACGTGCTCTCTAGAACAGTGGTTCTCAACTCAGTCCTCGTGGCCCACCAACTGTCCAGGTTTTGTCACTATCTCCATTGGAATAAAAAAAGAAAATGCATAAATCTTGGACGGTTGGTGGGCCATGAGGACTGGTTTGGGAAACACTGCTCTAGAACACAATGTACAGATTGGGCCACTTGTTTCACAAGCAATGAGTATTAATACAGTTTTGCTGGAAACCTATATATAAATCTGCATTTTAATAGTATAATCCCAATTTACAACAGGGTAATCCCTAAATCCTGGACTGTTAGAGGTGCTTGAGGACTGGGTTGTGGACCCCTGCTCTAGATGATGGGACAGGAACCAGCAAGGAAAAAAAAATGACAAAATGCTTCATTGTGTTGTGGCAATGGAGTAGAACTACCATTCTGCACATTGAATTGATTGGATCAGAATTTTGACTTGTATACATTCTGGTGCACCGTGAAATATTTCTCATAATTACATAGTCGGTATTCATCACTGCGCCTTCTTATCTCCTCGACTTTTTAGTTTTTTGAGGTTATGTTACAGGTGTCCACTCTTGCTTTTACAGATTGCAGTTGTTCTTTGGCATGGTGTTTGGACGGTTTGTTAAAAATGTGAGGTTAAGCTTGAGCTCCAGACCTGGGGCCCATTTTGCAACTGTGAGGTTAAGTTACATAGTTTTTTCAAACTCAGATTGATGTTCTTGTGAATGTGTTTGATGCCAGCCCCACCTGGTCCAGCAGATCCTGTTAGTGGTTACTGATTAGAGGGGTCTTTGTGTTTCTGTAACACATGTCGCTGAAGCTGGTGGCTGAACCTGAGACTGAAGGTGATTGTCTATCAACCATCATCCTCATCCTCTTACTTCTTTCTTAAACTTCTAATTGAAATAAAGCACAAATATCATACTACTTGGTGTACTAACTAAAGTGAGAATTTGGAATTAATTTCATATTTTACCTCATATTAGTCATTATGAAAGAATAGCTGATTTACATATTGTTTCCAATCTGACTGCTTTGGCCTTAAATTTGAAATTTACTTTGGATTCTCACCTTATTGAGTAACACTGTATGCATTTGTTTAACCCCTTAAAGGACCACTATAGTGGTAGGAAAACATACTCGTTTTCCTGGCACTATAGTGCCATGAGGGTGCCCCCACCCTCAGGGTCCCACTCCCGCCGGGCTGGATGGCGAGGAAAGGGTTAAATCTTACCTTTTTTTCCAGCGCCGGGCGGGGAGCTCTCCTCCTCCTCTCCGCCTCCTCTCCTCCTCTTCGGCTGAATGCGCATTCAGCCTGTCTCATAGGAAAGCATTCATAATGCTTTCCTATGGACGCTGGCGTCTTCTCACTGTGATTTTCACAGTGAGAAGCACGCAAACGCCTCTAGCAGCTGTTAATGAGACAGCCACTAGAGGCTTTAGAGGCTGGATTAACCCTATTACAAACATAGCAGTTTCTGTGAAACTGCTATGTTTATAAAAAAAAAAGGGTTAATCCTAGAGGGACCTGGCACCCAGACCACTTCATTAAGCTGAAGTGGTCTGGGTGCCTAGAGTGGTCCTTTAAGGACACATGACATGTGTGACATGTCATGATTCCCTTTTATTCCAGAAGTTTGGTCCTTAAGGGGTTAAAGGACCACTATAGGCACCCAGACCACTTCAGCTTAATGAAGCGGTCTGGGTGCCAGGTCCATCTAGGATTAACCCTGCTTGCTATAAATATAGTTTACCTATGGGTTAATCCAGCCTCTAGTGGCTGTCTCATTGACAGCCGCTAGAGGTGCCTCCACGATTCTCACTGTGATTTTCACAGTGAGAAGACGCCAGCGTCCATAGGAAAGCATTGCGAATGCTTTCCTGTGGAATGGCTGAATGCGCACGTGGCTCTTGCCGCACATGCGCATTCAGCTGATGACGACCGAAGAAGGAGGAGCGTCCCCTGCGCCGAGGGAGCCCGGCGCTGGAGAAAGGTGAGTGTTTAACCCCCTTCTTCCCCCTTTAGCCCGGCAGTAGTGGGACCCTGAGGGTGGGGGCACCCTCAGGGCACTATAGTGCCAAGAAAACGAGTTTGTTTTCCTGGCACTATAGTGGTCCTTTAAAGTTGAAGGACACCTTGGCTCAGTGTAGCTGGTATTTTTGGATCCCTATCTGCATTTTCCAACAAGCTTTTCTTTGGGCAACAGGACAGTGTTATAGATTATTGGGGGAATGCAGAAGGGATAAAAAAGATACAATTTATAATGACAATGTCTGATTTTTTAAATAAGTATCTGAGGTTAAAAAAACATTTAAGAAAGTAGCACGTGTTTGAACTAGTGCAAGTTGCAACAATGTCATGCTCCAGAAAGCAAAAAGTTCCAACAAAAAAATTGTAAAAAACCCCCCTATTTTTTAACTTCTACTAAGTTCATTGTTTTTCCAATCACAAATAAACCACTCACCCATTTTTATTTGACACAAATTTTGCAATTGTTTGTTGTTGTTGTATATGACATAATACAAGCTGCAGTTTAGTGACGTGTTAATATTTTGCGAATATCTTTAATAATGCGTCCTACAAATGTGTGTTTTGGAGTTCCCCTGTAATGTGCAGCTTTGCGTGCAATGTTATTTCATTCTAAAATTGTTTAAAGTTCAGTAATTATAGTAGTTGATCATCGCCATTATTTATGTGTAGACTTGTGTGTGTTTGTGTTTACTCTGACGTCAAAATGAGGAACAGATTACATCGTACCAACAATTAAACATGCTGTACTTTTTTATTGATTTGTTTTCTTCTTGTTTCTTGTAGGTCCTTTTGTTTTGTATGACCACAGCGCTCTTCATGTTCTACTTCAGGTAGGTGCAATGCTTTATATCGTTTTGCTAGAAATCTATTTGTCGTTAAATTCCCATGCTTCGTTAGAAAAGATTGATTAGCAGCATCAAAATCTACATTCCTAACTTTATTGGATTTGCACAAACAATCTTTAAAGCAAATCTGTCACTTTTACGTCACAGTACCCCAATATTAGTGTGCCCTGCATTCATTGTAAAATAGTAGACGTTTCTGTTTTTTGGATTTTTTGGAAAGACCCTCAAGATGACTCGCTTGCTTTCTGGTCCTGGCTGAGTGGGAGATGGAAAAAGGGTTACATCATGATCTGATGTTCACCTTCCCAAGTACTTCCATCTTCCTTTCTTTAGCTCATTGTAGTTGAAATTAGCAGGAACTGTGCCATCTATACTCTTGCTCATCTGTGACAGTACGAAATTTGTGTCTGTGGAAGATACCACAAAACCGTGAGATCCTCCACAGATGCATTTGCCATGAGATGCTATAGGCATCTATCCTGTATATTGCAAGAAGATGTCTTTTTTTCCATTAGGCATCAGTAGTGGTAAGGCAAGTGGAAACTAGTTAAAACTGCCTTTTCCATTGATTTATTTTATTCTACCAAAGGACGGAACGTTGGACAAGTACACTCCCTACTTTGTCCTATGTATATATTTCTATTTAGCTATTGTGACAGATATATTCCAGCACAATATATAGCCAATTTTCATACATTGTATCTTTATTAAAATAAAAAACAGCTCAGCAGTGGCTTTGTCACTTTAATCTCCAGTTTATGGACTTTCTCCTGTAAGACAGGCTTTATTCACTAAATTCAAGATTTTTTGGCCAAAATGCTTTCAATGTGACTGTTCTGAAATAAAATATGAAATGCACTTTGAATTCACAACAATTCGCACTGATGGAAAAACCTTTTGTTACATTTGGTGACCGTATTTTTGAATGCAGCACACAGATAACTTTGTGTAGGTCAGTTTTATTGACTTGTATTAATAAAACCGCATGCTTGCAACAGAGCAGCCTCCAGGAGGGCAGAAAGGGCATGGTATATAGTGGGAATGGATAGACTGTTGTGAATCATTTGGCACCCCGATCTCAGTGGTTCCTACACTAGTTTAAATATGGGACACAAAAATACTAACTGCAATACTAACTGTTTCCAGAGACTCTCCTCAATCTTATGCTTTCCCTTGGTCACCTTCAAAGGGGCACCTTTTCTGGATAGGTGGGTTGCTCACCCAAAAAGGAATCTCATCTGGATTCCAAGTTCACACAGAAAAATCCACTTTTTTCCGAGTATACTTGGTTACCAGCAGGTACCCAGTTATTTATCCATGGGTTGATTATGGTTAATTGATATGGTGTTTTATCAATTAATGGAGGTTCTTTTTCTCTCCAATCCAACATAAATTGTATCGAGACCTCTTTTTTTATTAATAGCAAGAATATTCCGCTTTTGAGACTCCTTTCCACTATACAATGTGCTTGCGCCATTGCGTTATGTTTCTGGAGTCTGTCATTTTCTCAACAGGCGGGAAAAGTGCCAATTCCAATAGAAATAAAATATAAGGGGCAGAAACATCCATGTTTGTCAATCAGACAGTTTTATTCCACATCCAGGCATAATGGAGTAGCAGTTGTACTGTGCTAGCACGCCTTTCACCCTTTTCAGTGAGCTGTACTACAGCATATTCATGGGCATTGGAAATATGCGATCGCTTGCATTTGTACAATTGCGACTCCAGCACAGAGACTTCTCAATGAAAAGCCTTTGGTTTGTGTATTCCATGCACGCACTAAAGATCTGTGCGATGTAGCAGGTGCTATATCTGGATGTTGTTTGTACCCTCAACTATTATTTTGAGGCCACTGGGCATTCAGTGCATTTTAGAGCCCAACTCGTGGATTCTTACCAGATGGAAAGATAGAAAATTGATTTATCTGCTAAGGTACAGTTTATTATTTTTATATAAATATGCAAAAATGGAAGCATATATAAATATTTGAAAAATAGCAGCTACTTTTGCTAGGTGGATAAAAGGTCTTATAATAGAATGGCTATGTGACTCTCGTATTGCCAGTTACTTGTTAGCCTTGCTCTCGTAGTAATGCACCCTTTCTGAGCAGTTGGAACGAGTTGTTGTAGACGAGAACGTTGCTCTCTTGGCGTACACAGTTGTTATCAAATTTCTTTTGTGCTCAAATTTGGACACCTATTTAATTATCCCCCATTATTCATAAAGCTATCATCTCCCCCACCCCCACTTCACAAAAGTAAAACAAAACCTCTGCGATTGTCCCCCTGGATCATTCACATACTGCACTGATGAACCTATAAGCTCTTTGTGGAGATATTTTCTTTCCTATTTGTTTCTGGAAGGGGCCTCCAATTATCTGCGTTGTTTCTTGACAGCCAAGGTCAATGTTACACATCATTGCCGCTGAAGTATTTGAAAGTTACCTAATCCAATGCTTAGCCAAGGCTGCAAGTGCTTTGGGATGCATTTCATAGGATCGTACCACCTCCTGGTGCTGCCCTCTCTGCAAGAGATTTAACCTTCCTTGGCACACAAGGGGTTTGGGAAAACTACATCAATTCCATCTCTGCAAGTCTGAAACAGAAACAAATCACTTACTCGTTTATTTGTTTTGCCTGACAACATACTGGCACATTGTTACCATGATCCCGACATCGCTGCGCAAAAGGAAAGCTGGCATCGCATTTTAACCGTTGCTGGCGGTGCAATTTCTTCCTTATTAATGCTTCATGATGACATTCCCAACTGGAATAGAACTTGGTACCATCTTCTGATTTGCTGTTGATTCTTGCTGTGTTGTTTGACGCTACACTATAGTAAGCATGGCACATACAGTGAGGTTAAAAAGTATTTGATCCCCTACTGATTTTGAACGTTTGCCCACTGACAAAGAAATGATCAGTCTATAATTGTAATGGTAGGTGTATTTTAACAGTGAGGGATAGAATAACAAAAAATAAAATCCAGAAAAATGCATGTCAAAAAAGTTATAAATTGATTTGCATGTCAATGAGTGAAATAAGTTGGCAATCACAGAGGTCAGAAGTTTCTTGTAGTTGGCCACCAGGTTTGCACCCATCTCAGGGGGAATTTTGTCCAACTCCTGTTTGCAGATCCTCTCCAAGTCATTAAGGTTTCGAGGCTGACGTTTGGCAATTCGAACTTTCAGCTCCCTCCACGGATTTTCTATGGGATTTAGGTTTGGGGACTGGCTAGGCAACTCAATAACCTTACTCCTTTGTTGCCATGGCTGTGCTGGAATACCCACCCACGTGTTTGACAGTGGGGATGGTGTTCTTGGGGTTATAGACAGCATTCCAAAGAGCTCGATTTTGGTCTCATCTGACCACAACACTTTCACCCAGTTCTCCTCGGAGTCATTCAGATGTTCATTGGCAAACTTCAGACCGGCCTGTACATATGCTTTCTAAAACAGGGGGACCTTGCGTGTGCTGCTTGATTTCAGTCCTTCATGGTGTAGTGTGTTACCAATTGTGACTATGGTCCCAGCTGCCCTGAGATCATTAACAAGACCTTCCCGTGTAGTTCTGGGCTGATTCCTCACCATTCTCATGATCATTGAAACTCCACGAGGTGAGATCTTGCATGGAGCACCAGACCGAGGGGGAGTGACAGTTATTTTGTGTTTCTTTCATTTGCGAATAATCGCACCAACTGTTGTCACCTTCTCACCAAGCTTCTTGGCGATGGTCTTGTAGCCCATTCCAGTCTTGTGTAAGTCTACAATCTTGTCCCTGACATCATTGGACAGCTCTTTGGTCTTGGCCATGGTGGAGAGTTTGGAATCTGATTGATTGATTGATTGCTTCTGTGGACAGGTGCCTTTTATACAGGTAGTGAGTGAGAGATTGCTCCTAATCTCAGCTTGTTACCTGTATAAAAGACACCTGGGAGCCTGAAATCTTAGTTGATTTAAAAGAGGATCAAATACTTATTTCACTCATTGACATGCAAATCAATTTATAACTTTTTTAACCTGCGTTTTTCTGGATTTTTATTTTTATTTTTTTTATTCTGTCTCTCACTGTTAAAATACACCTACCATTAAAATGATAGACTGATCATTTCTTTGTCAATGGACAAACGTTCAAAATCAGCAGGGGATCAAATACTTTTCCCCCTCACTGTAGTGCCAGTATCTATAAATGTTTTAAATTGCATAAATGGTGGGTTGCGATGACTTTCTTGCTGGCTGTCAAAATCTCAGATTTTCTTTCCAGCCAGGCTATTTAGGCTAAATATGATTTAGACTTCCTGTCTTTGGAGAATGAATCCTGCAGCCTACTAGCAGTATAACCACTGCAATGGCATGTAGTGGTTAGTTTGTTTATACTGTCCCTTTAAACTAGTGTTTCATTGTGAAGGGGCACTGTTAAAATTGTGCTAGAGACGGAAGTAAAATGCACTACATTTCAGAGCTTTAGTGGTTAATCCCCCGTGGATTATCACCTTGGGCTCAGAAAAATCTAGCCATCTGCGAACACGTTCTAATTTGTGATCACGTAGATCCCAGGAGAACTTGACAATGTAGCATTGTTTTAGCACTCTCATACATAAGATCACAGTGCAGGTAAAGAATATATTGCTTGAGGTACTTTGTTGGTTCTAACATTAATGTGTGTCTATGTAATGACTGGTGAAATAATGCATGCACATATTCTGTATTAGCATCACACGAGTTCTAACATGTGTGTACATGTGTGCATATACCTTAATAGCACATAAATTACTTATCTCTGTCTTTAGCAAATGGTTTTAGGAAGAAAAAATAAATCCTACAAGCTCATGTGAGCCGGCTATGTATTCATTCACTAACCCTGTGTTTTTCCAAGCCATATTGTACGGCCGAACTAATCTTTTTACCATTCTTTTGTTTATTTTTCCAAACTAGAAGCGTGGAAGTTTAGATTTGTAAAATATTGAACGCAGCCCTGATTGTGGGTTCTGTTTAACTCCCGTCAAGGAATTCACATGCACAAACAAATGATGTGTTTAGCACATGTCAGCTTTAATATATTTAGAGAAAGTTGTTTTGCTCATTAAACTTGCTTACGAAGACCTAAACATGACCCCTGGACTTGTTTTACATGCGAGCTCTCCGGGCATGAAGGATGCAAAGTGTACAGCCTGCAGCCATGCAGACTGATCATTACATCAATGACACTTTTTTTCACTACCATTATTATCTTTCAGTGCAGATTTAGTTTCAGATATGTGACTTGAAAGCCAGTGAAGCAGTAAGGTGTTTTACCTGCAAGGTGAGACAGTCATGGGAGATGCTTTTAAACTCTAAAGTTTCAGGCGCCACAATCCATTGCCGTCCCTAGAGAAAGATAAAGTGAATCCCCTCCCTCCTTGCCGTTTCCTTCTGTCAATCACAAAGCCCCCTTTTGTCATGATAGGACATTGATGTGACCTGATTGTTTTATCATGCTCCTGTCATTCTAGAACGCTGAATGGAAGGATAGAAACTGCTTCCTTGTTCTCAGGCCTGGGAGAAAAGGTTGCTGGTGGCAGTCGTGGGATGGCCCTGTCTTACAGCTGCCCGAAAAAGTTTCAATAGGAACTTAATCAGCAACAATGCTGGGTATTACACTTATGGGTTTGAACAAGGCTGATATACATTGGATGCTGGGAAAGCAATCGAGCTTTGTAGATTTGATTTCGCCCATTGATCCTGAAAACAAAAGCTTGTAGGGTGACCACATACACTTTATTTCCTACAGCTTTCATTTTCCACCTATAACAATAGTTTTGGAGCTCAGGATAGAGTTTTCGTGTAATGTTTTACACAACTGGTAGTGTTGTGTGCAAACAGGTGATTTCTTTCATTGTATTTCGATTGAGGTAGGTTGGGGACAAGTTAGCTCAAGCTAATCTATTAAACTTGGCTGGCTGAGAATTTGACCGTTGTAGGCTACAGCATCAGACTTTCTCTGAGCCTGTCATTCGGACATTCTCTGGAAATCACACCATTGGGAAAAAAAACAATGAAATTCTCCCATAACTTGTGTTGACCTTAAGCTTTTTTTTTTTTTTTTCAATGACATGACCTGTTTTATTTTAAATTCATGTTAACGTTTTAGCGTTTAGCTAGGTAGGGGTGTTTTTTGTTGTTGCAATTTTTATATAGATTATTAATCTAGAAAACTATACATTTTGTTCTATTAATTGAAATCATAATATTATTTTTGTAATTGCTATTTATGTAGCAGAAACAAATCCCACACCACTTTGTCGTTTAACATCCTCATTGAACAATTTAAAAATGCAAACAAAAAAACGTTGATAGAACCCACAGGTGAAGAGGACCCCAGCCGAGTTAGCTGCTCAAATCAAAATATTTTTTTTAACCAAAACTTATATTAACCCGTTATTCTCCCTCCCACCCCCTTAGCTTTTTTTTTTATATATATTTCACATTATTACTGAGCATTAGGCATTTTATATGGGGGCAGGGAGAGTAGCCCCCACATGAAAGTTTTAAGCAAAAAAGCATTCAGGCTTATAGACCTTTATTAGATCAATTGAGAGCAAGTGATTTCACACAATTACAGAGATATTTCACATAATTACTGGGATATTACATATTTTATAAGGGGGTGAGGGCTACTTTAGCCTAAAACTTTTATGTTGAGAGATTTAATGGAACAACTAGCTAGTCAAACAAATATTTATCAAAATTGTTGTTTTTTGTCATCTTATGTTAGATTCTATGCAAACAACAATTTATCTAACAAATATCTAACTGAATGCATATATTTTTGTAAAACATATTTTTTTGAGGGGGGGGGGGGTAACTTGTCTGTGGTGTGAAGTGGCCCCAGCTCAAACTAGTTCACAGGACTCCACTCATCAAAACAAAGTTGCTATATTTAATATTTAGCCAGGTCTAGCTCTAAGTAAGGCCATATTACTCAATCTTACCTGGCAGACATGCTAGGTTTTGACCTAGACCTGTGCTAGATTAGGAACTTGAAATCATAGGCATGCGCACCAAGTTGCATCATTATTATTATTATTATTTATATAGCACCAGCAAATTCCGCAGCGCTTACAATGGGTGGACTAGCAGAAATGTTGTTGTAACCAGACACGTTGGACACACGGGAACAGAGGGGTTGAGGGCCCTGCTCAATGAGCTTACATGCTAGAGGGAGTGGGGTAAAAGGTAAAGATAGTTGCAAGAGGGGAATCAGTCGGGAGCTATTAACAGTTTAATTGATACGCTTTTATGAAGTGGGTTTTTTACGGTTTTTTGAAGGAGTGGAGACAGGGTGAGCATCTAACAGAGGAGGGAAGCGAGTTCTACAGGAACGGTGCAGCCCTCGATAAATCTTGAAGGCACCCTAAAGCACAAACACACACACTGCATGTATATGTACATATATAATATACAAATACACTCTTGCATCCATCCATCCATACATACATACATACACAGACCCGCACTCAAATAAATATCAATACAAACATTTAAAAAATGTATTAAAACTTTTGGTATTAAATAAACATTTTACATTTTTAAACTTAAAAAAAAACATTTAAAATAAAAAAGCTGTTTGAACTGTAACAAATCTAAGTAAACATTTTTTACACAAAGTGCATGGTACATGGGAATTTTTACAACAGAAACTAAATAAAAATGTTGCTTCAACCAAATTGGCATCCGTAAGTTGTCAGGATCCCTAGAGACCATTATGGTTTCCTCATCTGTATGATCTATAGAAGGAGACGTCGCACAGAAGGTGGCATGGACTTAAATTCTTCAATGACCTCTGGTTTCAGCGTCGATTCCCCCCCCATATATTTTAAATCCCCCCATATTTCATGTACACCCTCCATTTTATTTAATGTCCATCCCCCCCATATTTCATATCCCCCCCATATTTCATGTTCAGTCCCCCCCCATTTCATATCTATTCCCCCATTTCATGTCCATGTACTAGTGAGTCCATGATAAAGATTTAACCCCCTCCCTCATTCCATGCACTCCTGGGAGCTCCTCTCTCTTTCCTCCCTCACGTTACATTACATTGTCCCGGAATGAAGGTGCCCGAGACCCGGGAGAGACCCACAAAATGCTGGACTGTCCCAGGCGTTCCAGGACATGTGAGCACCCTCGATTAGGGTGTGCCCAGACACACCCGGTGCACGCCTATGAGCTTGATGTGTCTGGAGCTGAACATTACAGAGGGCCTGATTACATCGTTTTAATTTGTGTTTCCAGTCTCTTGCCTCAGTTTGCTACTAGATTCTGTAGCTGTATTTAAAACCATCCTAAAGTGTATTTATAAACTAGAAATAATAAAATCCATCTTCCCAAGAAGGCTGAGACAAATAAAATCCACTGTGAGATCAAGGGGGGGGGGGAAGGCACAGACTATGGGGCACAGTGTGTCTGTTTGTGTACTATTTGCTGGGTACATTCATAGGTTCCTCCTGTGGATAATAAAATTACCAATATTGGTACCGCACTCTCCAGGATCCCAGGGTGCAACCGGGCCAGAGGTTGGCCAATCCTCACAAAGTGATTTGCAAAAAAGTAATGATGGTCGAAACGTTGTTTCCATTTTGCTCCAATAAACCTGCCAACTGGATTGAACTTGAGTGCCTGGACCATTATTACATTTTTGCAAACCTCCTGTAGATATGTCCCAGGGTTGCATTTAGGCCTCATTAGTTGTTAACCATGGTATGGAGTAGATACAGATTAGTAATGGGTCATTACGAGAAATTAGGAGAAAAAGGATAGGAAAGTAAGAGCGACCCGGCCATGCGTTGGCTACTATTGATGTGGCCCACACCGGAGTTTGATTATCAAAATTGTTGATTTGTATCTGCTACTTCTCTTTTTCTGCACTGTAGTTGGAAGAGCTGTATATTTACACAAACTACGTGTTCGGATCCTGCATCAACATGGGGATGTTAGAATGCATGTAGACATACAGCACTCACTTGTTAAAACTGTTGTGGATTTTCTGGGCTCATGCTATGAGGATGGTACCCATTATTACTGGAGAGCAGCAGATTGCAATAAAATCAAAGCAAAATATCAGGCATCTATGGCATGTTGTATTATGTGGGCATTGAGCTACAGCTCCAAAAGCCCCTACGGTAATCTAGCCCTGATTCTGTCCCTCTTTTAAATTACTCCATATTGTTGTTCTGTCTGAGTGTATAACAGAGCTCCACAGCAATAATACTCACAGCAATGTGTCTTTAAACTACAATAAAGATATTTAGAAATATTTCTGTGTAAATGAGGTACATTGTTCTTTTTCTAAATCTCATTTTACTTGCTGACAATATTTGTAAATCACCTACAATTTCCCATAATAGCACTGCCTCTGTCCACAGCCCCACTCACACCCCTAAAATGAATGGATCCCTGTTTGTCCATTTGAAATGTTTGGTGGTATGCAGTTGTTTAAAATACACTTGAACCACTTTGTCAGGAATCCCTTTTGTTTATATTTGATTTCCATTAAGGGTATGTAACAGCAATTGATGGATACTAATGATGGAACATGTTTAAATTAGACGTGAAGAAATGCTGTAGTCTCAGCTTCCATCCCTCATGCCCTAAGTAGTAATGTGGGTCATATATCTTCAGCCTCAGACGGTTTGGGATATTTCTCGCTCAGGGAGAAATGAAATTTGAGCAAGATGGATAGAGGTGTCATAATCGTCACTGCAGGAACTTGGGGTCGGGATACATTGCTCCTTTTTTCTTTAAAATGGAGATTTGATTACAAAAGAAGTGCCAAGTAAAACAAATACTTTCAGGTTGGTCTAACAAACTGAGAGCTCTTAAAAGTGATCACGAATTTGATCCGCGAGTTTTCTGACATGTAACGACTGTGCGTAAATCCAATTCTAAAAGTCCTCTCTGGTTGCAGTATATCAAGTATGGACACTATTTGGGTTGAAGGAAACACCCCATCCTATAGTCTAGTCTTCCACTCTACATCTTCAAATCACATCGTCATCTTTCTAAAGCCTAATGTGATTTTAATGTTACTTTATAGAAAGGCTGGAGGGTAACTGGAATAGGCTTCTAGTGGATGTAATAATGACAAACGGACCTCTAGAAAGCTTGAAATTTGACTTATGTTGTTGTGGTCAGACTAGGTACGTCTATTCGTTCTTATTGGCCATTTTAATATGTGTAAGATTCTGAACTTATTACAGCAAAATACATTCATAAATCCTACCGATACCTGCTGAAATTTCTTCGTCTACTTTCTTTAAAATGTTATTGCTTTGTCCCAGTCAAGCAGAGACCTAATTGAAAAAAAAATGGGAAGATATGTCAGGTGTTCTAACACTGACCTTTTCATAGAATAGAGATGCGAGTCCTGCATGGAGCCCTGGACTATACGTTGAGTCTCACAATGGAAGAGTTTTTGCATACATGAGCTCTTCATCCTTGCTCTACATTAACAATGCTATTGCAAGTCCAAGGTATTTATTTTCTCTCTACTCTGCAATATTCATGAATTGCCAGTGAACAGGGAATTTTTTTCAATATAGAATTCTGGTTTAATCAGAGCTCCAGTTGTGTAGAATACATAATTGTGCAGTTAAGCACCACCCACTGCGTTGTTGCCATTCATACTTTTATTTAATACATTTTTTTGGTGCAGAGGAAGAATGGAAAATACAAGGCTAGGTGCCACATGGAAAATTCTGGCTCTATTAAAATGACAGTCTTGTGGTACCAAAAGAGCTTAAAATTTTCTTATACAACATCATACTAAACATTTTGTTGGCTAAATGATGATCCTGGCTGAAGATCCAAAAACCTGTGTTGAAAATCTGATTTTGGTAAGGCACATCAGGTCTTTAGGTGAAATTTGCTACTAAAGCAATTTGTTTTGTTTTTTTGCAAAAAAGATGGTAATGCTAATTAATAATTCTAGGGAGAACAGCATTAGAACCATCTGATTGGGGTTGAAATCAGTGGGACACTGCTTAGACTCTTTCTTATGGGATATTAAAGGGATATTCTGAATAGTCTTTGGGACAGCCTTCTCTAGCAATTTCCCAGGAAAAATATATGCGTAAGGCAAGCCTGAAAAAACAAATCGTTACTGAGTTTTTAGATAGATTGGAGCCAGTTGGCATGGTCAGTCTTCCCATTTTCCTATTTGTTGTCACAATCCAAATATCTATTGGGCCAAAGTTTAATTTTCAGACTGCTGCCAATTTGTGTAGGGAACGATGAGGTTTTCCATTGTAATCATAATTTTCTATAATACACCGCATTTTAAATGATGTGTTACAACTACCTAATGAATACTTATTCACATGGAGAAATACATTCCAAAATTCTCTGGGAGCTAGAGGCCTCTTATTTTAGACACGGTCTACGCACTGCAGTCTGTGCGCCTCTCCCAGCTGAATTTAGCTAAAAATAAGCAGGCACTCTGTAGCTCAAGGAAGGCTTTTTAATTATTCAATCTTTCTTAGAATAACAACGGTTAAGACGTAAAGGAAAAAACATTAAAATAAAAAATGCTTGCTCAGTGAAGCAAGAAACTTAGAAATATCAGGTGCCTAGGGATGGATTTAAAATATGAGCTGCTCTAGGCCCTGGCCGAGTAGAAGCACTCGTTTACCAGTTTTCAGACATGATTATGTTCCAGTCTCATTCTCCCCAGCCATCATGTCCCAGTGTTTTTCATGCCCTACAGCAGGGGTAGGCAACCTAAGGCACTCCAGGTGTTGTGAACTACATCTCCCATAATGCTGGCAAAGCTTCATAGGAGCTGTAGTCCACAACATCTGGAGTGACTAAAGTTGCCAACAGCCCTGCAGGTTATATTCCGGTCTCTCAGTTCCTAAACAGCCGTACTGTCCTTACCCCACTACCTTTTCAATAAATCCTATTTCTCTCCCTACCCAGTCATCACATTCCTGTGCAACCCCTTATTTCGGAAATTATGTTACTTCACTTTGCTCATCTCCAACTTGTGCATTTACATTTGTAACATGATTTGCAGTGACAGTAGTGTGTATTCTTTGCTTAATAGGTTTTTAAAACTCTTATCTACTGTTGGTCAGATGTCCTACTCTACAACATTCTACACTGAGATACGATGTCTAGTGTCATACGATGTCATAGCAGGAGCTATGTTAAACTGTTGTCCTTTTTTACACCCACTAGTCACCAATCATTATCTGCCATGTTATCCAATAAAATAAGTCTTTCTAACAAAAGCTGAATCCTAGGAAACACCAGGATGACCAAACCCTCAGGTGAAATGGGCCCAGAAACCCGTCGTAAGGTTACTGCTCACAGGTTCATGTGATTTCCCAAAAATAGTTAAGATGCCAAACGTATCTTCCTTTATTCCTGCGTAGCATGTATTCATGTAGTCTATCCATAGATGTGTTTACCCCACTTATGCTGGCCTCCTGACAGTCCTGATGCACGTTTGCACCGCTTTCATTTCCTGGTCTGGGGACACCAGGGAAGTGTCTGCGGGCAGACTTTCATCTAATGATGTGTTTGTGCTATGCAGCGGGCATTAGGACAAGCACTTGCTTTGGCTGTGAGCCAGCCAGGCAGAATGTCGGTTGGTAGGCTGCCCCTTTTTTCTAAAAAGGCAATGTTTACATTAAAATGCCTGCAGGGACATACTATGTAGATCAGAACAACTACATTAAGCTGTAGTTTTTCTGCTGACTATAGTGTCACTTTAACTAAGCCAAATATTCATTGTGTCGTTGGGTGGGGAGCTGTTTTAAAAACAAGGAATTATACAAAAGCAAACCAAGCAGGTATTTTGCTCTTTTTTTTTTGTGCTGAGTGCCTCTTGTTTTGTGACCCGTCACTGCGTGGTAAATGGTGGCTGAGTGCGCTTGTTTGTGTTCTGAGTGTGGACACAGCAGTTTCTTTGTCTCTGTCATATGCATGCACACTTCCTGTGCTGCGTTATCTGGGCTGACAGGCGGCAATCTGCTACACCTTGGGAACATTCCACAAGCATTCTAAGCATGGAATCAGACTGCCGTCCCCATTGTTTTCTCGATCGACCGGCGTGTTGTGTTTGCCAGACCTGTGAGAACACCTTCCCCTTTCCACACCAAGGCATGTTAAACTGACAGTAATTGTCACTGTGCCGGAAGAGAACAGCTCTGCTTTTTGAGCCCATCGTACCTTGACTTGTTTAGGTTTCTGTGTGTTTATGTTGAAACAAGCTTAATCCATTTAGCATATGATGTTTCATGCCCTAGCAAGTATTCGGGTATAACTCATCCATGAATGTTAAGATACAAACACCGGAAAATGCAGTGTTTTCACTTTTTCTGTGTGTGCTTCTGTTGCAGATTTCAAATTTGTAAATTTTCTGCCATTCATTCCAAATTTCCAGATTTTTACTCTATTCTCAAGTTTTTTTTGTTTTTGTTTTTTTAAGTTTTATTTAGTTTTTTTGTGTGTAAATGGAATGGTAATGTCTCCAGGTGTCGATTTTGAGGCTTTCGGGGATTAGTGTCCATCTTTTCTGAATCTTAGAATATATGGACACATTTTATACTTCCCAAATGTACCTACGGTACTTAGGAGGGACAGTCCCTATTTTGGCTTCATATCCTAATGTTCCTCTTTCCAAGGGGTTCCAGAATACAGTGATCTGCTTTTAAACTACAATAAATGTGTAAATATATTGTTCTTGTTCTACAATAATGTCTGCAACTAAAATGTAATTAGTAAGTCACCTACGATTTGTTAGATCAGTCCTACCCCTGGCTGCAATGAAAGTGTCCATTTGAAATGCTGGGAGGTATGACATTTTTCCAGTCAATGACCCTAATGTGTGGGCAGATTAGCAGATTTGTAGGGGGATATTTATCAAAGTGCTCTGAAAAATGGCTGTTAAATGTCATCATTCGTTTTACTTTATTTATTAAAGCGATCTAAAACTGACAGTTTTCGTCATAGTAAATTCTGCTAGTTTTCACAGAAATGTCAATTTTATATGACCACCAAATGTACAGCGGTGGGAAAAGGTTGGTTCCGATCTTAGTGATCTTAATTATGACTACAAATAGTAGCTAATACAGATTAAGGAACAGCGCAAACATAAAAATACATTTCTAAATTCTATAACGCTACCTTAAATGCTCCCAATTACCTTTTGTCTTTGTAACTAGTAGCTAACGTACTGAGTTTGCGGCAGTTTACCTATGCAGGTTATAAAGTAAATGTATATGTGTGTAACATTTAACGGTGTATACATACTATATAATACAGTAGGTATACTTGTATAATATATAGTACAATATCTGTAGTTTTAATATTAATATAAAGCCCATTTGTGATAGGCATTCAGGAAAACTAACAGATTAATAAAATATGGAACATTGACAGACGTATAGAAAAAACACAGATATGTATGCGCATAGTTTGGTTTCCTTGTTTAATATATATCGTTGTATGTGTCTTTCTATGTGCTTGTCCAAAATGTACCCCTCTCGACTCCTGTCTGGGTTTCTAACAAACTAGCATATTGATTTTCAAGTTTGATAAATGCGCCCGTCTGCTGACATGCCTACAGTGATATTCGAATAGATTCTTGCATTGACAATTAGTGCACTTAATTCAATTGTTCCTCTTGGTAACTATGACATCTGTCACAAGAAGAATGTCCTGTTTCCTGGATGCCATTTGTTGCTGGGTTGACATGAAGCCCCATTTTGTACTAGAGAAAAGACCCACTATTCATCACTAGAAATGTGATTTATTGCACTAAGGCATTCTCTTATGAATCCCTTCCTTGTTCTTAAATTGTAGGGGTCTCGGGCAGATGTTCCCAAACTAGTTTAAACGTAGGATTCTCCATAGTGATCGCAAGAATCATGTTGTTTTGGGGGGTTTTTTTTTCCCTGTCAAAGCTTTTTTTAACCATTGGAAACGCATAACCATTTACACAGAGACAAATATAGAAAATACTAATTATCTGTGTAATATGAAAAGAAAACAAAACCAAAAAAAAGATTTATATCTCATAAAATTAAATTTTGGTAACCAGAATATAATAGACTAGCACTTGGCACTGATAGGAAACTTTAATGTATGGCAAATATTTATTATTATGGTAAATTAATAATAGTAAGAATTTATGAGAGATTTTAGTAGCTGATTTTGTCACAACCACCAACTACAAATATTGAAATACTCAACTGTTTTGTAGTATGTGGGCATTTAACTTGTAACTGCGGCTGTGAGCTAAACTGCATTTTTCTTAAACCTTTGCTTGACAGGGAATAATAAACCCTGCAAAGACCCGAATGAGAGGTCTGATTGGTGCAGCATTTTCCTGGTGTGTAAAGTTATGTCTGTTCCCAATACTTGCTTTTATAGATATTTTTATTTTATGTTTTTAAAAGTTGTGTACATATTTTAATCCATTTTCTACAGAACACATTCAAACTTGTCACCTCAAACAATGGAATGAGCCTTTAAAGGGACTCTCCAGGCACCAATACAACTTGTTATAGTGAAAGGAGGCCCCTGGAGGTACACTTACCTCAAAGTGTTAAACTGTTCTTCAGCATCAATGTCCACTCCCCTCCAGGTGGCATCCGGCTTCAGCAGTTTCAGATTCAGGAAGCATGGAGTGCCGTCCGCGTCAGTTGACCGCTCTTAGCCAATCAGAGGAGCCCCTGCCCGATGGCACTCGCTTCCTGTATCGAAAATTGTTGAAGCCCGATGCAACCAGAAGGGGAAAGGACATCGCCGCTGGAGGCAACTTCGAGAACGGTTTAACCCCTTAAGGAAAGAGTGCCTCCAGGGCCCTCTTGGAACCACAACAACTTAATTTAGATAAAAGTGTTTTGGTGCCTGGAGTGTCTTTTTAAGTACATATGGTAAAACAATGATATTGAGAATAAATATATTTTTATTACACTAGACTAGACGCAAAGATGACAAGACAGTGTTATAAAGCAGCAGATATGAATAAACTAAATGGATTAACTTTGGGCACTAATAGGCAAGTTCAGCTTGAATCTGCTCTAGTTTTGGCCACCATATCTACATAGCACAGGCATAATAATCTAATAGTAAGTCTGGGAAATAGGCCTCTTTACTCTTTACGCTTATCTCATCCTCTAGTGATGTCAGTTATGAACCTCCGGCTTCCCTTGGTTATGCCATTTCCGCATATTATTATTATTATTATTTATAAAGCGCCAACAGATTATGTAAACCAAGCATGTCAAACTCAAAGGCTAATTTGGGCCAAATATACAAGGCTTAAAGGACCACTATAAGCACACAGACCACTTCAGCTCAATGAAGTGGTCTGGGTGCCAGGTCCATCTAGGGTTAACTCTGCAGCTGTAAACATAGCCGTTTCAGAGAAACAGCTATGTTTAAATTAGGGTTAATTTCACCAGATAAGACGCTGCACTCCATAGGAAAGCATTGAGAAATGCTTTCCTATGGACTGATTGAATGTGTGCGCATTCAGCCCGGACGTCGGAAGAGGGAGGAGATTTCCCCAGCGCTGAGGGAGCCCGGCGCTGGAGAAAGGTAAGCGTTTAACCCCTTCCTTCCCCTTCAGCCTGGCAGGAGTGGGACCCTGAGGATGAGGGGAAATAAAGACCCTATAGTGCCAGGAAAACGAGTTTGTTTTCCTGACACTATAGTGGTCCTTTAAGTTTATATAGGCCGCACAAATAATAAAAAAAAAGTTTGACATAGACCAGCACAAACTTAAATTACTTGTATAATTCTCATGCAAGCAATATGTAATCCTGGGTACAGATATATAAATCACTCAAAAGCTTCACCTCAAGTTACTTACAATCTCAGTAGTAATGCCACTGTCTCAAGTGTCAGCCAGGTAGGTAGCCGCACTGTCCGCTCCGCTCACTCCCTAGTCCCTCTGCAATCTCCAGGCAGAGTACTGTGTGGCTGCACACTCCACTCCGCTCGCTTCTACCCCCTTCCATCCATGTCTTTTTCCCTCCATGTCTCTGCCCCATTTCTCCCTCCCTTCTATATCTGTCCCCCATATCTCTCCCTCCCTTTCTCCCACATCTCTCCCTCCCTTCCAAATCTCTCCCTCCCTTCCATATTTCTCCCCCCTCCATATCTCTCCCCCCACATCTCTTCCTCTCTTCCATATCTCTGCCCCCACATCTCTCCCTCTCTTCCATATCTCTCTCTTCCATATCTCTTCCCCCCTCCATATCTTTCCCCCCCATGTCTCCATCGATTCCCTATAGCTCCCCCTACCCATTCCATCCAAATCTCCCTCCCTAACCCTTCAATTCTAATTAAAATCTCCCTTCCCTCTTCCATTCCTACCTCTCCCACCCATGTCTCCCTCCTACCCCTTCCATTCATACCGGGCAGGCAGCTGTTTCTCTCACAGAGCCAGCGCCCGAGATGCACTATTGATAGATGGCCCCCCTCAGTGCTGTTTCTTAACTGACATAGCAGGAGAGGGGGCCTCTCAGTCGCCAGCGGCGCGTGGCGTCAGACTGAGCGCCAGGTAGTTACGTGACACCCAGCGCACCTATTTAGATCGGGAGGGGGTGGCGCTCCCCTTCCCAGTGTACTGTGCGTGCGGTTCCCTTATGGAGCCACATGCTGCCTGTGGGCGGAGGAAACGCAGGGCGCAAAAATCACTTGTCAGTCGATTGGCTGGCTGATGTAAACAGTCCCTTAAAATGTACCTGTGACACAATAATTTTACAACAAAATTTGCCTTGTGATGTTTTATTTTATCTCTCCCCCTCTTATGGCGACATTGTAAGTTAGCACCTTCTATAGTTTGTCAAAGCATGTTCTATGTATCTCTGCTTGGGTGAGAAACAAAATCCCCAAAAGCACGTGAACTAAGCTATAGAATGGTATATTAAAGGATCACAACAGGATCAGGAACACAAACATGTATTCCTGACCCTATAGTGCTAAACCCACCATTTAGGTGGTTTGCCCCCCCTTACCCCCCTATAAAAGTTTAAAACTCTCCTATTTCCATCGCCGCGCGGGTCCGCTGGTGCTGACTCCGCCCCCTTTGTGTCACCATCAAAATGGCTGATTTTTTTTGACAATCCAATGCTTTCCCATAGTGAAAGCATTGGATTGGCTAAAATCGGCACTGGGGCAGGGCCAAATGCTGTTTTGGCCAAGCAGGACCTCCTCATAGAGATGCATTGAATCAATGCATCTCTATGAGGAAAATTCAGCGTCTCAATGCAGAGCGTGGGGACGCTGAACGGCAGGGCTGCTTACTGTGCAGCCCTGACCCAGGAAGCCCCTCCAGTGGCCATCTAGGGAGTGGCCACTTGGAGGTGTCCCTAGGGGCAATGTAAACACTGTTTTTTCTCTGAAAAGGCAGTGTTTACATGAAAATGCCTGAAGGGAGCTATTATATTCACCAAAACAACTACATTAAGCTGTAGTTGTTCTTGTGACTATAGTGTCCTTTTAAGTCTTTCACAGTACTGACAGCAGCCCCCTGTAATACCGAGACCATGAATGAACCAGTCATTGTACCGTGCCATGCTCGGCATTATGGGATAGGTACACACCTGCTCCTGCTGCCATGTTTATAGATTATAGCTCCATGCCAATGGCATACAGATTATAACCCATAAACTCATAAAAATATTATATTTTTTTATTTAATGTAAATATCTGAGATCAAACTGGATATATATTGGATATATAAAGAGCCAGCATGTCACATTTGTGTGATATGTGCATTTTAAACAATGTGTACTAGTTTCTGGAAGTCTGTTTGATGTGGTACAAATTGAGATAAATTCCATAAACCCTGTAATACTATATAGAACAGCAATCTAACTCTCACATGGACGTTTTAATGCTTCTTGGCTTAAAAAGCATTATCGGTGTCAAGAGACTCTCCGTACATCTAGATAAATACAGAGACAGTATTAGCAGCTTCCAGCCTGACACTCAGCCGTCAGCTTTACATGCACTCCTTACTTCCAGAAATGAATTGAGTTACCACAACCACAATACATGTAAGAAAAAAAATATTCCATTATTCCAACCAAGTACATGTGTCAATACATCATAACATTTTCCTAGAGTACTTGAACTGGATGCTTGTGCTATAAGCAGTTGAAGTGTTTTGTCTCCCCAAAAAAGCTGTGCCAATCCGTTATAAAGTGTCGCTGTCAGACAAACCTAAGCAAACAGCTAAGCAGTTGATTTATAGAAAGTGTGAGAGACACAAGGCATTAGCGATTCGGTTATCACTTGTGTCAAAACACTTCAGTATTGACAATTGCCACACCACTGCTAAGCTTCACATGGGAATGATAATATGTAGCAAGGCAAAGACGTTTATATTTAGACCTGCTTGCCGAGGATTTAAAAATAAAAGAAATGTTTAGTTTTTTTCGATTGTTACCGATTTCAGCTAACTTTTTCCTAAAGATTGAAAAATATACTGGGCACAACTTCTGCCAGGGAAATATATAAAAATGATATATGGAGCCATCGATGGTGTCGTAATCCATGAGATGTCTGGCTCTGGGGTTCCAGAAAGGCGTCAAAGAGCCACACGCCAAAACGAAAAACACTCACCTGAAAGTTATATAGCAAGCTTTATATAGAGTGACTTTCAAACTGGACAACAGGCCTGCAATTTCTTCTGGCTATATTCCCGACTTGATTCAAACTCTGCCAGTCCTTATTGATAAAGATTATCATTTTCTAATAGACATTTAAATTAATGAGTTAACCAATTAATAATGGCTTTGGGGCCAATGTTCTAAATTTGGAGCTGTCAGTAGAAATATTGGATTGTTTGGGGCACGTTGTAGAGAAATAAGAAAATCGAAAAAGGAAAAAGCATGTTTTCTTTTATTTACATATAAAAATCTTGTAGAAAAGGGAATTAATATCCCATTAAATATGAAAATACTTCACTGGCTTCTACGAAAGTTACTTTTGCAGCATAGTATAGATGAGAAGTATCGTTATCATTTTGTAATTAAAGCTCTAACATGTTATACTGGTATACTGATCGCATAGCAACATATGCTTCTCTTCTTGGTCTTTTACATACAACCCCCCATTTTGTTTAACAATGTTTAAATTACTATTAACCACCCAGGCTGCTGCTTTTTTATTCATTGATCACCCTGCCTGTCACTACCCACATACAGAACAATACACATATCCCTCCTTTGTTCCAAGGAAACATTCTTGTCTCTAGCACAGCTTCAGCGGAATCTTATCTGATATGAGCCCGGTAAAGCGGAGGTCAGTTTTATCTAAACATTTTTATTCACTAAATATAAAATATTTGACCCAAAAGGGAGGGACCCCTAATCCCATGTGATTTTTTATTTTATTTTTTTTTACATTTTTAGTGTTCAGTGTTTCTGTGTGTTTGTATAAAATGTAATAAATTCCTAGCTCCACCTTTCTGCCTACATTCCCCACTGCACTAAATTGACCATAAAGATTATCTAGCAGGATACATGCTCTTGTACGTTACCCAGAAACCCCTGTTTTTACAGATTTCTATAAATGTATAACCTGGGACGTGCTTGAGAAATTCACCTGTGTGACATTCCTTCAGGTCATTTCTTTTTCTTTTATTTTTTTTATGCATCTTTCTGTGTATTATGTTATACCAGTTATGAGCCAGAATGATAAACGGTCAATGGTAAATCATTTTGGTGTCCCAATTCACTCAGACACCAGAAAGAAAGATGCTGAAAAGTATCATAGAGACACAACAGACAATACAACAGATGTTCCAGTGCACGTGCCTGAATATTTCACCGCTCAACTCCAGGGTTCTTTGGCTAAATGGCTCTCTAGTACACGAACAGACAGAAACATATTTTATCAAGCTATGCGTGTCGGATTCCATTATTCTCTCATTGTTAGGAGGCATGGGCCGCATTAAGCCCTGCATGAAAATAACATCTCTGGGCTGTATTATTACCGCCAGTACTTTTCCTCTAATAATTCCCAATCTAACACCACTGGCTGGGCCGAGATTGGCAGCTTCTAGCGTACTAATCCATAAATCCTCGTTTTGTTTATTAACTTTGGCATTCAGACATTTAATGAATGTAAATCGAAATGTATTTGAGAAATTTAGTGGCACCTGATTAAAAAAAAAAAAAAAATAGCATGTTGGGGGAGGGAGAGATCTCTAATATGTTTCACATTTGCCAAATCCGAGCAATAAAACAAAACAGGCTATTGTATAATAAAGTATACATATACATTCTTTCAGCGGCTTGCAGCTTGAAGCAATTACATAGTAAACACACACGGCAGAGGAATTTATTGAACTTATGGTCTTGGTTAATGCCGCAAAAAAAATCCACAATCAGAACATGTGTTTCAAACAGTTTGGGAAATAATCGTGCTCCGGGGTATGTGATTGTTATAAGAAGCAACTACTTTGCTGGACATGTAAATTTCACAAAATGTAAGTGTTGGGTTTCCTTTCCCCTCCTGCTGTCATAAATTTGTACACTGTCTCGACTTCCACTCCTTAAACCACTTTCCGCTCTCCCATAAACATCCAATAGCAATAGTCCGAGCGAATGGGATAAACTGGAAAGGGCCCCTTTATACACCATTTACTGCTTTTAGGTTTCACTGCATTAGTCTGCAGTAAAACGTCAACATTAACTGACAGCCGTGTAATTGTTTTGCTGACAGTAATATGGCATCTAAAACTGAAAAGGGATCGATTTCACTGTTATTTTTGTGTTTTGTTTTGCTTTTTTTCTGTTCCTCCATACCTTGCAGAGAGGAGCTGTCTCCAGTGCATTACACTAGGCCCACGGGCAGACAGGGGGAATTGAACGGTCTTCTAGATTAGTATTAAAGCTGTGGTGAGATCTAAAAGTGACAAAAAAACATCTCTAAAAGGCTCTGGTTACTCTTTTGTCCAGTGTTTACGTATCCTACGAGACATTTTAAGAGGGGGAAAAAAAAACACAAAAAAAAAAAAAAAACTACTTGACACAGTAGCTCTAAATTATCCATTAAAACACTCCAAAAATAACATTACGCAAATAATTCTGTTAACGGCACACAAAATGTAATATTTAGAGATTTAATGTAACAGAGAAGCTCGGCAGAGACAGATAATCACTTAATGAGATAGTTGTCTGAGTCTTCCCGGTATACCTTGCTAAAACATAAACAGGTCTCCATGTTTGAATTAAGGTAGGAGAGACTGTGCACAGTTTCCAACATTATACCATAGCTGGCAGCATGCTGGCGAGTCCCACATGGGTGAAACATGTCTGCCTCTGTGGCTGCACATTGTCATACTTAGCTCTGCTTTGCCATAAAAAACTAAAGTCGTCCATATTTGTTTCTTTCACTTAATGGTCTTCTTAAAGGAACACTATAGTCACCTAAACAATTTTAGCTTAATGAAGCAGTTTTAGTGTATACATCATGCCTCTCAGGTCTTACTGCTCAATTCACTACCATTTAGGAGTTAAATCACTTTGTTTCTGTTTACCTCCCCTGACTCTGATTGAAACAGATGTAATTTACCTTAAACAATTGTATCTCTTTCTCTGTAAATTGAACTTTACAGAGGAGGCTCTTGCAGGGTCTAGCAAGCTATTAACATAGCAGAGGATAAGAAAAGCTAAATTAAAAAGAACATGCAATAAAGAAAGAATAAACTTTAGATGACTCTTTACAGGAAGTGTTAATGGAAGGCTGTGCAAGTCACATGAAGGGAGGTGTGACTAGGGTTCATAAACAAAGTGATTTAACTCATAAATGGCAGAGAATTGATTGAGCAATGAGGCTGTAGGGGCATGTTTTGCACACCAAAACTGCTTCATTAAGCTAAAGTTGTTTTGGTGACTATAGTGCCCCTTTAAGTCAACCATCGGAGTGCCAGGAAGGACTTTCAGAGCTGTGACACATTGCTTTAAAAACAACCTTGGATGTTTGCTGACACATACTATCACAGTGTGTGCACTCATACTTTGTCATTGTGTGACTCTTCAGACACTCAATGTTATTTTCCATGGTCCGACATGACAAACCGATACTAAAAGCCTTTTTGTTGCGTTTCATTCATTCAATATATTATTTTAAAAAAAGTTGCTTTTCCATTTATTCATTGATAGACATCCTCTAGTATTAATGTTTCTGTGATGCTCCAGAGCTTGAGAACTCTGTTACTAGATATTCCCTGGGTTTATGTCATTGTCCTATGAGCAACTTCTGTGAGTGTCTAGTTTCTTTTGCCTGGCAAATGGCGACATCTGCTGGTAAATGAGGCCTACAGCAGCACATTCCAAGCTAAATTCAATCCCCCTTTCTCAACCTTGTGATGCCTGACCTTAAGTGTTTAAATTATGCTTCCAGTGATACTCAGTCAGCTATTAGTATGACTTATCAATGCAAACACGGTATTTAACAGATACAGTGTCCAAGGTTAGCAATTATTTTTCTAACTTAATGGTTTTCAGATAACGTTCTACTTTTGTACCTATTGCTGAGGTCAAGTGGTAGGAAGTGAACCCCAGAAAAGATTAGTTCAGTGGGCTCATAAGTAAGTATATTTTTAATTATATTTTTGGAAAGCAGCTGCGTTTCGATTTTATTTGTACATCATAAAGTATACAGTGTATGAGACGTGCAGTGAATAGTCCTATGTATGTTTTATTTAAGTGCTTCCATCTGATTGTGGCTGTAAATTGTGAATGGGTGCTTTGCATTATACAATCTGTGTAATGGGTTACAGGAGTGAGTGTGCCGACAGTATGTACACGTTTATTGGTTCTCTCCAGTAAGCTTTCAGATTGTTAGGTTGCTGGTAGCAAAACGTGACTTGGAGATACTTTCTCTACAGAGTACTTTAATTTTCCGCGAGACCTGGGCATGCAAGTTTTTGTTTTTCCTGATTATCCATACATGCAAACCAGGAGAAAATTGTATAAAGGTTACAGACTATAGAACAAGGTCTCGATATTCTAGAACAAAACTAATTTAATCCCTTATTACCTCTGGAAATGCAAGTTTGCTACTACATGTCGGGCTATATACAAATACTTGAGATGATCTCGGAATAACTTTCCTGAAACGTTTCTTCAATGTTTGACCGTAATGTATTAACCGCTTTTCAATGCAAACTTGTGGAGACATCTGGGCAGGGTTCCATGTATATTCTTGGTCTATGATCCAAGACTATCTGCAAGTCTTCACTGAAATGATCGATGCCTTAGGCAGAGGAAGTTCTAAGTCTACTTATAGTGAGTAGAGGAACACTTTCAACCTATTTATTTCTTTTTCTTTTTTAAGACATGCTAAAATACAGAAAAATAGTCTACAGAAGATCATGTGAGACATCTAATGCCAAAACAATTTTCTCTAGCATATCACGCTAAATACAAATCTAAATCCTACTACTCCTGGGTGGCAGCAATGAGTATAAAGCCCATCAGCTGCAATACATACAATAAAAAACAAAAATAGCTACTTGCGCATACTCCCAAATCCCTAAATCATGCTACGTTCATTGCCCGACGGCTGCTTTAAATATGCCGGTCAGTGACCGATCACAGACATAAGTGTGTCTTAAATTTTCAGTTGGAAAGACCTCGATGTTCACATTACTACTTTGTTTTAAACATAGCTTTTAAATACATAGCCTTTTTTTTCCTTTTTAAATCCACCAAGTGTTGAGCAGTTTTAATAAAGAATTTACTGTTAAGTCATTTTACAGATATTTTTTGTTCCTCAATTTTATTTAGAACTTCATAATGAAGTGTTCTTTTAATACCGGCTAAAAAGAAACTATTTATGTAAAATGACTGGTTTGAACAAAGAGAAAAAAGATTTGCCAATGCCAACACTGAACACATCAAAGCAGCATTTGCGACCACTATGGCAAAAAAACTAAACCCTTCCTGATGATTTACAAAGTGGGATTTGTAGATCGATATCTTGAAGGCGTATTGTGGACATTTCTAACACAATGCAGAGCCAACAGTAGACTTCTACAACACTTTGAGAAACAAGAACACACTAACAGATTTACCTCTGAGAAAACGTCCAGTTCCTTATATAAAATATTATACAGGATTGCTTGTATTCATCTTCGACGTGACAAAAAGGTAAAATCTGTTCACATGCCCAACATGCTTATGAAAAGTGCAGGCTTTGTTGTGTTGGATATTTGAAACTCGTGTAGTTGCCGACAATCAATTCATACCCTTTTTAATGGTTTTATCTGAACCTGTAGACTAAACACCTGCTTTTCTAATCCCTTTGGTGTATGAATCACAAGAAAGCCGCCTGTTATGTGCAATATGGAAAATAATTAAAGGAGAATGGAGTGTAACCTTAACTAGGTCGCTCAGTTCAACCGAGACATTTGCGGGAAATACACTGACACAGCAAAACACTGCACAACAATACATACACAGAGTAAAACATTGCACAGCACTACACAACCACAGAACAAAACACTACACAACCACAGAACAAAACACTGCACACTACATAACCACAGAACAAAACACTACACAACACTACATGAACACAGAACAAAACACTGCACACTACATAAACACAGAGCAAAACACTGCACAGCACTACATAAACACAGACCAACACACTACATGACACTAGACAACCACAGACCAAAACACTGAACACTACATAACCACAGAACAAAACACTGCACAACACTACATAAACACAGAACAAAACACTGCACAACACTACACAACCACAGAACAAAACACTGTACACTACATAAACACAGAACAAAACACTGCACAAGAATACATAAACAAAGAACACAACACTGCACAGCACTACACAACCACAAAACACTGCACACTACATAACCACAGATCAAAACACTATACAACACTACATAAACAAAGAACATAACACTACATAAACAAAGAACAAAACACTGCACAGCACTACACAACCATTACAAAAATGTCTCAGTTCAACCAAGACATTTGCGGGAAATGCACTGACACAGCAAAACACTGCAAAACAATACATACACAGAGTAAAACATTGCACAGAACTTCACAACCACAGAACAAAACACTACACAACCACAGAACAAAACACTACACAACCACAGAACACTACATAACCACAAACACTGCATGCCACATAATTACAGAACAAAACACTGTACAACACTACATAACCACAGAACAAAACACTGCACACTACATAAACACAGAGCAAAACACTGCATGACACTACAAAACCACAGAACAAAACACTGCACACTACATAACCACAGAACAAAACACTGCACAACACTACATCAACACAGAACAAAACACTGCACACTACATAAACACAGAACAAAACACTGCACACTACATAAGCACAGAGCAAAACACTGCACAGTACTACATAAACACAGAACATAACACTGCACACTACATAAACACAGAACAAAACACTGCACAACACTACATAAACACAGAACAAAACACTGCACACTACATAAACACAGAGCAAAACACTGCACAGTACTACATAAACACAGAACATAACACTGCACAGCACTCCACTACACAACCACAGAACAAAACATTGTACACTACATAAACACAGAACAAAACACTGCATAAACACAGAACAAAACACTGCACAAGAATACATAAACAAAGAACAAAACACTGCACAGCACTACACAACCACAGAACACTGCACACTACATAACCACAGAACAAAAGAGCAAACAGCACGCAGAGTTACAGCTTCAGGCTTGAATACAGTAAGATTTTTACTATATTTATGGAGGCATTAGGGGCCCAGGGGGGCTAGATGGTGGTTTTAACACTAAAGGGTCAGGGATACATGTTTGTGTTCCTGACCCTAAAGTGATCCTTTAAACCTGCAATGAAAACACTGCCGTTCTTGCAAAACCGCAATGATTTCAGTTGTAGGGTAAAAAGGGCATTACACCCAGACCACTGCATCGAGATGATGTCATCTGGGGGTGTCTATAGAACCCAATTACTTTTGCTTTCCCTAGTTTATATCATTGTGTTGTCTTGTATTATATTGTATTTGAAATGAACACTCCAGACCCTTAAAGCACTTTAGCTTGCTGAAAAACTGTGTGAAGAGTGTGTTATCTTTTGTTCATTTTAGACCAACTTCAGATTAAAATGGAGATTGACACTTTTATGAATTATTCTGGTTACACTCCTTGGTTTTTAAGCACACAATAGGCCATGTCACTTCCTGGTTTGTTTAGCTCAGTGGAACTAAATTGCCCAGAGCACCTGCATTGAGCTGCACACAGAAAGGACAGCCACAGAAAGTCTGGGTGGTGTTAGAATGGAAGGGCTTGCAAAGGCAGCAGACAAGAATAGTCAGGTTTTGCCTAACAACGTTTCGATATAACTCCCCAAGACGTACACAATGCCTTGTACTAAAAAATTTAATTTAGTAGCATTAAATGTTCTCTTACATGTTCCTCATCAATCCTTTTCTGTTTTAATGTTGCCTTCAGAAAATGCATATGTTGTTACTTATTTTTGTATAACCATCCAGGTTCCTGAGCACCAATAATGATTGTGTTCTCTCTTTCTTCCTTTTTTTTTTTTAAAGGTGCAAAGATGGCTTACAAGGATTTGCCTTTACAGCTCTCAAGTAAGTAAGAACTTTAACTTAAAGGCAAAGTCTTGCAGAAATATAAACAGTGAAATCATTTTCTATACTACATATATTGCAAGATATTATTTAAAGTAGAAGATACAACATAAACAAATGTTGCTACTCAACCTACTGCGTTATTGATTCAGTACATGCTAGAACTGAAATCTTATATGTTGTAATACTGCTAAAGGTTTGTTTAAAATCTCAATGTGATCAAAATAAAACATTGCTACTTTGACATACCTCCCAGCCTTTCAAATGGACAAATAGTGGCACTTTCATTTTCAGTGTGTAAATGGGGCAGCTATTGTCGTGGGTGAGGTTGTTCAGTGAATATATTGATGATTTACAATAATTTATGCAACTAATTAGAACAGGAACAATGTATCTTATTAACACAGACTGATTTCTAAACACCTTTATTGTATTTTAAAGACACATTACTGGGAGTATTATCATTGTGGAGCTCTGTTATACACTCACACACCAACAATACAGAGCTCTTAGAAAAGAGGGACATTAGGAAAGAAAAGTGGGACGGCTTCATTTGGTTTCCAAAATAGGGACTGTCACTCCTAAATATAGACACTCGGGGGTATGCTTTGGAACTAACTGCTAAATATTTGCAAATGGTAGGATTTTGATTAGGGTTGAGTTGTTTTAATAAGCTTGGTGTAGGTCAGCAGTAGGCAGCTTCCTTGGTCAGAATGATCGATCAGCTGCTGCTGGTAATCTTTCTGAGGTTAAAATGCAGGTATAGAATTGTGTCAATTTGTATCTTTTTTTGCTTATTATTATTATTGGCCTTCATATAGGGCCAGCTTATTCCGCAGGGCTTTACAATAAAAGGGTAATTTACCAAATGAGGCAATAACAAAATGTAACAGGAACAATAGGTAGTTAAGGACCCTCAATAGGAAGGGTATTGAGGGAGACAGCAAATAGACAGGGTGGGAAAGTGGCAGAACTGGAGGTGAGAGTGGAATGTTGCCCTATAGGAGAGAGCGAGAGGAAGGTTTGAGAGATAGAAGTTACTCTTGGAGGCCATAAGCAATCCTGAAAAGATGGGTTTTGAGGGACTTTTTAAAGGGTTGAAGACTAGGGGAGAGTCTGACAGGGGTAGGCAGGCTGTCTTAAAGGAAAGGAGCCGCTCGTGAGAAGTCTTGCAGGCGAGAATGTGCAGTACGGGTGCAAGTTGCAGAAAGAAGAAGGTCACCAGTAGAGCGGAGAGACCGAGAGGGGGCATACCTATGAATCAGTGAATAAATGTAAGAGGGACTAGAGTTGGTTAGAGCTTTATAGGTAAGGGTTAGTATTTTAAATTGACACCTATAGGGGACAGGAAGCCAGTGTAAGGATCGACAGAGAGGTGAGGTGTGAGAGGAGCGACAGGAGAGAAAGATCAGCCTGGCAGCAGCATTCACTACAGATTGTAGGGGGCAGTACGGCTTCTGGGGAGACCAATTAGGAGAGAATTATAGTAATCGATGCAAAAGATTACTAGAGAGTGAACAAGCTCCATGGCAGCATCTTGCCTAAGAAAGGGGCGTATGCGGGCATTGATGACCTAAAGTGATTTTAAGGATTTAAGTAAACAGTAGTATATTAACATTGTCATTTCTATTACTATTTTGGAATGTTAGTAATATATTATATACCTGGAAGATATTGCTTATGATTTTTACCAATGCATAATTTTAGAATTGCCTAATCGTGTGAAATCAGTGTTGTTGGAGAAGCATTATTTTGTTATATTTTGAGGAATACGTCTGGTAGGTATGGGTGGAAGCAGATCCACTAGGCTCCTGGCAGCTGCACACAATACACTGTTTACTTTGGCAGTATTCTTTATGCCCAGTGCCTTGTAGAACCTTTTAAATACTTTTCAATGTACTTTGCACCTTTTATTTCAGTATTAACTGTGTTATACTTGCAGAATGGTTTGCAGAGCTAATTCGCCATTGGTGGAATGGGTCATCATGCTAAAACCATTAGCATTTTGTAGGCTTATGAAAAAACAAATAAAAGATTAACCCTTTTAGGACACAGCTTCATAAGTAAAAAGCCAATGACGTATCCTTAAGGAGTTAAGAACCAGTTAGTTTTGCTATCCACATTCTTCTAGAACCTTTGCTTTTCCAAGGCTTAAATACAAGAATTACAAGAATTGAGATTCCATAGATCGTGGTGCTAAAGATTTAAAAGCAAAAAATCCATGTAAAACGTTTTATAAATCACATTACCATTGGCAATATAGGTTTCAGCATTGTTTCAAAATGTGACAATCCCTTTGGACCACTGCTGCACTCTGTATTGGATTGGCTGAGATCATCAAGATTGATGCTTTCAGCCATGGAGGTGGGGTGACCACGGAGAGAGCAGTACAGAGCGGGAGAAAAGTGAAGCAAGCTACCTTTTTAACCTTATGGGGTTTAACCTAAACAATATATTGTTAGGAATACACATTTGTACTTCTAAGTCTATAGTTTTCCTTTAACATTCCTCTGAAAAGTCACTTTAGATGCACATTTAACCTTTTACCAAAGAACTCACCTACTCACTGATGCCATGAATGATAGTAAATACATGAAAGAAAAGTCTATAAGGAAGAAAGACCGATTCCATGTAATCCTTCTTCTGTTATAATGTCACTGTGGAAACACCAGACAAACCGGTAGCAGACAATACAATTAAAAAGTATCGCAATCTGTGTTAAATTAGGAGATCATATTAAATCTGACCTGCAAGCAAGCATCTCGAAATTTCAGACAGATTTCGCATCCCATTCCTGCAGTGATGGTTTTGGGACAGGCCATGAGGAGCTGAAGGCGACACAAAGGACATTGTCAGAACAAGTATCAATGCTATAGAAAGGTTGAAAAACCGCACACGATGCAGTAATTTCTGTATCCACAGCTTACTGAAATACATTACTTTTTAATTGATGAGCAACTACACAGTATTGTGGCACCGTCCTATTGTAAACAATGTCTCTGGGGACATAATAGCCATCTGCATTACTTTGCCAGTAAAGAGAATTTTATGAGATGTACACCAAAGGGAGCACGGGTCTGACATTTAAACTGTCCAAGTTTATGCAAATTTATTGGCCGCTCAGTGAGAAATTACAGGCAGAACAATTTATCTATAGTTTGGGATTTCACTTCAGACTCACAGTTGCTACAAATCGTACGGGTCACAGTCTAAAACATACATTTGAGAATGCTTTCTCTGACGGTTTGGGATTACAAAATGGCAGATAGGTTTAATTGGAAAGAAGAGGACCATTGGAGCAGTGAAGCAGATCAATGCTAGGGTACCTGTAAGGGTATCCGAAATTTAAGCAGCTGAATTAAAACTACATCAACGATGAGCTTCCCTCAGAAACACATTTCTTTCTTCCCCAACCCTAGAGAATCATGGGTGGCCCTACTTTCCCAAATGCAGTCTATGGTCTACAATTCCCATTATTCTCATCCCTATTAATCACATCCCAC
This sequence comes from Pelobates cultripes, assembly GCA_933207985.1. Lineage (NCBI taxonomy): Eukaryota > Metazoa > Chordata > Amphibia > Anura > Pelobatidae > Pelobates > Pelobates cultripes. Next base: position 398,874,840 of record OW240912.1, on the reverse strand, counting down.
CACTGTCAGCATTCCCCTCTCACCTGCCATTTTATATGTGTAAACATATTTTTTACAGAACGCAAACTAACATTGTGGGTGGAGAGAGAATTCCAAACTGTTCTTTATCAGCTGCTCAATGCTAGTAGGTGATGCTGGGTTCAGCTGTCACATTGGTTATTTTTATTATTATTTTTTTTTTTAATTGTATTATTTATTTTGCTATAAACCTGTGGATTGGCTCAACCCACTTTTTATATTATTTTGTCTTCCCTCTACCTATCGCTGATTTAAAACAAGATGTGTTACTAGCCACATTAGATTTAGGCAACCTAAAGATATGTGACTTCCACTCACATTAAAGAGACACTATAGGAACCCATTGAAGCGATCTGGGTGAATGTCCCTGTCTCCCTTAGACTTACAATGTAAATCATTGCAATTTTAGATAAACTTTAATAATTAAATAGCAGAACTAAGACTGCCTCCAGTGACCTGTCAATCAAACAGCCACTCAATGCACTTCCTGGTGGCTAATCGACTTTTGGTTGCCTCACTGACTCTAGACATACAGCGTTCGTAAAATCCCCATAATGCCTAATGCACTTGCCATGCATGGATGACGTTGGAGGAGGCTGAGCGCTGACCCAGTGCCGAGGGAGGTCAGCACTGGAATTGGGTGAGGAAACAATTCGTAACATTGGTTATTTGTCAATCCTTTACATGAAATCGCTGTCAATTTGAACAATTTATGTTCATATGAGCCTGATCTTCACAGCTTTCATTAATTTATCCTTGAAATGGAACTCTGCAGAATGTTTACACTATGCGCTAATGTACAACTCCTCATCTCAAGTTTTATACCCAGTGTGACAACATAATTTATGCCATTGTAGTTACTATAATGAATCAAATTCAGATTCTGGCTCATGAAAGACCGATCGCTGGGTAGGCAGACATTTGGCTGCTTCCAGACATGAAATGTCGCCGTCTTGGTACCATTCCAAAGCAATCATAGCATTTATAGAATTATATTCCAAAACCGTCAGTTTATTATTTCTTACAATTAAATAGAAATGATGGGTTTAGAACATAGAGCTTTCAGAGATTGCAGTTCACAAGCAACTTGTCACCACTGTCAGCAGACTGTAGATATGTCTTTATTTTTGCACCATTAAATCTAAAAGATATTAAGAACACAGAGGGTTTCAGATATTATCTTGGTTATCTATATTCCAGAGGTCATTGTTGACTTCACAGACTATCATGTCAAGTAGTGTTAATTTTCTGGAAAGCGTAGTGGGTGGAAGAATGCCCCTTGAAGGCATCAAGATTGAAAAGATTCAACTGAGAAGGTTAGAGAAACACTGAATGGCTCATCTGTTAGAGGTTAACTGAATGTAACTATATTTGATTAGCAGATCTGTAATGTGCTGGCCTGATCAATTCACTTCATCCTTCAATTACTGACTGATTTAATGTTTTTCCTATAAAGCTAGAATGGAAATAGATGTCCTCTTTTTTATTTCAAATGGCTCAATTTGACACACTTCAGGTTTTTTCACAACAAACCGCAAAATAGGTCTATATTATTCCACACACTCAAAACATAGCCCTGGTTAATTACACTGTTACATGACCTATGAACAGTAGTATCATACAAACTATTACCTTGTTCACATACCGTATACACTCGAGTATAAGTCGACCCGAATATAAGTCGAGACCCCTAATTTTACCCCCAAAAACTGAGAAAACTTATTGACTCAAGTATAAGACTAGGGTGGGAAATGCAGCAGCTACTGGTAAATTTCTAAATAAAATTATATCCCAATAAAATTATATTAATTGAATTATATTAATTGAATATTTATTTTGTGTATATAATGAATGCCGAGTGTGTGTGTGTGTGTATGAGTGCAGTGTGTGTGTGTGTGTGTATGAATGCAGTGTGTATGAGTGCAGTGTGTGTGTGTATGAGTGCATTGTGTGTGTGTGTGTGTATGAGTGCAGTGTGTGTGTGTGTATGAATGCAATGTGTGTAACCATTTTTATTATTGTTTTAAAATTATTATTTTAATATTCTTTTTTTTTTAAATATTATTAATATTTTTATTTTATTATATTATTATTAAAAATGTTATTACTATTTTTTTGTCCCCTCTCCCTGCTTGATACATGGCCAGGGAGGGGGGCTTTAACATTCCCTGGTGGTCCAGTGGCATGGGTTGTGCAGGAGGGGGGCTGGCAACGAGCTGTAACTTACCTTTCCTGCAGCTCCTGTCAGCTCACTTCTCCTCCTTGCCGGTCAGCTCCCACTGTAAGCCTTACGGTTTGAGTGCCGCGCGGAGCGTTGCCACGGTAATCCATGGCAACACTCTGACCCCGCGGCTCTTGCGAGACTTACAGTGGGAGCTGACAGGGGAGCTGACCGGCACGGAGGAGAAGGGAGCTGACAGGACCTACAGGAAATGTAAGTTACAGCTCGCTGCCAGCCCCCAACAGGACCGCCAGGCTTGTAATGAGCCCGGCGGTCATGGTCTGTATTATGGCAATGTAAGTTGCCATAATAAAGACACTGACTCGAGTATAAGACGAGTGGGGGTTTTTCAGCACCAAAAATGTGCTGAAAAACTCGTCTTATACTTGCGTATATACAATAATGATATTCATATATTTTACTCTCCAAAAATATGATAGAAGGCTATTAACGCCAAAAAAACGCCATAACTAGCCTTATGTAAATAGTGAAAATTATGTCAGCTCCCGAGTGGAGCCGAATGCGCATGCGCAGCCAGAGCCGCTCGTGCATTCAAACTGCCCATAGGAAAGCATTACTCAATGCTTTCCTATGGACGTTTTGCGTGCTCAATGCGATTTTCGCATTGAGCGTCACAGAAGCGCCTCCTGCGGCTCTCAGGAAGACAGCCACTAGAGGCTGGATTAACCCTGCAATGTAAACATAGCAGTTTCTCTGAAACTGCTATGTTTACAGCTGCAGGGTTAAAACCTGGGAAACCTGGCACCCAGACCACTTCATTGAGCTGAAGTGGTCTGGGTGACTATAGTGATCCTTTAACCCCTTAAGGACCAAATTTCTGGAATAAAAGGGAATCATGACATGTCACACATGTCATGTGTCCTTAAGGGGTTAAGGACACAACTTCTGGAATAAAAGGGAATCTTGACGGAATATTTCCATCATGTATCCTTAAGGAGTTTCCTGCTACGTCTGAAGTCAATAAAATATCATGCACCCAGAGCCAGAATTTAATGGCACTAATTTATGTGATTTGACATTTATCTAAATATAAAAATCCCCATCTGGTATCCAGATTGGCTGCACTGTTTTTCTGTTGTGTTTTTTCTTTTATAAATGATTTGTGTAAATAACAGGATTTTTTTTTTATGACCAGTATATCGCTTGGGGTCACTTGAAATGTCCTTGTTTTTAATGCAGAAGCAGATTTTTTTTTCTTTTTTATAATAACATAAAATCAATCAGAAATACAGTGTAGACATTGTTAATGTTCTAAAATGACTATTGTAGCAGGAAACGGCTGATTTGTAATGAAATCTCTACATAGGCGTACAGAGGCCCATTATCAGCAACCTTCTGTCCAGTGTTCCAATGGCACATTGTGTTTGCTGAAATAAAAACAGTATCAGCGCTTAGTTAATATACCCCTATTTTTTGTATATGGGTCAACAACAAAAATATATTAAATAAATTAAATAAAGAGTCCCAGTTTCAATCTTCATGGGGTGTTTTCAAATGTCCGCAGGGATTTGATAGTTGTAACAGTAATTGGTGTAAAAAGACTTTGTCTTTATATGTATCCAACCTTAAATCAAAAAGATACTGACATAGCGTGATACAGTTACAATACTTTATTTCCCATACGGTAATCCCCCCATAAGAGGAACTCTTACAATTAAAAGTGGTGAAACTTATTTCTAAGGTTCACAATAAAAACGTAGAAATGCAGAATATTGGCTGATGAATATAAAGTTACCGCTCCGTGGATGTTATTTCCAGACCGGTCCTGTGCACTCAGATCGATCCTCACTGAGAAGCCAACTAGCCAATCTTACTGCAATCTCTCCAAATTCAAAAATCCCGCCAGAAACACGATCTACGCGTTTCACTCATTCAAATGAGCTTTCTCAAGATAGGTATCTTGAGAAAGCTCATTTGAATGAGTGAAACGCGTAGATCGTGTTTCTGGCGGGATTTTTGAATTTGGAGAGATTGCAGTAAGATTGGCTAGGTATCTTGAGAAAGCTCATTTGAATGAGTGAAACGCGTAGATCGTGTTTCTGGCGGGATTTTTGAATTTGGAGAGATTGCAGTAAGATTGGCTAGTTGGCTTCTCAGTGAGGATCGATCTGAGTGCACAGGACCGGTCTGGAAATAACATCCACGGAGCGGTAACTTTATATTCATCAGCCAATATTCTGCATTTCTACGTTTTTATTGTGAACCTTAGAAATAAGTTTCACCACTTTTAATTGTAAGAGTTCCTCTTATGGGGGGATTACCGTATGGGAAATAAAGTATTGTAACTGTATCACGCTATGTCAGTATCTTTTTGATTTAAGGTTGGAGACATATAAAGACAAAGTCTTTTTACACCAATTACTGTTACAACTATCAAATCCCTGCGGACATTTGAAAACACCCCATGAAGATTGAAACTGGGACTCTTTATTTAATTTATTTAATATATTTTTGTTGTTGACCCATATACAAAAAATAGGGGTATATTAACTAAGCGCTGATACTGTTTTTATTTCAATTTATGTCACACATGATGTTTTAAAACTTGGGAAGGTTTTTAGTGTATCCGGCAGCTTTGTATTAACTTTTTCTTGTGGATAATCATAATTTGAAGCACCTGCTTAGAAAATCCACTATTTTATTGATATACATATTCTTTTTTTGCGCTCTCTATAAACCTGTTTTTTTCACATTGTGTTTGCTAATCCAAGTTATCCTTTAAAACAAAACTATCGCTATACATTATTATTATCCCAAAACTATTTAATGGCCAAAATTCGTATGATCTAAAACTCCAAATGTATCTACTTCATTTGAAAGCAATGGACAGTGAGGGATAACTTGCACAGAAATATTGACAAATTAACTCACTGCATATGTCACATCAAAAACATAGATTGTGCTAACGATTCCCATTTGAGTCATACAGTACTTAAATAAAGGGACAGAATGCATATATATATATATATATATATATTGTATATACACAAAAAAACCCTCATGATTAAGAATTCTATATTGTTTGAAAATGTGTCTTGCTCATATGCAACAAATTGTATACTTTTACTAGTGTTTTATTAATGTTATGTTTATGAAAAGACAGTGTTAAGCATTTCATAATTAAAAGAAAATAAGAAAAGGATGATCATGAGAGAGGTGATGTATGGAGAGCTATGGACCGAGAGAACTGGATCTAAAAATGTTTGCTGAGCAAGAAAGGCATTTTTTTATATCTGTTAGTTTCCTTGATGCTACCAGCATTTTATTCCTTTTATTTTAACAGGTTCATCATGGGAAAAGAAGAAATTCCAGCACATTCCTTGGTGCCAGAAACTGTCTATGCCAATAACGAGCAAAACCTCAAGAGACGCGTCGAGTCTTCAAGGCGACTAAATCTAATTGCATTGACAAAAAAGCTGATGGATAGAATGTAAGTGCTCTTAAACTTGGGTGCATTGAAGCTCCGCCCACTAATTTGTACAGTGCCCCCCCCATTCCTGTTTAGTAAAATTGGTTTCTTGTAGGACAGTCATAAAATATGGTGTCTTTAAGGATTGCATACTATCATTTAGTTTATAACTTTGAAATAATTTTATTTATATTTTTTAATTTATATAACCGGTTGTTTTCTTGATTTGTGGTAAATTATAAAATGTTTTGGACTTAGACCACAACACAGAGCCTCTATGTGTCTGATAAGAGTTCATTAAAACAAAGTTAAAGGCAGAGGTGTAACTAGAAACCATTAGGGCCACGATGCGAAAATTGTCCAGGTGTGCCCCCCGCCCCTCCATATGTCTACCCCCCACCACATGCGTCCCCGCCCCCCCCACACACACATATGCAGACAAACAGATACACATGTAGACACAAACATACATACAGACACATACACACGCACACAGACTCGTACATGTAGACACACAGACATGTAGACAGACAAACACACACACATACACTCAAAATGTTTAAGTCACTCTCCTGTTTCATACCTTTTAGGTGCAGGAGGGTGACTTTCCCTGGGGTTCAGTGGCTCAGGCTAATGGAAATCAGAGTTCCCACTCTGACTCCATCCTCTCCTTCCTCCCGTGCGGCTCCCAGTGGTTACTGGGAGAAGTGACCGGGGCAGTCAGTTCCTCCCAGCGTGGCAGTGGCTGACATCATTAGAGGGGGCCCGGTCATGCTGTTAAAGCATGGCACTGACCGGGCCCCCTGGATATTCATTTCCATCGGGTGGCCCCAACAGCACAGGCCCATGAACACACTGCCCCGGCGGTTACACCGCGCACCCCCGAGGATGCAACACATGGCGGTGGGCACTCGGTCGCAGGGCAGCCGGGCCCCCTGGAGTGATGGGCACAGTCGTAGCTGCCACCCCTGTGACCACAGTAGTTCCGCCACTGGTTAAAGGATTTCAGCCATAAAGAAATCACTTTTCTATGCTTTATGCAATCCATTACTGACAATCGGATAATAAATAAAACGGCTTTCTCTAACATTTTGAAGACCCATTTTGAATACCCTGCTCTGTCCATACCACAAAACTGTTATTTACTGTTTGTTATCATCTTCTGTAAGTTTTAACATCTGCTTATTAAATTAATAGGAAACAAAAAAACACCATAAAAACCTGGTTACTACTTTAACTTGTAAAAATGACTACCAGGTTAAGTGCAGTTGCTAATGTGTTGGTGTTGAACTGTCCCAGGAGACTATAAGTGTGGCCATCAATCTTGATGATTTCAGCCAATCCAATACTTTCCCATAGAAAAGCATTGAGAGGCTATTACACATCTGTATCTGTATAGGGAGCATTCACACAGTGCAGCACTGAAAAGCACCTCTAGTGGTCGTCTGAGTGACTGCACCTAGAGGTGTTACTAGGCAGCAATGTAAACACTGCCTTTTCTCCTAGAAGGTTTTGTTTACACTGAAAAGCCTGCAGGGATAGGCTAAAGACACCATAACCACTACATTTATGGTACTGGTGCTATAAAGTCGCTTTCGTTCCTAGAGACTTAAATAAAATAAAATTAAACATGGCTTCACCTAGTTCCTGTGTTCCTTGGAAGACTTGATATAATTGTGCACTTTGCTCTAAATTTAGAGAATACATTGGAGTTTAGAGAATACATTTTTAGAATAAATGCGAAAGCATTTCCAGGTAGTATGATGTAACCTTTACATTCCAAAGTGATTTGTTTTTCTTTCGTTGGCCTGTCTGTATAATACATTAAACAGAAACTCATCTCATTATTTGATTAATTTACCTTGATTTATGTTTCAAGTATTTTACTTTGAACGCTTGAAAACCCCAGAGAAATTTGGCATCATATTAATGTGGGATTTTGTCATAATTATCAGTAAATATTTGTCTGAACAGTTAACGGTGCCCTTTTTCAGCCAAAAATATAAATCTTTATCTCTTTTTGAAAATAGGATAATTTGTCATTTTTAACAATTAGGAGTTACAGGAAATGTAAATCTAGTTTTATGAGAGTGGAAAATGTTCTACAATTATATGTGGATGACAGGATGGAATCTGTAGCTAGACAAAAAATGAAAAGTAAAAAAAAAAAAGCTTTTTTTTTTTTTTTGATCTTTTTAGGATTTAGTTAAAGGGACACTACTGGTACCAGAATCACTACAGCTTACTATAGGTTCCAGGGCAAATAACCTGTCTATGCAGACTCAGCAGGGTAAACGCAGTTTTTTCTGAGAAACTGCAGTGCTCCTACTGCTATCAGCCATCAGAGGGAATTCGTGAGTTATTAACAGAGTTATTCTATAGATTTCAAGTGGCCCCATACCAAACTGCAAAAACCCAGACAGGGGCACTATAGTCACCAGAACAACTACAGCTTATTGTAGCTGTTCTGGTGTCTATAGTCTGTCTCTGAGGGTTTTTCAATGTAAACACTGCCTTTTCAGAGAAAAAACAAGTAAGCAATAATTTGAAAATGTGCATCCTGCCGGTTGTATTCAGACCCACATTTTTATAAAACCGGTGCTTTTTAGAATATCTCTAATCCTATACGTTGTGTAGGATTCAGATGCAAAAGCACAGATTTTTAATTTTGACGTCGAATGCATCCGTGCAATTGCTGCAAAGTCACTGACACTGACCGTATTTGGCTTTAGTAAATATGAGAATTGCAGTCAGAATTCATCCTTTTTTTTACTGGATTTTGGCCATCTTGACAGATTCTGGTCTTTAGCATCTCCATGAGGAGATCCTGATTGGCACTAGCCTCCCAATCCTCCCAATGGAGACTGAGCAGCCGCACACAGACCAGCACATAGGGGGAACAAAGATCACTAAAACACTTTATTTCGTTAGTCCTGGGGAGGCCAAATAATATAATCTGATACAAAAACACTGTGCTGTTATGAATACATTTTTGTAAATATGAGTATTCTGTTTTGCAGGAAGAAACTCTTACATTATATACCTAAGAAATACAAAAATCTAGACTTACAGCATCATATATATCTCTTTTTGTAATCTGTGCATTCATTGCTTACTGTTTAGTTAAAGGACCACTATAGGCACCCAGGCCACTTCAGCTCAATGAAGTGGTCTGGGTGCCAGGTCCATATAGTGTTTTAGAGAAACAGTTTACATTAGGGTTAATCCAGCCTCTAGTGGCTGTCTCATTGACAGCCGCTAGAGGCGCTTCTGCGCTTCTCACTGTGAAAATCACAGTGAAAAGACGCTGACATCCATAGGAAAGCATTGACAATGCTTTCCTATGGACTGACTGAATGTGCGCGTGGCTCTTGCTGCGCATGCGCATTCGGCGGATGACGTCGGAAGAGGAAGGGGAGAGTCCCCAGCGTCGGTAACAATTTAACCTCTAGTTTGTTTTCCTGGCACTATAGTGGTCCTTTAATGGATGAAAATATATTCAGAAACAATATATTAAAATAATACAAAGTAAGTTATATTTCAGGTTCATGCAAATCCTGTGCTGTGGGGTAACGGGGAAGTCATTTATCTAATCTTGATTATCATGTGACTTCTGCTTTTTTTGCTAGCACTATATATGGATGGAATTTTGTAGACTTTGAAATGAATATAAGGTGTTTGTACCATGGCAGGTACACGTTAAAGCAATCATGGTTTATTGCTATCTGTCTCTTTTCACCGTTTTGCTTTTTACAACAAAAAATTAAAAAAAACAAAAACTTGAAATGTAATGATCATAAACTGAAAGTGAGCTAAAACTTGCTTGTTTTCTCTTGATTTCTCTTATATTAACAGCACTAAATATTGTTTTTCATTATCTCCACATTTGGAAAAAAGAACAGTGTTTACTGTGTTTATATATGCAGTTCACTCACACAATTTGTTTATACAGTATGTTTTAACCTGATTTTTTTTTTTTAGATGCAAAGATGGGCCAAGACACAGATGTTGCAAACATTATGAAGACAATTGCATCTCTTACTGCATTAAGGTAAGCGCTGCTGAGAATGTCAACATAAACTTGGACAGAGAAATGTGGTTATTTTCAGAAAATAAATGATGGTCCATACACTCAAGGTCAATCCAAAGTGAGCAGGTTTATTGGAGCAGATGAAAGCAACGTTTCGGCCCACAACCGGGTTTTTGTCAAGTGTGAGGCCCAAAACTTTGCTTTCATCTGCTCCAATAAACCTGCATTGTGAGGTTTGGCCAACCTCAGGCCCGGTTGCACACTGGGATCCAGGAGAGTGCGGTATCCTTTACGGTAATTACATGGGAAATCCAATTAAGCATATCATCAATCAAGTTGTCCAGTAACTCTAATAACATTACTAATTCTCTAACATTACTAAAAATCTTGAACTTGTTTCAGGCGGTTTTTCATAATTAATGGATTTTGGCTGATCACGGATGGACTGTCTAGAATAAATATCACACAGAGCAATAGTGCATAGTTCAATGTCTGTGCTTAGAACTTCATAATGTCTATTTGGGTTATTCACTAAACATCAATTTCTATAACACTGAAATATGAATGTAAAAAAAGAGACTAAATTAGCTAAGCTGTGAGTATAGCGGAGTTGCAGAATGGTTCCTGATCAGCTGTTTTAGGCAAAAAAAAAATTCAGTTTGAATATACATTTTATTACAATTCAGAGTTTAGTGAAACCCCCTATATAATCCTTTATTTGTTTATAGATAGAGGTATTGTGAACATTTTTCAAAGGAAATATATGCATACCTGGGTACTGTACCTTTTAAATTGCTAATTTCTCGAATTTCTCAAAGTTATAGTGATATCCTCAAATTCGTCTCCTTAGAAGAACACTCTGGGCACTATAACAAGTTAATCACAATGAAGTTGTCATGGTGTCAGGAAGTCCCTAGAATTTTTTTACCTGGAGGTGTCAAACAGTTACCGAATGTTTTATTTTTAAAGGTTCCTCTCCAGCGCCAGATCTCCCTGCCGGGTAAGGGCACCGCTGATTGGTTAAGAGCTGCTGATGCTGTAAGCCAATCAGTAGCTCCCCGTTCATAACATAGGTACATACTGTTTTTTTATGAATGGAGAGCTAATAATTGCCTTTGAGCGACTCCTGGTGGTTCCTGACCAGGGCTGTCACTTCCTCCCAGCCTCTAACCTCATCAAAGGGTTGCGCTGTTAAAGCGCTGCAGTGCTGACCGGGCCCCCTGAAAAGCCATAGCCATCGGGTGGCCATAACAGCCTGTGCCACCCGATGGGCCCCTTAACGTGCAGCTCCGGCGACACATGGTGGTGGGCACCACGGTTGCAGGGTTCTACAAGGCTGCTGGGCCCCCTGGAGTGACGGGCCTGGTCGCAGCTGCGACCCGTGTGACCGCAGTAGTTCCGCATGCTGGTCAGGGCACTCTGATTGGTTTGTTTATTAGCCAACCAATTAGAGTTCTCTTGTTATATTGCAAGGCATGGGAACTGTTCCCATGCTGTGTGATACCTGCCATAGTGTGGTGAGCCTATAAAAGAATTGTCCCCACTAGAAGCGCTCATTCTGTGGCAAGCCCTTCACAGGTGAATTTTTTGATTGCACTTTTTGTTGTTGTTTTTCTGGCATTTTTTTTTTTTTCAATCAGGACTTTTTCTTTCAATAAGTAGCAGTGGGAACTTTATCGATTTTTAAGGACATACTATACAGACAGCACCCTGGACTTAGCATAAATACGTCTAAACACGCTTTTTTGTTCACTAGCACTCACTTGCTCACTCCTCTTCTGACCTTACTAGCAGACAGAAGCTCCTATTATGTAGACTGGGACAGAGAAAAGGTGTATGTAATGAGTGTAGAAGAAAGGGAACATGCCACAGTATTAGAGGTACTAAAGCAGCAAGAGTCAGCCAGTCCACATACGTTTTGTTCCCCTACATCCCTCTTAAGTTTGCATATATCAATGGGCCTATTCTATGGGCATGGGCCTGTAGCTCAATCAGCCCCTATGTTAATCCGGCCCTGATTTTAGGGGGTGGTGAGGGGCCACTGCTGGCATAGGTGGGGGTCAGGGGAGAGGACACTAGGTCTCCCCAACCTAACAAAAATATTAGGGCCCCCACCTGCCAGCATAGGTGGGAGCCAGCAGAATGGGCACTAGGTCCCCCCAATTACAAATATTAGGGCAGCAGGGATGGGAGCCAGAGAAGGGCTAGATCCCCCACCTATTATAAATATTGGGGCTGAGGAACAGGGAAGTGGAGACTAGGCCCCACTCCTATAATATAAAGTAGCCCCACCCAGTGCCCCAGTTGCTAGTTTAATTGTTTAGCAGATATGCCCCCACCCTTGCCTTTTTCAGCTTATTGAATAACTCTCAGATAGAAACATAGACATAGAATGAGACGGCAGATAAGAACCATTCGGCCCATCTAGTCTGCCCAATTTTCTAAATACTTTCATTAGTCCCTAGCCTAGTCTTATAGCTAGGAGAGCCTTATGCCTATCCCACGCATGCTTAAACTCCTTTACTGTGCTAACCTCTACCACTTCAGCTGGAAGGCTATTCCATGCATCCACTACCCTCTCAGATAGAAACATAGAATGTGACGGGAGTGTGCTGCTGGATATTCCTGAAAGCAGAAGTTTCCAAACCAGTCCTCGTGTTCCAGTAGCAATCAAGGTATTGTCAGAATCTTGGAATAGAAAAGGGAAATACTAAAATTCAGGGGTGTTGCTGGACTAAGAGAACTGGTTTGGGAACCTGTGTCTTAAAGGAGCACTATAGAATCAGGAACAAAAACATATATTTCTGACCCTATAGTGTTAAAGCCACCATCTACCTCCCCTGGCCCCCTCTTTCCTCCCTAAACATAGTAAAATCTTACTTGTATTGAAGTCTGCAGCTACAACCTCTGCCCTTGTTTGCCTGTGAGCTGCCTCTGCCTGCTGACATCATCAGAAGTGGTGGTCTGAGCCAATCACAGTGCTTCCCCATAGGATTGGGTGACACTATCCCATTATCTATACCATTAAACTTTTTTTATAAAATTCATTCAACTTTAATAAAATTTATATGGAAAAAAAACAACAAGCAGGGTAAAACTTACTACTTTACAACATCTCTCTGTCCACTGGCCATCTCCACATATAACTCTACCCTTAAATCTGCCTTGAACGCTGCAGCAGCGCTCCAAACAAGCACCCCGAGGAGGACCCCCCCCCCAACCATGGCATACTAAATCAACACGCTACCTGCAAAGATGCTCTTGTTGTGCTGAACGCTCCTGGAGGAAGTCTCGCACCCAGTCAGACTTTCTCCATTATAGATTCATATTGTGTTCATACAGTGCAGCCCTTGCCCTTGCCAAACAGTCCTACTTTTCCTCTCTCATTAGTTCATGCTCCCGCAATCCCAGGCATCTCTTTGACACCTTTAACTCTCTTCTTCGCCCTGATGTGGCCACCCCCCAAACTAACCTTACTGCTGATAACTTTGCATGTTACTTTACTGATAAGATTGAACAGCTAAGAAAATAATTCTCCCCTCCTTGCCATTCTGTTTCTCAACCACACATAGATCATGCCTTTCCTACCCTTCAGACATTCTCCCTGGCTACTGACCAAGAGGTGGCTGCTCTTCTTTGCTCCTCTTGCCCCACCACTTGCCCACTCGATCCTGTCCCATCTCACCTTATTAGATCTCTCTCCACTTGTCTCGTGCCTTCTTTAACAAATATCTTCAACTGCTCTCTCTCTTCTGGCATTGTCCCTGCTGACCTTAAACATGCCACTGTAGTACCTATACTAAAAAAAACATCCCTCGTCCCGTCCACCCCCTCTATCGTCCCATATCCCTGCTCCCTTTTTCCTCAAAGCTTCTGGAAAGACTTATCTTTACCCGTGTGTCTCATTTCCTCAATTCCAACTCTCTCCTTGACCCCCTTCAATCTGACTTCCGCCCTCTCCACTCTACTGAGACTGTGCTTAACAAAGTTACTAACGACCTAATCGCAGCTAAATCCAAAGGCCACTACTCCATACTAATTCTTGACCTCTCAGCGGCCTTTGACACTGTTGATCATGCTCTCCTTTTTCAAACTCTTCAATCGCCTGGTCCTCTCATAGTTTTCCTCTTATCTCTCCCAACGCTCATTTAGTGTCTCTTTTTCTAATGAAACCTCCTCCCCTTGTCCTGTCTTGGCTGGAGTCCCCCAAGGCTCTGTCCTTGGTCCCCTTCTTTTTTCTCTTTATACTGCCTCTTTTGGCAAACTTATTACCTCTTTTGGATTCCACTACCACCTGCACGCTGATGACACCCAGTTATATCTCTCCTCCCTGGACCTCTCCCCTGCCGTCCTGCAACGTGTCACTTCCATCTCTGACTGGATGTCCTCCCGCTTTCTGAAACTCAGTCTCTCTAAAACTGAGCTTCTTGGCTTTCCTTCTCCTAATACTGATCCTCCTCTTTCGCTCTACCTTCAAGTTTGTGGTACCCACATCAGTCCATCCTTGCAAGCGCGCTGTCTTGGCGTGATACTTGATTCTGGCCTCACCTTTGAGCCTCACATCCAGCATGTTGCCAAATCCTGTAGATTCCATCTTAAAAACATAGCCCGCATCTGCCCCTTTCTTGCACCAGATACAACCAAGGAGCTTGTCCATGCTCTAGTAATAACCCTCTCCTGATTGGTCTTCCCAAAAGCCGTACTGCACCGCTACAGTCCGTAATGAATGCTGCTGCCAGACTGATTTTCCTCTCTAGTCGTTTCTTTCACACCTCACCCCTCTGCAAGTCCTTACATTGGCTTCCTGTATGCTATAGGAGTCAATTCAAGGTACTAATTCACACCTATAAAGCACTGAACAATTCTAGCCCCTCTTATATATCTTCACAGATCCATAGGTATGTCCCTTCTCGGTCTCTCCGCTCTGCCCGTGACCACCTCCTGTCAGTTGTCCGCACCCGTATGGCCAACTCACGCTTGCAGGACTTCTCGCGGGCGGCTCCCTTCCTATGGAATAGCCTGCCTACCGCCATCAGACTCTCCCCTAGTCTTGCATCTTTTAAGAAGTGCATTAAAACCCATCTCTTTAGGAAAGCTTATGGCCTCCAAGACTAACCTCTACCTCACATACCTGTCTCTTGCTCTCTCCTAAAGGGCAGCCCACCTTATGTCCTAATGTGTTTTACACCCCACCTCCTATAGAATGTAAGCTCGATTGAGCAGGGTCCTCTTCAACCTATTGTTCCCATAAGTTTATTTGTAATTGTCCTATTTATAGTTAAATCCCCTCTCATAATATTGTAAAGCGCTACGGACTCTGTTGGTGCTATATAAATGGCAATAATAATAATAGTACTAATCTAAAGATAAATGGTTGATTAGGAGTTTTAGACTTTCGTAAATATTATACAGCAACAAATGCTGCCTCCTCTATTAAATTTAATATAGACTTCAACAAATCAAGATGGCTGGAGATGGAGTCTGAAAAAATAAATCCCATTTCAATTAAAGACATTTTATGGTTACCTCCAAATAAACAGCCCAAATATTCTGATATTTTTCCTACTACCAAAGTTACTCTAAAAGCTTGGAACACTATTTTTAAAACTGTTAGTCAGTCATCTGGTTTATCAGGAGCCATAACACTATCTATTTTATCGTATTTCTCCATTAACCTTACATTTCTTGTATTCATATTCTATATTCAATTTAAGTGATTTTTGGTGGAGAAATTCCATTATGTCATTTGTTAAAATGAAATAAAATTTTTATCTACCGGACCATATTATCCCAGAATTCAGTTTAATTAATGACAAATTAAAAGAATACTTTAACATAAGTGATTTGGATAAAGGATATAAATCAATAGAAATCTCTAAATTAGAGAAAATGTATCTCCTTGGTCCAAACAGTAAAGCAACTATTTCATTCTGTTACTCCTAAATTTCTACTAGACCCAACGCTAAATTAAATTACATGTTATCATGTGAGTCAGAATTAGGCACTCAATATGATTTAGATGATTGGCTCAGTTTTCCTCTAAATTTAAAAGGTATAACACAATGCACAAATCATTCCGAAAACCATTTTAAACTCATCTTGTAGCGAAACTCAGCTACACCGTGAACTGACCAGATTACCCTGTAATGTGTGTGCTGTCCTGACATCCCCTTTCGTGTGTTTTCCCTATCCTGACCCTGTGTTTCATTCATTGTACTTGAAAATCTATCTGCTCCCCGTTTGGGAGAGTTCATACGAACGGGTTCCGTTCGTCTCCCAAACGGGGACCACCCCAGGA
>OW240912.1:398755101-398858743 GCA_933207985.1 Pelobates cultripes | reverse complement strand
GGGTGGGAGGGTGGAAGGTCTTTGAACTCGGACCTTGGGGGAGGGGGGGGGGTTAAACAGTAAAATACTAACTATTTACAAATAAGGAAACACCTGTTTAGCGAGTCCTTATAGAGTTATGTGTTTCCAGGACAACTGGTAGCGATGGCAACGGTCCTCGGGTATTTACAGGTGATAGCCGGGGATTGTTGTAGTTGCCTCTCTACTGGGGTGGTTTTCCAGTATTGATTACTCAGTTGTTGAGAAAGTACCCGACGTCTCGGGTAAGGGGGGGGGGGTGTATGCCTGTGTGAAGAGTGTAGTTTGTGGAGGGGGGGGGGCAGATGGGATCTCTGCGTGTGAGATGAGAGATTCGTCCGAGCGGTCGGGGGTGGGGAATCCTCTGTGGTATGGAAGAAAGTCGTAGATGGGCTGGGGATCGTGGACCCTTAGTCATTGCTTGGAGTGGTGAGGTGCGACTTCGGTTGGTGGGGTTCGGGGTTGGCATCCCTCTCTGGGAGTTATGATGTTGTAGAGTGCTTATAGGTGGGAGGGAGGGTGTTAGGGATTGTGTGGGGCCTGAGGGGTGACCTTCTGGCGATATGAGTAGCCTGTCTTGGTTGGCCAGGACGGGTGTTTAGCTACGCTCTTGGGCCCCTTCCAGTGTGACGAGATAGGAACAAAAGGAACAGTAAACAAATAACAAAGAAGAGAACAGTCTATTACAGTTTTGGAGCCAGTCCGCCGAGCCTTCCCCCACGCCTCGGTCTGTCCTGGGCATAGATCCGCAGGTGAGGACAACTGGTGTGAGGCGCGTGGGAAGGCTCCCATCAGTGACAATAAAAGATACGTTATTAAAAAACAGAAATTGCATCACTAAGTACAATGAGTTATACAGGGTCCATGTGGGATACATCGTATTCGATTGTAAACGTTCAACGCTGTATTAAGGTAGTAGGGGAGATGGTGCCCCTATAGCAGTTGCCTCGCTGGAAGCGGTTAAAAAGGGACCCTGGGGCCGAAAGGCTTACATCATAATGTTGCATGCAAAGATATTTCATTAATACATTAGAACGTTAAAATTTTGTAGGGTACATAATATGGAGCATAGTGGGAGTAAGGGTAGACGGAGGGGATAGGATTGGAGTGGGTTGCATAGCATCTTACGTGTCCCTGGTCGTGGTGGCGGAGCACATGAGCACTCGTAGGGTCCGTGTGGGTGGCGGACCGGTGTCAGATGAGTAAACCGGGAGGGTAGTCAATCAGTCCCGTCACAGGGTCCGCATGGGATGTGCCAATGGGAGAGGGCACTGCTGGGAGTGTCGAGGCCGGAGAAGAC
This sequence comes from Pelobates cultripes, assembly GCA_933207985.1. Classification (NCBI taxonomy): domain Eukaryota; kingdom Metazoa; phylum Chordata; class Amphibia; order Anura; family Pelobatidae; genus Pelobates; species Pelobates cultripes. Next base: position 398,857,425 of record OW240912.1, on the reverse strand, counting down.
GTGTCAGAGATGGTCTTTGCGTGTAGAAAGTTCATTTAGAAGGGTAGTGATGAGGAATAGCATGAAGTCGGTTCAGTGATGGCGGTCCACAATCTGGGCGAGCTGAAGGACTTTAGTGGCGATTTTGTGTGCATGTAGGTGGGCTGGAGCTTGGCGAGTTATCTGGTCGGTCATTCCTCCTCTTCCTTCCCGGGGTTTGCCACCTTTGTCTCTGTTGCAGTGGGGCTGATGGAGCTGTCGGCATGACACCGTACCAGTCGGGGATTTGGATGTCTGGAAGGTCTAGAGCTCTTGTGAATATCCGAATGTCTTGTGCTGATGCCAGTGAGTGCGTTTTGCCATTGTGTGTGGCAATGAGAGCGAGGGGGAACCCCCATCTGTATCGAATATTCCTGGCTCTTAGCGCTTCTGTGAGAGGGCGCAGTGTGCGGCGTGCTTGAAGTGTGTGCCAGGAGAGGTCAGGGAAGATTTGGATGGGGTCATTCTGATATAGTAGCGGTTGTGAGGTTTGTCTCAGGGCTCTAAGTATATCTTCTTTTGTGGAGAAATAGTGTACCCTGCATACCACATCACGCGGTTGGTCTCTCTGGGTACCGCGAGGCTTTAAGGCCCTGTGCGCCCTGTCCAACAGGATCGGTGTGTCCTCCGTTTGACCCAGGATGCGGTTAAACATGTCGGCTAACGTGGCATGGAGGTCTTCTTGGTCTTGTTCGGGCAGCCCTTTGATTCTCAGGTTGTTTCTGCGTCCTCGGTTGTCAATGTCATCTATTATTCTGTGCATGGCAGATAAATGCATTGTGTGTGATTGGATTGTATCCTGCATGTGTTGCATTTGTGAGGTCAGTAAGTCTCTATCGTCTTCCAGGGTGTTTACCTTCTCTTTCACTTGGCGGATATCAGATCCCAGGGATTCCAGTTTGGTCTGGAACGATACCTCCAGCCTGTCTAGCATGGCGGCGATGTCTGCCTTGGATGGCAGGTTGCGCAGCACTTCTTTCAGGCCACTATCTGGTTGGTATTGTGAGGCATCTGAGCCCTCCGGGCTCGAAGGGGCTGAGCCGTCGTGCGGGGATTCCGGCGCCATATTGGGGCCTAGCGCGCCGGCTTGGTGATCCGCATTATCGCGGAAAAATTTCGTGAGCGCCCCGGATTTGGTTGCCGGCTGCTTAGAGGTGGTGTGCTGGGCAGTGGAGGCTCTTTTTGGGTGGCCCATCGTGTTGTTTGTGCCCGATGTTAGCGGATTCCCGATCGGCTCGGACGGAGCTCACTCAGAACACGTCCATGCGATAGCGCGGCAAGCTCCGCCCCAGCTATTGATATGTTGTGATGCAAACTAGGCAAGACTGAAATAGGAAGCAGCTCTAACAGCCATCTAAGGAGTGGCCAGTGGAGGTATCCATATGCTGTAATGTAAACACTGCATTTTCTCTGAAAAGACAGTGTTTACTGCGAAGAGTCTGAAGGTAATGATTCTACTCACCAGAACAAATTCAATACGCTGTCGTTGTTCTGGTGACTATAGTGTCCCTTTAAAGAATCTTCAACGAAACTTTAAAGCAGATTATTTTTCTTTATTTGACTTGCCTAACCTTAGAAGGTTACACTAACCACAAAACCGTGTTTCCATAAAACACTGATGGTTAGAGTAAAGCTTGCTGGTATTCTCTTCTCTGGAATTCAGGTGCACAGCCAGTTAGAATGGGACTTCAGGAGACAGACTACATCGGTAACCAGCAGTCTATGAAATTTCACTAGTGATCTTGTACGCTTTGCTCATTCCTTTTTACTCTTTGAAGCTGACTTGTGGATAGAATGTAAGTCCAGTAAATGATGTGTGAGCTTACATGGCTATACGCTGTGATGACTAAGCTTCCTGTCCCATGTTTTAGCATACACATTCTACATGCCAACGTCTATAGAGAGTCCTTAATTAATGGAACGATTAGAACGAGACGGGGAAGCCTGCAACACTATAATAATGTTCATGTTTAAATTACAAGCTGACACTCATAAATCACAGTTTAAATTGTATTCATACATAATGGCCCTGTCTGTACAAGCAGACAAACAAGACGTTTCCTATATTCTCATTTTATGTTCCAATGTAGCACATTAAGAAACAGTAAAGAAATCATCCTGTTGTATTATTTCAACATCTGCATATTTTTCCACTTTAAAACCCTGTATTTGATCAGAAAGTCTTCATCCTGCATCCCTTGCACGTTACTGTCCACAGGAATTCCCCAAGTTTGCTGGTAGTCTACCATGAGGATACAAATTATTTTAATTGGCAAGGCATTTCAGTTGTTCATTAAAGTTGTAGTACGGCAATATCTGGATGGCTCCCCATTGGTTACCTCTGATATTGTTGTCAGCAGTATCAGAATCTGCTTAAAGGGACACTGTAGGCACCTGGACCACTTCAGCTAACTGAAGTGGTCTGGGTACAGTGTCCTTTTTGTACCTAGTGTTCGAAAGAAACTGTAAGGTTAACATTGTAGCACTAAGTCTGTACAGGGCTCCCTGGTTTGCAACAGACCTTTGCTGCTCTGCATGAGGACACCCAGCGTCAGATTTTTCCAGGAGGTCCAATGCGCGTGCAGCGCTTCCCACGCATGCACATTAGAGCTCGCGCGTCGCGGGACGTCAGAGGGGGGCGGTGCGTTGACCCGACGCTGGGATAAGGTAAGTAAATAAAGGGTTTTTAACCAGTGAAACATAGTTTTCAGCTGCAGGGTTAAAACTAGGGACCTGGCACCCAGACCACTTCATTGAGCTGATGTGATCTGGGTGTCTGTAGTAGTCCTTTAAGTGTGTGTGCATCTGCATGCACTGGCGTACCTACCGCGGTCGCAGGGGTCGCAGCCCTGCAACCCCTGCGACCAGCTGCCTGCCGCCATGTGGGGAGGGTGGGGGGCACGGATCAATTTTCGCACTGGGGCACCATGGGTCATGTGTACGCCACTGTACAGGGCCACTGCACGCACACCACTTCATTGAGATTATGTGGTCTGGGCACCTATATTTGTCTTTAAAGTATGCTATAGGAAGCTGGACCTGGCATTAATTACCGTTGTCATTTGTATGATTGCCAATCTAAATTGTCACGTGATGTGTTTAAATAATGCCCCTTGGAAGCACTGATGTTTGGCCACCAGGTGTTAAAACAAAATATTATTTGACTTGGATGACCTATCTGTGTATTTAACACTGAATAGGTGTTCATTGTTTCCAGTTTATTTTTTAAGCAGACTTTCAGTCTCTTTCAAAGCATAATGACATACAAAACATATTGACATACATAACCTAACAGTTGTGTGTTAGATTTGTAACGCAAATAAACACTTACTGAGTGCATGAGTCACAAGCTGGTGCAGACAAGACCTGAACATATATATAAACGGAAACTGTCACTCCCCAGGATTTTTCATTTTATGTTTACAATGTCTCTCTGTTTAATGAATATGTATATATCTGGCATGGTAAATCACACTACATGTAGAAATACACATCTTTTTATCTTGCAATTGAGCGCCTCCATCTTGGATCACTAATGGATTTTATTTTGTCATTTTCATTGTATATCTCTGGAAGTATATCATTCCTTCCGACAGGCACATATTAGTAATTTATATTCATATACACTGGTGTTGTGTAATATCACCTCCTATTCTGCACTGTTAGCTGCTGTGGTTGCTATATCTCTCACGAAGAGAGGAAAGCCTGCCTGCATCTCTAATATGCACATGGTTTAGGCTCTCTCTGTAATGGCACATGGTGAGCTAAACCCAGCACAAGGACCCACCGAACGGCAAGCTATTTAAACTGTTCTCTTGCATCCTGTTTTGGTTTGGTTGGTTACATTTTCATGGAATGTCAGCATTTATTCTTACTATTGTACATGCATTGTTCACTCATTATTACTATTTACCGGACTTACACGAACATCCACCAGATTTCGGCCAGTCATTATACTACTGGGCAACTGAAATCCAGACCTAGATCCTGAGAATCCATGCCTACTGGCTGCACCAGAAGCATGAGTGCAAACCGTTTAAAAAAAAAAAGAAAAATCCCAGACTCCAGATTGTACTGAATGAGTTGTAAAATAACCCGATTTGGGCTATCGAGACCAGATTCAGTCCTTAGTCGATAATCTTGAATTAGCTATTTATCAGAGGTAGTTAAACATTATAACTGGTTAAACTAGCCCTCATTATCAATAATTCTTCTAGACTTTAAATACATCAACTTATTAACCAGTTAATTTTTTGCATCATATGTTACATACAAAGAGATTTTCCCCAGCTTTCTGTAACTGTAATTTGGAGAACAGTGCTGTAAAGCATGTTTAACCCCTTAAGGGGACACCGCTTCAGAAGTAAAAGGCCAGCAAGACGGAAAATATCAGTCATGTGTCCTTAAGAGGATAATTAACCTGTAACATCAAAGTTGTTTTTAATTTCAACCCTGATGATTATTAGCAAACTACTGTAAGAATGCATCAACAGCTGGCACAACGCATGATAACCAGCCATGTAATATAGTCAGGGAAAAGGCGGTGTTTACATTTATGCCTAGGGACACCTCTAGTGGCCACTCCTCAGACAGACACTGGACATGCTTGGGTTAAAGCTGCACAGTGATTCATTTAGGATCTATGAGGAAATGCTGATTGGCAAGGGGGCGTTTGGTTCCACCCCCAGCCTGCCTCCTTGGCTGAGATAATCAGAATTGACAATCTCAGCCAATCCAGTGCTTTCCTATGGGAGCCAGCACTGGCGGACCTGTGCAGCGCTGGAAAAAAGGTGAGTTATTACTGTAATTAAGGGTGGGCAAAGGTGCTAGCATGTTTTTAACACTATAGGGTCAGGAATACACATTTGTATTCCAGACCCTTTTGTGTTCCTTTAAGTAACATGCTGTGTTTAATCCAAAATCCTCCATTTCACAATTTAATACATTCATCTTGAGTGTTGGCGGACATTAACCATCTATCAAGTTACATAACAAAGAAGACAATTAGAGGAACACTATAGTGCTAGGAATACAAACATTTGTTTCTAGCGCTAAAGTGCCCTAGTCACTGTTTAGAAGACCAACCCTACACTGCTGGGGTTTAAAAAGATAGTTAATGGGACACTATAGTATAGTCTCTAGAACCTCAACAGCTCGTGTATGGCATGTCCCTGCAGGCTTTTTAATTTAAACACTGCCTATTCAGAGATGAGGAGATACTGATTGGAGCAGTGCAACATTTTGTTGCGTATACGCAATAGCCATGGGAAAGCATCAAATTGGCTGAAATCATCAATACTGGAAATATCAGCCATGGTTGTAGGGCCGGCCTTGGCTAGAGCGTTGCAGCGATGGAGAAAAGCTAAGTAAACTACCTTTTTACTCCATTCTGTTGGGGGCTACTACACTGTCACATTGTTAGGAATACATGTTTGTATTCATAACAGTATAGTGCTCCTGTAACTCGCCTTTTCCCCCTCACTGTACTGATCTCCCTGCTCAAGCTCTGCCTCTTTGGCCGAGATCAGCAATAGAGATGTCGCGAACCGTCCGCGAACTTCTCGCGAACGGTTCACCGCGGTTCGCCACGAACTCCGGTCAGCTGACACATCCCGGCCAATCTCCAGCAGACCCTCCCTCCGAGACCCTCCTACTTCCTGGACAGCATCCATGTTGAAGGCCGGGATGTGTCAGCTGACCGGAGTTCGCCACGAACAGTTCGTGGCGAACCGTTCGCGACATCTCTAATCAGCAAGATCCAATCTGTTCCCAATAGAAAGCATTGGGAGGCTAGTGCACATGTGCAGCAAAACACTACGCCAATTAGATGGTCTTTAGGAGACTAATATATCACAGTTGTAATATGCTGTTTTAAGGAAGCGACTCTAGTGGCTGTCATACTGACATGCACTGAAGGCATGTTAACTCTGCAACAAAGACATTGCCATTCTTGGACATGACACACAGACCACTTAATTGAGCTAAAGTGGTCTGGGTGCCTATAGTGTTCCTTTAACACGCAGATATTGCAGGTAAACCCACAAGGCGAAGAAGTCTCCACATTTTCACAAGAATAACTAGAAAATTTGACACCATTGGGAAATAAATCTACCTTATCATGGTTATATAGGTCTGTCTATTTCATGATCTATATAACTCTCTCTCTTTGATTTAAAATTTATATATATGTAAGGTAATCTAGCAAATCGATTTTACATATTTTGCTTGTGAGAATATATTTTTCTTCATTTTATTCTGTGTGTTTATTATTGTGAAGTTTTGACATTTTTCTAACATCTGTTCTATGATAAAAGAATGTAGATTATTAAGAGGACGGAATAATAGTTTTGAATATTTTTTTCCCCTCCCACCCCAGGGATTTATCAGAATGTTCAGTGTCGGGTATTTAATACAATGCTGCCTTCGAATCCCATCTATTATTCGATACATGTTTACAAAACCTTCGCAAATGCTGTCTCTGTTCTACAATAAAGAAAGTCTCCAGCTGGGTGCTTTTCTGGGATCATTTGTCAGTATTTACAAGGTAAGAACACTTTATACATTGTTCTAATGAAAACCATTGGCAGAAATGGCTAGGGAATGTATTACAGTGACAGTTTGGTACAAACTAACCTTTAAATTATGTAGCTTTGCAAAGCAGCACCAATGTCTCATTGCAGCTGTTTAAAGGGACATCCATCACTTAGACACAATTGTCTAATTCAAAAGCTTTAGTTTCGAATAAGACAGGATGACATTATACAGGATGAAAAAAGCAGGTAAATAAAGTTGTTGTTTTTTGTTTTGTTTTGTTTTTTACTTATTTACCTGCTTGTTTTTTCTTATGCTTTCCACTCCCACTCCATGGGAGATTCTTATCTAACCAATCAGTGTCCTATCCCTAGGAATGCTGGAAAAATGCATTGGGTATGCCTGACAAATTTACACATGTGCAGTTGGACGATCTCTGCACCTTGCAACTCCTGACAGGGGAAGAAGAGAGGGAGTCTGATCATTGTGATCATGCAGAGCAGACTGCGGTGTTGGGTTTCCCTCACCTGCTGCCTCACAATGGTGCCCTATTTCTGTCTTTTGTGGACTGGTCTGAAACAGAGATGGGTGGTGGGGGAGGGGGAGAGAGAAGAAACTCTGCTAGCTGAGAGGTGTGCCCAATAAAGCAATCTGACTAAGTTTATAAATGTGTTGCATACCTTTCTAATTTTTTTTTACTTTATTTTGGTTTGTATATTTGTTTAAAAGTGTTGGCTTGCTAGTTTAAAAAAATAATTGTCAAGTAATGAATGTTTAATATTAGTATTTCAGATTTTTAGTAGATAACTCCCCAATTTGGTACCCTTCAATATCCCACATAATCCAATGTACAGATAAAAGATCAAAATTCAGAAAATTCCTTTCTTTTAATCTTTCAGCTGGTTAGTTGATAATTCCGTAACTGTATCTTTACGTGGGGTACGTAAGAATACCAAACTAGGGCGCTACCTACTGAACAACTGAAAGATCAAAAATAGGAAAGGGCTTTTTGTAAATTTTAAATCTTTAATCTTTCAGCTGTTTAGTAGATAACTCCCTAATTTGCTATTCTTATGTGCAGTATTTCAGTATACCAAATTAGGGATCTTTCTGCTAAACAGCTTAAAGATCAAAATTAAGAGCCTTTTTACAACACCTTAATTTGGATCCTTATTTTCAATTAGTTAGTTTTCGATTCGGAAATTTATTTAGTCCGAAATTGTCAAATTTGTCTGAATTTCGTTTCAGCTTGAAATTCATTGTATACATTCCTAGTGTTCATATCTTGGCAAATATGTTCACTTTTGTGTCTGAAGTATGCAGTGTTATTTCAATAGCTTTAACAGGAAAATGTTTATTTTAATGCAGGGGACTAGCTGTTTTTTGCGTTGGGTGCGGAATCTGGATGACGAGTTGCATGCACTTATAGCTGGTAAGTCGTTAGAAACATCTTGATTCATACCAGACTCACAATCACGTAATTCAAAACTTTATATTGATACTTTAGAGACAGATATTAATACTTTAGAGAGCGTTCAGAGAAGGGCTACTAAACTGGTTAATTCCTGGCACTACCGATCCCTTTGCCTTCCCCCTCCCTCGCACCCAATCCCTCCCTCCCCCCGAATAAAAAAAGGGTTAAAAACCCTTTACTTACTTACCTTATCCCAGTGCCGATGACCCTCGTCGCTGGGTCGAAACTAATGGACGCGCACTCGCATTAGAACTCCCCTAAGGAAAGTATTATTCAATGCTTTCCTATGGGGATTCCAGCGATGTTGGAGGTCCTCATGCACTTTTCGTGTTTTAAGAAGCCGGAAGCACCATCTAGTGGCTGTCTGACAGACAGCAGCTAGAGGCGGGATTAGCCCTGTAATCAAAACACTGCGGCTTCTCCAAAACCGCAGTGTTTTGACTAACAGGGCTAAGGTGAGAGGGGCAAGGCACCCAGACCACTCTAATGAGCTGAAGTCGTCTGGGTGCCTGGAGTGTCCCTTTAAAGGAATATAACATGTATAGCTTGGAGGAAAGACGAGATAGGGGGATATGATAGAAAAATTTAAATACATAAAGGGATTCAACACAGTAAAGGAGGAGACTATATTTAAAAGAAGAAAACCTACCACAACAAGAGGACATAGTCTTAAATTAGAGGGGCAAAGGTTTAAAAAATAATATCAGGAAGTATTATTTTACTGAGAGGGTAGTGGATGCATGGAATAGCCTTCCAGCTTAAGTGGTAGAGTTTAACACAGTGAGGGAGTTTAAGCATGCTTGGGATAGGCATAAGGCTATCCTAACTATAAGATAAGGCCAGACTAGATGGGCCGAATGGTTCTTATCTGCCGTCACATTCTATGTGTCTATGTTTAGTTATATAGCCAATATTATTAGATCTTTTGTGCTGCAGATTCCAATTATGGCAAAAAAAATCAAGATTGGTTTTAAATTTTGAGATAATGGAAATTTTTGAAAACATAAAAATTTTAATGGTTTAGTGTAGCTTACCCACCAAACACATGGAAACAGTCTTAAATCATTAAAATAGCATAAAAACAAAGTAAATTTATTCAGATTATCACACTTAATGCAGAGAAAATGCAGTTTGTGTGCTAGACTCCAGCCTTTATCCGCCATCATGTCTCTGTCCCATCTGCCTGTTTAAAAAAGTTTTAAGTTTTAGGGGGAGCCTGAGACTTATCTTGGTCTTCCATCTTCACTGTAATAATAATAAAAAAAAAGATATGCTTGTCTTACAGAGTCATTGACATTTTTCTGTTGTTTTTTTTTTTTTTTTCAAAAACAAATGTAGCATTAGGGTTGTTTAGGCAGCCACTGCTCAAAAATATAAAGGGAACAGAACAATAACACATCCTAGATCTGAATGTATCAAATATTCTTCTGAAATACTTTGTTCTTTACATAGTTGAATGTGCTGACAACAAAATCACACAAAAATTAAAAAATGGAAATCAAATTTTTAAACCTATGGAGGTCTGGATTTGGAGTCACATTCCATTAAAGTGGAAAAACACACTAATGTCCTTAAAACAATTTTGTATGTTAGGCTCTCTGTTGGAGGATATGACCTCTCTACAACACCTGTGCATGCTCCTGATGAGGTGGCGGATGGTCTCGTGAGGGATCTCCTCCCAGACCTGGGCTAAAGCATCTGCCAACTCTTGGACAGTCTGTGGTGCAACGTGACGTTGGATGGAGCGAGACATGATGTGCTGAATTGGATTCAGGTCTGGGGAATGGGCGGGCCAGTCCATAGCATCAATGCCTTTGTCTTACAGGAACTGCTGACACACTCCAGCCACATGAGGTCTAGCATTGTCTTGCATTAGGAGGAACCCAGGGCCAACCGCACCAGCATATGGTCTCACAAGGGGTCTGAGGATCTCATCTCGGTACCTAATGGCAGTCAGGCTACCTCTGGCAAACACATGGAGGGCTGTGCGGCCCCCCGAAGAAATGCCACCCCACACCATTACTGACCCACTGCCAAACCGGTCATGCTGGAGGATGTTGCAGGCAGCAAAACGTTCTCCACGGCGTCTCCAGACTCTGTCACATCTGTCACATGTGCTCAGTGTGAACCTGCTTTCATTTGTGAAGAGCACAGGGCACCAGTGGCGAATTTGCCAATCTTGGTGTTCTCTGGCAAATGCCAAACTTCCTGCACAGTGTTGGGCACAACCCCCACCTGTGGACGTCGGGCCCTCATACCACCCTCATGGAGTTTGTTTTTGACCGTTTGAGCAGACACATGCACATTTGTGGCCTGCTGGAGGTCATTTTGCAGGGCTCTGGCAGTGCTCCTCCTGTTCCTCCTTGCACAAAGGCGGAGGTAGCGGTCCTGCTGCTGGGTTGTTGCCCTCCTACGGCATCCTCCACGTCTCCTGATGTACTGGCCTGTCTCCTGGTAGCGCCTTCATGCTCTGGACACTATGCTGACAGACACAGCAAACCTTCTTGCCACAGCTCGCATTGATGTGCCATCCTGGATGAGCTGCACTACCTGAGCCACTTGTGTGGGTTGTAGACTCCGTCTCATGCTACCACTATAGTGAACGCACCGCCAGCATTCAAAAGTGACCAAAACATCAGCCAGGAACATAGGAACTTAGAAGTGGTCTGTGGTCACCACCTGCAGAACCACTCCTTTATTGGAGGTGTCTTGCTAATTGCCTATAATTTCCACCTGTTGTCTATCCCATTTGCACAACAACATGTGAAATTGATTGTCACTCAGTGTTGCTTCCTAAGTGGACAGTTTGATTTCACAGACGTGTGATTAACTTGGAGTTACATTGTGTTGTTTAAGTGTTCCTTCTATTTTTTTGAACAGTGTGTATATCATTCTCTTGAAGCATTCTAAATAATATATATACTTCAATGCAAACAAAAATCTATATACAGTGGTACCTCGGTTTACAAACGCCTCGGTTAACATAATTTTCGGTTTACAAATGAAAATCCATTGAAAATAATGGCTCGGTTTACAAAAAAATTTCGCAATACAAAGCAAGTTTCCCCAGGATGTATTGCACCTGGGAGGTTTATAGCACCGCTCCCTGCATGCTGGAGCCTGTGGGTAGCATGTGGCGTAGAGTTTGGAGGTGTTGGAGCAGCTTTTGCATCGAGTTTTGGTGCCATTCTGGAAATTGTTTGCATTTGTTTTGGGACTTTTTGGTGCATTTCTCAAGCTGTGGGAAGGTGTGTTCTGCATTGTGGGTTGGTTTCCCTGCCAGCTCATTTTGACTTTTTTTTGATCTCCAGAACAGATTAATTTGTTTTCAATGCATTCCTATGGGAAACTGCGTTTCGGTTTACAAATGTTTCGCAATAAGAAACGTCCCGGAGAACACATTAAATTCATAAACCGAGGTCCCACTGTATATGAAATTTACATTGTTTTGTAAGTTTAATTATTGTAAATAAAGATAGGATTAGTTTAAATGAGCAGTTTTAGTGTATAGATCATGCACCCGAAGTTTCATATCTCAATTATCTGTGGCTAGGGCTGCATGGGCAGAAACACAATTGATTTAACTCCTAAATGGCAGAGAATTGAGAAGTGAAGGCATAATCTGTACACCAAAACTGCTTCTTTATGCTAAAGTTGTTTTGGTGACTGTAGTGTCCCTTTAAAGGTTACATTATATATAAACAATGTTACAGAATTAACACAGACCAAACACCGCTGCATATGTCAACAGGCACAGGTCGTATTGAGGTAAAATCGTCATTTGAGGGACATCCATTATCTCAAAAACTAGAGCCGATTTGGCAAAACTGATGAAACCTCTGTATTCAGCACCCCCAAAATATTCTGAATTTGTTCCAATTTACTTGGCAACTATCTTTTTTTTTTGACCTGTGTAATTTATTTGTAAAACTTCTTGGAAAAAATTACTTAGTTTACTTATTGTACAAAGTTTAGAAATTAATGCCATAATTCAAAGTACAAATGTATAAAGGTCTAGGTGGTATTTGGTTACAGGAGCGCTTTTTGCACCATAAGCACTACAACTTAGTGTAGCAGTTACAGTATATTGCCAATAGACTTTGGGTGCCATTCTCCAGTTCTCTGTCAAGCCATTTGAGAGTAATTTGAAGAATCCCCAGCACCTAAACACAACACCTTCCTTGGCTGCATTGATAATAGGGAATTTAGACTTTATCATTTTCTGCCATCTTGGACGGCTGAGAGTGCTGAGAGCAAAATGCGTGCAATAATAAGGGAATGTATATTTGTATATGTGTATGTGCGGAAGCCTTTAGTTATGCTGCCTATAGATATATAAGAATACATTTTTCTTCCATGAAAATTTAACCTTATTATTATTTGTATTTATATAGCGCCAATAATTCCACATCGCTTTACAATATTATGGAAGGGGGGGACATTTACAATAAATTAGACAATTACACAGTGACACAGGAACAATAGGTAGATGAGGGCCCTGCTCTAACAAGCTTACAGTCTAGAGGAGGTGGGGTACAAATACACAACAGGGCAGCAAAGGACACCAAACAAGGTGGAAAAGTTGCAAGGCTTGAGGTGAGAGTGCAGTGTGGCTCTTTAGGAGAGCAAGAGACAGACTTGGATAAGTATAGATAAGTTACTCTGGGAGTCCATTAGCATTTCGTAACATATGTATTTTGAGGGACTTCTTAAAAATGTTGAAGACTAGGGGAGAGTCTGATGTGTGTAGGCAGCCTGCTCCAAAGGAAGGGAGCCAGCCACGAGAAGTCCTGCAAGCGTGAGTTAGCAGTAAAGGTGCGAGCAGCGGACAGGAGGAGGTCACTGGCAGACCGGGGAGACCGAGAAGAGGCAGATCTATAAATAAGGAAAGAAATGTAAGAGGGGCTAGATTTGCTTAGAGCTTTATAGGTAAGGGTTAGTATTTTGAATTGACATCTATAGGATACAGGAAGCCAACTAGGAGAGAATTACAGTAATCCATGCAAGAGATCACCAGAGCATGAACAAGTTCCTTGGCAGCATATTGTGGGAGAGGGGTGAATGCGGGCAATGTTTTTAAGGTGGAATTGACAGGTTTTAGCAACATACTGTGGCGCAAAAGTGAGGCCAGGATCAAAGATAACACCAAGACAACGAGCTTACAAGGATGGACTGATGCAAGTACCATCGACTTGCAGGGAAAGCGAAGGAGGAGGATCAGCATTATGAGGGGGAAAATAAGAAGCTCCGTTTTAGAGAGATTGAGTTTCAGAAAGAGGGAGGACATCAAATCAGATATTGAAGAAAGGCAAGCACTAACACGTTCCAGGACCGCAGGGGAGGGGAGATATATCTGGGTGTCATCGGCCTACAGATGGTAGCGGAATCCAAAGGAGTTAATGAGTTTGCCAAGAGAGGCAGTATAAAGAACAGAACAGAAGTGGACCAAGAACATATCCTGGTGGGACTCCAACCGAGACAGGACGAGAGGAGGAGGTGTCATTGCAAAAGGAGACACTGAACGAACTTTGGGAGAGATAGGAGAAGAACCACGAGAGGACAGTGTCACAGAGACCGAGGGATTGAAGTGTTTGGAGAGGGAGGACATGATCAACCGTGTAAAAGGCAGCAAAGAGGTTAAGAAGAATTAGTATGGAGTAGTGGCCTTTGGATTTAGCTGTGATCAGATCATTTGTAACTCTGATAAGAGCAGTCTCAGTAGAGTGGATGGGGTGAAAGCCAGATTGATGAAGATCAAGGAGGGAGTTGGAATTTAGGCAGTGAGTCATATGAGTAAAGACAAGTCTTTCTAGAAGTTTTGAGGAAAAAGGAAGCAGGGATATGGAATCATTGTTGGAAGGGGAAGACTGGTCTAGGGATGGCTTTTTTAGGATGCATATGACAGTAGCATACTTAAAGGGAGCAGGGACAACACCAGATGAGCAGTTTAGGATTGTGTTAAGAATGGTACAAGACAGGGGGAGAGAGATCTGATAAGGTGGGAAGGTACCGGATCAAGCAGACAGGTGTTGGTACGAGAGGAGAGGAGCTGTTCTGTAGCTGGGGAGAAGGCCTGTAGGGTAGGGAATGTACGGTCAATGTGTGGTTGCGAGAGGGAGGAGCAAAGGGGAAACAATTAGTTCTCATATATTAAAACAAAATACCAACAGAAAATGTCCCTTTTAAATTGCTTAACTTTACATAAAAAATAAACACGCTTACTGAACAATCCGCATGTGTAATGTGTTTTAGTTGTTCTAGAATTCTCATGTAGAGCTCTTATCATGAAGCAAAACTAGTGTAATAATGAGAAATAATCTTTCCTGAAGAGCTTACAGTTTGACCATTGCGTAGAGGGATGCAAACATGAAACACATTTATAAGCCCAATATACAAACATACAACTTTTTTATGGTTTCTGTTCACGTAATATGAAATGTTTCTTATCTACTTGTTTATATACTAATGAGATAGCTCAGGGGCTGGGGCTTAATCTGCAGTTTCTCTTACAATCAAATTCTAGCAAAGTCACCTCAGCTTTTCATTCTTCCTAGTTTGATAAAATGAGCACCGTTAAGTTAGTTAATAACCTCTAGATTTCAGGACATATTTTGGAACTAGTAAAAAAAAACTGCCTTTCCGTACCTTTCCTGGTGAAATACTTCAATGTTATATATATTTTGTGTTCTCAGGGTTCCTGGCAGGTTTGTCCATGATGTTCTACAAAAGCACTGCAATATCCATGTACTTGGCATCTAAGATGGTGGAGGTAGGCCTTTTTTCCCCCCTAGACTTGGTGTTAGGGGTACCCTGTGTGCAAAGGCATAACTAGAAACCACCATGGCTCAGTGTTAAAATGCCCTACATGTGTCTCATACCCTCCCAGCCCCTACATGTGTCTCATTCTCCCCCCAGTCACTCCTTGTCTCATGCACCCCATCCTCCCAGCTCCACTATGTGTCTCATACTCTTCCCTAGCCCCTACATGTCTCACTCCCCTTCATGTTCCTTATTCTCCCCACCAACTCCTACATGTGTCTCATTATCCCCCTCTCCCAGCTCCACCATGTGTCTCATTCTCCCCCCCCAGCCTCTCGATGTGTCTCGCCACCCTTCATGTGCCTTATTCTCCCCACCAGCTCATCCATGTGTCTCATTATCCTCCTCCTCAGGTCCTCCTGTGCCTCATTCTCTCCCTCCCCCAGCTTCTCCATGTGTCTCATTCGCTCCACAGGTTCTACGTGTGTCTCATTCCCCCGAGCTTCTCCAAGTGTCTCATTCCCCCAGCCCCTCAATGTGTCTCATATCCCCCCAGCCCCTCTGTGTCTCATTTCCCCAAGCCCTTTCATGAGTCTCATTCTATCCCCGCAGCCACTCCATGTGTCTTATCACCCTTCATTTGTCTCATTATCTCCCTCAGCCCCATCTTGTGTCTCATTCTATCCCCCCAAGCTACTCCATTTGTCTTATCACCCTCCATTTGTCCATTCTCCACCCTCAGCTGCTCCATGTGTCTCCTTCAATCCCCCCGGTCCCTCTGTGTCTCATTCCCCCACCCCTCCAAGTGTTTCTATTCCTCCCCGTAGCCCCTTCTTTTCTTATTCTGCCCCCCAGCTCCTTCATTTCTTATTTCATTTCTGCCCCCCATGTATCTCGTCCGCCCCCAGTAACTTCATGTGTCCCTCCCCAATAGTCTTAGTGAGTTTCCTGTCAGCCCACAGTCCACTCAGCTATGCTATGGTCTGCTCGGCCACACTACATGCAGGAATGGGAGTTCTGTGCTGTGTGTGCTGTGTGCTCCCCTCCTACCATGTCGGTGTGGCTGTGCAATAGCCTTGGAAGTGATACCGCACGGTCCACAGGGGCCTCTGGACTTCAGCTTTGACTCCTGCAACCATAGTAGTTATGCCGTTGCCTGTGTGTAGGTTTTTTAGGATTTGTGTTTCCAGATGTAATGCAATGGGGCTATAGATGAACAACATGTGGTAGCCAAACTATAGATACTTAATGATTCCAATTCCATCCAGTGTATAAAGCCAAGTGTGCCACTGGCCCCACAAAATCTTGATGATAATTGTCAAAACTGATTTTACATTTTTGCTCATAATGTGTCGTATTAAAAATCCAGGTTGTGAAACAGTTAGCAATTTATTGCCTGAGGGTGAAATTATTTTTACATTTTATTTTATGTACTGTTTCTTACAGACTTTGTACTTTAAGGGCATTGATGCAGGGAAATTACCCTATTTTCCACATGCGGACAGTATCATTTATGCTGTATCCACAGCAGTTTGTTTCCATGCAGTAAGTATTGCACCTCATATTTCCTTTCAAAATTTCCCATAATCCTTACTGATTGTATTCTCACTTGGGTTTTGAGAACATGTGCTTCCCTTGGCCTTCCACCTTCAGTTGAATTCCAAATCCCCAAATTCTCTGCCAGACGTCAGCCATTGGGCATCCCTGTAAAATGCTACATTTGTGCTATAGAGATAACATTCTTCTTTTAGAAGTGGCCGTGGTGGTAGCAGTCTTTGTGTGCAGTATTTGCACTGTTGTGTTGGGTGCTAGTTGCACCCCTTACACACGTGACTTTTGAAGTTCCGGGCTGTCTAATGTCAATTCTGTTCGAAACATATTTGTCACCAGTGCACACTGCATGCTGGCAACAGAACTAATGGGGTTCTACACTTTGAGGCTTTGCCTGCAATGGGGAAGCTTCAATGTGCCCTCCTCCCTCCACCACCCACCAGCAATGGTTAGTGATTTTTTATCTATATATATATATATATATATATATATATATATATATATATATATATATATATTAAGTATTAGCTCCCTTACTCCCTTCATTGTGCCCACCTCAACTCCCTCCCCTTACCAGCTTGGGGTAACACTGTGATCTTGGACCCAAAAAGCACAATGTTAAATTAAAACTGCAATGGGACTTGATCTAGGTGGAAAGGAATGAAGTGGTATCACACCCCTAGAAGATATCTAGAGGTAGAACAAAGCTACCACTCCCTTGTACCTCCTATGGCAAGAAGGGTCACCTGAACTGGGCTTACAACTACAGGGTAACCCTGAAACTAGACTGATAAAACGAAACACGTCCCAGTGCCTCTCACTGAAGAGGGATTCACTGGGAGAAAGCACAACGAAATTATAAGTAGCCAAAAAAAAAAAGCTTCACTTTCTCCCAGTGAATCCCTCTTCAGTGAGAGGCACTGGGATTTGTTTAGTTTTAGTACAATGTTAGACTAACCCTGTGCGAGAGCTTCATGGGAGTTTTAGTTCTAACGCAGCAGCGTTAAACAAAGGGGGGGGGAATCTTTTTTCAAAGCCATAAATTAAAGGGTTACTCTGATCGGTTGTGGTTATGGTGCCAGGAGTACCAAGGTCCAATTTCCTAGTCATGGGACAAACCATTTTGCAATGATTTGCCCTTTGACCTGGGTCTCCGCCGGGTGCTGACAATCCTCCCATAGCCCGTAACAATATCCAGTTTCTGCAGAGCTGAGTCAGCTGATCACTCTTAGCCAATTAATGCAGTTTGGTGCATAGGGTTATGCACAGAATTGACATTAGCAAGCCTGGAACACAATTTCCATGAATGGCTAATGATGCTGTCCAAGGTGGAATTACACCTCCAAAATCAGAGTGGTTAAACACTGTATACAAAAACAGGCTGACACAGGTACCATCTACTTGCAGGGAAAAATAAGAAGCTCAGTTTTAAAAAGATTGCTTTTTTGAAATCGTGAGGACATCCAGTCAGAGATGGAAGAGAGGCAGTAACTTGTTCTATGACAGCAGGAGAGAGATCAGGGGACGAGAGATATATCTGTGTGTCATCAGCATAGATAAATTCATGTTTTATAAATGTTTGCACCTGTACCTTGTTAAGCTTGAAACTCAAAAAAAATTTCTCAAAATTAGGCTGTTTTGGAAGTTCACAATTTACGTCCATCCTACTGGAAATTTCTTCTGAGACTCACACAGGGCAGGTAGGAATACTTTCTAAGAAAAAGATTATGCTAAACCTTTTTTTTTTATTATTATTATTATTATTTTGAAAATAAACTTTATTTTATCACATTCTGTCTCCCTAGGTTCCGTTTCATGAATAGAAAAGTCTTGGATGTTTTCGGTTCTCAGGCTTCAAAGAATTTCGGCAACTTTGTCCCGAAGCTTGATCCGAGATACACTGTTGTAAAACCAGAGCTACCAATTGAGTTTTCCTGAAATCATGCACTCTCTCCTGTGTCATAATGTGAAAATTCAAAAGCGTCATGATCAGATAATTATTCAAGACGCCAAGGTGTGGAAGCTTCCATGCTTCCATACAGTATTACCTAATTTCTCTTGACCGATTAAATTGCAAATGAATGTGGTCATGCTATTGAGAGCAAAACCACGCAAAATCTGACATCAACCAATGTTTTCTTTTACCTATCTTCATCAGCACAATTCTTGCTTAATTATTTCAAGAAAATTGAAGAAATTGCAATGGTATAGTATTAAGAAAATCATATTATTGATTGTATTTAGGACTAACAC
This sequence comes from Pelobates cultripes, assembly GCA_933207985.1. Lineage (NCBI taxonomy): Eukaryota > Metazoa > Chordata > Amphibia > Anura > Pelobatidae > Pelobates > Pelobates cultripes. The sequence goes on along the minus strand of OW240912.1, from coordinate 398,838,839 downwards.
TTTATGTGCAGTTTACAGATACATATTTAGTAAGCTTTGTTTATCTGGAGCTGTTGAAAGATCTGACGATATTGTCATATTTGTGTTCTGTGTTGACTAAAGACATCATATACATTCCCTCCTCTATGTGATAGCTATGGTAACTATGTGTTTTTTTTTTCTCAACTTGAGGGAAATTGTGAAAGTTAGAAAACTGATCCTAAACTTGTTTAATATATTTTATTTCATAGAACAAGTTCTAACCTGAAGATCAAGTGAATGTTTAGAGCCATATTTGCCTTTTTTGTTATTCTTAGTGTCATTGCCTCCAATCCCCATAATGAGTGACTTTTAACTATAGTAATGCACTGATGTACTACGTGAAGAAGACCTTTAAGACATACATAGTAAGTTGGAGTTGTCTTCATATTCTGTTGGGAGAATTTCTTTGTGTCTGTCTTCAACAAGAAGGATAAACACAAATCTAATTTACATACAAAGTATAGCATTCCCAATGCCTAAGTCTGAAGAGGGACACCTAGTGTGTGCGTCTGTTAAATTATCAGCGATAAGTGTTTTTATGTATATGTATACATATGTTGAAGCCATATTAGTATCTTGGCAAATAAGGTTCTGAGAGTCATTCAGCAATGTAACTCCCAAGTTCTATGTTTGATCTGCGACTATTATTGCACCAGCTACATTTTAGACTTCAAATAATATATTACTTGAAGAAGAACAAGGGTCTTTAAGAAAAACTTTAAAAAAACAAAAAAAACAAGTTAGTAGAGAAGTGAATGAAAAACATATGGTGAAGGTACCATGTGTAAACAAGATCTAAACAAGTAAAAAAAAAATCAAAAAGACTTTAATGTGAGTTTTTTTTCAGTGGAGACCTTTAATATTACCAACTGGAGGTATCTTACACCATTTTGTTTGGGGGGAAATAACGTTTTAACCATAGATCTGTAGATGTCCATCATAAAAAAGATAACAAAAGCCCTTGGTCAACTCCCAGAAGGGTGCTAGGAGACACAAGTCACCCGGTTAATTTTGGTACAAGAGGTAGACCATACTGATGTGCTGTACCTCAATCTGTCCTCAAGAACTGACCAGTATAATATAGGAATCACTGTTTATTTAAAGACACTTGATTAGCGCAAATTAAACTGAATCAAATGCGGACCACTTGTCGTGTTTTATTTTGGAAATTGTATTGTTAGATTAAAGTAGTCAGTGAAATGCAGACATGTCAAGATGGGCACCTATTAATTAAAAAATATTATTCATGAATTAATATTGGTCATCTGGCATTTGTTTCACTATGTCCTTAACTTGGAATGGTCATTGAGAATATAAGTATTAAAATAGAATCTATATATTTGGCTAGCGAAAACTGCTGCAAGTATATAGCTTAAAACCAAGTACCTATTGTTTTTCCTTCTGCTATTGCTACACGTACATGTGTCCACCAAAAAACTCTTTATTGTGGGAACACAAAATACATGTCCATCAGTACACGTACCATACTTGAAAACTAAACATTGATTCCAAAGCGTAAAATAATTTGTATTTTTTTATGTTTTTGCAAGCACAATTGTGTAAACGCACATTTAAAGAATAGAAACACTTTTTGTTTTAAATTCAGATAGGGTACTTTGACCAGGAATGATCACTCCGTAAATGGTTTCACAAACCAGTAGTTTACTAAAAGTTTCCCGTGGATTGTGCTAATGAAAAAACCACATTTTGTGATATATATCACGTCATAATATGAACAGCTCATTACAGCCCAGATGGAACAGCCACCTAGACATCCTTCAAGGAAAGTGCTTCTTAATATTCAAAGGGACACTGCTTCATCTCGTTAAAGTGGGTATAGTGCCTGGAGTCCCCTGGCATCTTCCTCCTATTCAGTGTTAAACAGTTTTTAATGCTTAATGAGAATCCCCAGCAACCCATTACCGTTGTGCTTCTCGTGCAAAGGAGAAAGCATTAGTGTGAGCAGCAATGGGTGTCTGTGATTGGCTGAGAGTGTCAGTTGACCACTCTGAATTGGTTTGGCTAAAAGGAAGCGTGGAATATCTGCTTTAGCCATACCTCCAGTGGGGGCCAGGCTGTGGGCTCCCAAGCACTCTCATTTAGTGTTAAAATGCTCAAAAAATGGTTTAAGACCGAATGGAGGAACACCTTAATGGGACTCCAGGCACTATAACAAATTCAATGGGATGAAATGATTATAGTGTCACTGTAACCTTTACTACACTCCTCAGCCTAGTAAACTCTTCAATATCTTTTACCGGGATTAGAAAGAATGGAGCTATTTCGTTGAAAATTCCACATTGGATAAAGTATTTCTTAATTGATCCCCTAAACGTAAGCAGCTTTGTCAATATGATCAAACGAAAATGTGTGTTTGGACTGACCACAGATTGTAGCACATATATATTTTATATGGAGTATAACTTCTGTTTAGCTTTTTAATAAAATGCAATATATTTGTGCATTTGAATGTCTCTCCAAATATAAAATGTGTTTAACTTAATCTTAATAATATCAGGGATGTGAGGATCCCCTGTGATTCATTACAGTTGTCAAATGATTGTTTTTTTGTTTTTATTGGAAATAAATAAATTTAGTTAATTCTTTAAACAGATAAACAGAAACTTGACAACCCACTTGCAAAATTTTGGTAAAATGTATTTCCAATTGTCTGTTTTGGCCTACATATTGCAATACATTTAAGGTTGTTTATTAAGCTGGAAAAGGGGGAAATTAACTTGGCAATTGCAAATTGTACTCCATAATAGGTGAGCTGGCAAAATAGCAAATTGAGATGTTTTTTTTCCAGTTTTTATTTTCTCTTGTGGACTGAAAATGTCAATTTTCTTGTCAATTGCCCCTGTATATTGTCAGCGACACACATATCAATTAGTGATATGGGATGGATGTAATCTTCATTGATGTAATATTTTGGAGAGGGATAGTGAACTGGAATATGAAAGCATATAATTTAATTTGAAATCAAGTACTCTAATATATTCAGTTGGTATAAATTATGTAATAGAACATTAATATATTTTACTTTAATTACATTTGTCATTGTTAAAGAAAAAAACATTTTTATTTCATATTTTACTAATTATGTTTCTCTAATGGTTTAATGTCTACATATTATTTCCAATTGCTTTGTAATGTCAAATGCACTCATTGTCTTGTCTATTCACTCGGCAGTTCTGTCTGTACTGGTTTACATGGTTTTCTTTGTCTTAACTTTTTGTGCTTGTTTACATTTTTTTTTTCATTGTCTGAACAACTAGCTCAAAGACCAATGTTCATTTTTTTGCAGTGCGTCCTATGACAGTTTGTGTTTAATTTTTTTTTCAATGTTTACTATTGGTACGTTACCAATGTAATTTTTCTTTTAACATACCGATTACGTACTTTCAGTTGTTTTGGGCTATTAATTTGACAACTGTGTTGCATTTGATTTATTTGGAAAATTTGAAATTCTTTTTAATAATAAAAAAAACACAAAGAAAACATGTTTGTCCTTTAATTGAGCAAATGTATTACAAATATTTTATCTTCAGTATGTTCTGTACAATTAATAAACATTTAAATGGCATGACTCCTACTTAACGAAAAAACCTCACATGTTATCAGTGACGATACGGCCCTGGCGTCTCTGTTACCAAAGGCGCAACAATTCAGGCAACGCTATAGTCTGTGGGTTTCTTTAAACATAACCTGCACCGCTAACTGCTCCACGAAATGCTAGGACTCATCTTTGGTAGCACATACAGGATATACTACGCTGGTATCTGGTTACTATATGATCTTCTATCCATCTAGTCCTATGGCAATACTCTTATTTGTAATGACTCTACAGAGGAAAATGAATAGCCGTATCCTGTGAGACCTCAGGGAAGAGACAACCCCAGCTTCTTACTTGGCAACTCCAAAGAACTGCGACTCTCTTTATTATATAAAGATCCTGCTTACATAGATCACAGCGTACAGTAAAACATTGTACAAACACTTCACCAATGGCAATACAGAACAGGGCAAATAGAACACTAAGGAAAGAACTGGCTACAATGTGATTCATTACTCTAATGCTCCATCAATGCGCAAGCCCACTCTAACAACAAATGGTTGTCTTGACTGTTCCTTCAGAGCAATCTCTGATTAAATTAATGTTGTAGATAACATGTAGACTTGCTGGCTCCTACAGCAGGTAGCCACTTACAGTACACAATTTTACTCGATCACATACAAAATGCATTTCGCCGCTGAGTATACTTTATAACTGCATACATCCCCCTCTGTTGACCCACAGCTGCATATGAAGACACACTGCTTTGTGTGTTATACAGGTACACAGTATAGACATACCTATGTACATTTGAACCAGTCACAAAATGGCGCTGCAAGTTTTCACCTAGCGCAAAACAAATGAGGGGGATCAGGCCGTCCATCATATTATCATAATACCCACAGCTATTGTAAAGTGTGCATATTTTTCAACTCCTCCTAAATCATCAGAAAATAAAAATACACTTATCTGTGATATAGAAACATAGAATGTGACGGCAGATAAGAACCATTCGGCCCATCTAGTCTGCCCAATTTTCTAAATACTTTCATTAGTCCCTGGCCTTATCTTATAGCTAGAATAGCCTTAGGCTTATCCCACGCATGCTTAAACTCCCTCACTGTGTTAACCTCTACCACTTCAGCTGGAAGGCTATTCCATGCATCCACTACCCTTTCAGTAAAGTAATACTTCCTGATATTATTTTTAAACCTTTGTCCCTCTAATTTAAGACTACGTCCTTTTGTGGTAGTTTTTCTTCTTTTAAATATAGTCTCCTCCTTTACTGTGTTGATTCCCTTTATGTATTTAAATGTTTCTATCACATCCCTCCTGTCTCCTCTTTCCTCCAAGCTATACATGTTAAGATCCTTTAACCTTTCCTGGTAAGTTTTATCCCGCAATCCATGAACCAGTTTAGTAGCCCTTCTCTGAACCCTCTCTAAAGTATCAATATCTTTCTGGAGATACGGTCTCCAATACTGCGTGCAATATTTGTAGATGGAAACAAACTCCACCACAGCAATGCCTGTACGGAAAATAACATCAGTGAATGTCAAATATATACTACAAAAGTAACTATATATACACACAACAGTGATGGTCTAAAGATGGATAACGAACTGCTGCAGAGGTTTTTTTTTTGTTGGGGTAGAGGGTGGCTAGAAGGTTGAAGGAGGCTGTAAGCTAGGAGAGTGCGGGAGTGGTCAAAGAAGCTTAAATGTGGTTGGTAGTAGAGCAAAGAGAGGTAATTTAGCCAAAGTCAAGGAGGGTGGAGATGGGGGGAGTGGTAAGATTAGCAGACAGATCAAGAAAGTACCAATTATATGTTGTTCAAATAGAGCTTAAGAAACAAATTGTAACTTTATATGTGTGCTTGCTAATGCAAGAAGGTTGTGTAAGAAAAGGGTGAGCTTGATATATTGGCATACAATGAGCAGTATGATGTCATTGGGATTACTGAGACTTGGTGGGATGAAACACTTGATGACCTATTGTAAACAAATCTCCATTATATAGAAAAAGTTAAAAAAAAAAAAAAGGACGGGGTATGTCTTTACATTACATTAAACCTGATTAGAAGAAAAGTTTAAGGAAAACGTATGTAATTATACAGGTAAGGATAGGAGGAAATGTGGGTATCCATTAACAGTAGGAATATGTTACAAGCCCCCAAACATTAATACTGATATGAAAGAGCATAACTGGGTGATTTGTTACTCATGGGAGGCTAGAGGGACTAGTAATACAGTTAAGGAAATCAGGTTTGTGAAACTGAAAAACAATACTTTTATCTCAATTAGTAGAAGTGCCAACTAGTAGAAATGTCTGGTTCTGGTATTAACTAATAATTTTGACTTATTTTCAAACATTCAAGTTAGGGGGCACTTGGGAAATAGTGACCATAATATGGTATAATTTGAGATTTAAAAAAATTGGGCTGTACAAAACGCCTAATTTTAAAAAGGCTATATTCAATGTGATAAGGAAGGAAATATTCACTGGCAAAAGCACAGAGGATAATCAAAATATAAAAGAAGCCAATGAAAACCAACGTGGCTTAGAAAGAGGGTCAGTCAAATGATAAACGATAAGAAAAGGGTATTCAAAACATTTAAATTAGAGGGGTCGATTGGGTTGATAACAAATATAAGCATGGCAACAGAGCAATACCAATCCCAAAAAGTTTTTTTTTTTTTTTTTAATAAGTTGGTGTGTGTATGTTGGTCCATTGGAAAGTGAGTTAACCAAGGATGATCAGGAAAAAGTAGAAATGTTAAATAATTATTTTTCTTCGCAATATATGGAACACAAATCTATGGCTGCAGAGTTGCAAATCCTTGTTACAGAAGCAAACAGGTAAATGGTTAACACAGGATAAGTAATTAAATAAAGTTAATGTAAGCAAAGCCTCAGACCGAGATGGTATTCACCCACACATGCTTAGGGAGCTTAGTGTAAAAATAGCCATACAACTGTTTTTAATTTTTAAAGGATTAATTTCTTTCAGGGATTGTTCCAGACAATTGGAGAAAATCAGATTTTATGCCTATATATTAAGAGGGTTCAAAAGCTCAACCTGGAAACTACAGACCTGTGAGCTTAACATCTGTGGTTGGGGAATTATTTGAAAGACTGCTAAGAGATAATATTCAAGAATTTGCATTTAACAAAAATATAATTTGCAGGAATAAACATGGTTTTATTAAAACTAACTTAATTGCTATTACATGAAGAAGTTAGTAGAAATATAGACAAGGATGATCGAGTAGATGTGATCTACTTTAAATTTGCTAAGGCATTTGATGCAATGCACACACAAGGTTACTAGTAAAACTGAAATCAGTTGGTTAGATGAATAATTGTGTTCTTGGACAGAACACAGGCTTAAAGATAGAGTGCAGAGAGTAGTTCTAAATGTAACATTTTCAAATTGGACAAAAGTGTTAAGTGGAGTGCTTTGGGGTTCTGTCCTGGGTCCACTTCTATTTAATCTGTTTATAAATTATCTTGTCAGTGTTTGCAGATGACACAAAACTACGTAAGAAAATACAGCGCAACATGACATAACTTATCTACAGAGAAATTTGGATAAATTGAGGGACTGGGCAGGCAAGTGCCAGATAAGATTAAACGATGAGATTAAATAAATGCAAAGATTTGCCTGCAACATGGTCGTCTAAAAGAGGAGGACTTGTCTTTCCACTCTTCCGCAGATTCACCCTCATTACAACCAGGGTATACCCTCCATCTATTACAGTCCACCCTGCAAAGACAACACTTACGCTGGTGAGATCCACCCATATTATGGAGTGTCTGTAAATAGTATCTGTACATATTATGAAATTCTTCTATGTGTAGAATATTTGAATTTAGATAGGATCACTCATTTGACTTGATTACTCTGTTTCTCCAATGAATTATACTGTGTTAGGGAACAATAAATTAATTTTCTTTGCAAATAATTTTTGAAATGTGGCTTTTTATAGACATTATAAATACATTGAGTGCGGTATTTATGTTTAAATTGTTGTACAGATTTTGAGGTCCAATTGGGGTTAACCTCGAATACCTGCACTTAGCACGAGATTGAGTGCCAGCACAATTTGTGTTTCTGTGTGTATTTATAGGCCAATGCCTGTGTGTCAGTGAGTGTGTGTGACGGACCAACTGGATACTTCCATCAAGCTCGCCTCCTGGGGTCTCTCCGTCGCTTCCCGCCCTGGAACAGGGTCCTGGGTACAGCTTCAAGTGATTAAGCTCTCCTGCAGAGGGATAGCTGATCCTCCCAAACACTAGCCCAGACTGAGCGAAGGGTGTAAAAGAACTAGTTTATGGCAAAGTTGCCTGCTTATATACACAACCCCCAGGAGGGGGTCTCCACACAATACAATGCGAGCCCCACCCAAAGATCTCTGTGCCTGGGAGATAATTGACTTTAAGACCTGTAAGCTTATTATCTCCCAGGAACAGAGAGGCAAACATAAAAATATAAAACATAAAAATACCCCAAAACAGGGAGTGGGGCCTGACTGCAATGGAGACAGAACACATTTCTGGAGAGCTCCTTTTGTACAAACAAAATATCCCCACCAAACTGCTCTCTATGCCTTAATCTGGGACGGGCACTATTAGCCTAATCTCCAAACCGACTGATCTGAGAGCATCTCTTGTGGTCCTTGGCAGCCATATAGCCGACATTCTCTGTGCGGCCTAGCTGGTGCAGTGAACGGGAGAGGCGGCCGATCTCCTGATTCGGCATGGGCAGGACACATACTGAACTGAGATGGTGCCCTGCAACCTCCCCCCCCGGCCCGGTGGGGGTGATCCTGGTCCCCACCCTGAAGGCTCTGCGGTCATCTTAAAGATGGAATGTAGGCATTGGCTATCCAGAACCTGGTATGCCCAAGATAGCGGACGCCACTGGTCCTGCACATACTAGAGAAATGTTCTCCACCCTTAAACGCCTGGATTCAAGGGTGGAGGACATTCTTTCACGCTTTTTGGGTAAAGCTGACCTCAAGAATCAACTTACCTGCTCCACAAGCTGAACAAGAAGGGGTGAGTCCTCCTCCATCCCATGCGACCGGCAAAAATCACCAGTAGCAGTGTGTGTCGAAGACGGCTAAGATCGCATCAACTGACCAAGAGGAGAGTGAGAGACCAAGCTGACACTGGTGCTGCACATCTTGAATAGAATTCAAAAAGGTTCAGGAAAATAATATAAGAATTGCCAAAGGTGCGAGGTGTGAGAGGACTTATGAGAAAGAAAAACAACACTATAGAGAGACAGGACAGGGTATGGAGTAACCAATTAGGAGAGAGTTACAGTAAGGATATTATAAGAGGAAAATGATAATATTATAAGGGAAATTATAGGAGCAGGAACAAACTTCTTAGTAGCATCTTAGGTATGAAAGGGGCAAATATGGGCAATGTCTCAATGTTGTAAATGAATGGATTTGGTGACTGACTGAATATGGAGTCTGTGACGGAACGCTGGCACTCCGACTGAGTACCCCCGCCAATCGATGCTCCTAGTGCTCGCTGAGGGCTCCAAGCACTCCAACCGACACCATCAGCACTGCAGACCCCACTTCCAGCGATGCAACTGCGCCGGGGTCTCTGCTGTTTCCACCCACCCTGGACCCAAGGCCAGGATCCAGCTTCCAGTGGGTGAACCTCTCTTTCCCCAGAGAGCAGGAACAAGCTCTTAGCAGAACTTAGTGATCATTCCCTGGGGAGTATAGTGATTATAGCAATCCCCAGAGTGTATTTCTCCAATCCCCCAAACATGAGCCAAGGCTTAATGCTGGAACAAGACTGATTTACTGGCACACAGAACTCACAATTTATGCAATACAAAACTCCTCCTCTGGGCCAGGCTAGATAACTGAGTTTCTACAATACACAAAGCTCAATTATCTGCTGGCCAGAAATAATACAGTTTCATAAAACACACAGGGACCCCAAAACATGCAATAACCCCATAAAAAATATATCCTTGGAACCGGGGGATCTGGTTGAACCACATATCCAAAATTCACCCACATCCGTTCAGTACTTTGGAAAATACAGTTTAATGCAGATTCTGCAGAACACATACAGGCCAAATGAAAAACAATCACTTTATAATGTGTCCCCTGCTGTATAGTCCAAAACCACTGCACAATGTCTCTGTGCACCAAATACTGGCGAGATGGCACCGTGTTGAAAAGTCCACACAGTGTCTGTGAGTTAAAATGGCGCTCTGCCAGCTCTTCCACTGGGGTAACCCGTGGTAAGTCAGGCTCTGATACTGGGGAAAAGGGGGGCAGAGGCTAACAGAGCTCTGCCCAGAGGCCAGCTCTTCTGCTGGGAGGGGGTCAGTGGGTATCGCAGGCTCATCCACTGCCCCCAGGACCCGGTTGGGATGTAGCTGGGGAGGGGAAGTTTCGCTTACCTCCTCCTCCTGGCATCCCTGCGGGGTTGGTTGGGGATCTGGACCGCCTGTCCAGCCTCCCTGTAGGACTGGCACAGAGACCGCGGTCCCATCTGCGCCAGTGTGGTTAGGTTTGTCTTCCCCCTCTCCCGGTATCTCTGGCTGCTGTTGGAGGAGGAGGCTGGTTGCCCCCACTCCCCAGGACGCTGGTTGCTGTAAGGTGGAGGGATCGACCATCACCTCCTCCTGGAACTCAGGCCGCCGCTGGGGAGAGAGACCAGTTGTCTCCTCTCCCTGTATATTATGCTGCCGCTGGGGACCTGGGCTGACTTCCCAGCATCCCTGTAGGGCCGGCAGAGAGACTCCGGTCCCATCTCCGCTTGCCATCTCTGTGTGTCCCCAGGACAAGTCTATGAGGTCGCCCACCTCCGGCTGCTGTTGGAGAGGGAGGCCGGTTGCCTCCCCTCCCCAGGACGCTGGTTGCTGTACGGGGGAGGGATCTACCATCACCTCCTCCTGGAACTCAGGCCGCCGCTGGGGAGAGAGACCGGTTGTCTCTTCCCTCTGTACGGTGCACTGCCGCTGGGATGGGAGGTCGCTGCTCTCCTCTCCCTGTAACTCACTCTGTCGCTGGAGACGGGGTGTCAATACCCCCAAACTCCACAGTTGGTACTCGAAGTTCCGTGCGTCTTGGTTCTCAGCACTCAACATGCGCATCACTTGATGGACCACCTCATCTGAAGGGTTTGGGCCAAACCAGACCAGCCGCGCCTTTACTTCCTTCATGAAATCAGCACCCTCATAGCACTGTGACAGGCGGATTTGCAATTCACTAGCTGCTGTCCAGGGTCTTGCTAGCTCCATGTTGCTGTAGGTAGGGATGCTGCGCAGAGGCTAGCGTTGCCCTCAATTATAAATCCGTAACTCCACACGTTACCGGTGTCTCCGAGCTGCTGGTCCTCGCACTAGGACGCCATCCCGCCGCTGCCACCAAATGTGACGGAACGCTGGCACTCCGACTGAGTACCTCCGCCAATCGATGCTCCTAGTGCTCGCTGAGGACTCCAAGCACTCCAACCGACACCATCAGCACTGCAGACCCCCTTCCAGCGATGCAACTGCGCCGGGGTCTCTGCTGTTTCCACCCACCCTGGACCCAAGGCCAGGATCCAGCTTCCAGTGGGTGAACCTCTCTTTCTCCAGAGAGCAGGAACAGGAACAAATCAAGCTATTGCAAGAGCTTCCTCTGGGGAGTAAGTGATTATAGTAATCCCCAGAGTGTAGGTATCCCTTCCCCCAAACATGAGCCAAGGCTTAATGCTGGAACAAGACTGATTTACTGGCACACAGAACTCACAATTTATGCAACACAAAACTCCTCCTCTGGGCCAGGCTAGATAATTGAGTTTCTACAATACACAAAGCTCAATTATCTGCTGGCCAGAAATAATACAGTTTCATAAAACACACAGGGACCCCAAAATATGCAATAACCCCATAAAAAGTATATCCTTGGAACCGGGGGATCTGGTTGAACCACATATCCAAAATTCACCCAGATCCGTTCAGTACTTTGGAAAATACAGTTTAATGCAGATTCTGCAGAACATATACAGGCTAAATGAAAAACAATCACTTTATAATGTGTCCCCTGCTGTATAGTCCAAAACCACTGCACGATGTCTCTGTGCACCAAATACTGGCGAGATGGCACCGTGTTGAAAAGTCCACACGGTGTCTGTGAGTTAAAATGGCCGCCATCCATTGTTCTCACCATGTGCTTCTGATACAGGAAATGGTGGCCACCCAGTAACTCCACAGTATGTCCCCAGATGGTTCTTAAAGGGCCAGCAGCAGCACAACACAAATCCATTATGCCCAAATCATGTCTTTAAAGGGCAATACAAACCAGGGGCCATAGTCACAGGGCAAGAGGCGGGCAAGCAGTCCTCTCCAGGCACAAGTGGCGAAGGGCACTTCGTCACAGAGTCTAAAGATAATACCAAATCAGCGAGCTTACTAAGATGGAAAACTTTCAGCCGGAGATTAGTTTTATAAGGAACACGTGTGGGAAACTCGCTTTTAGAACGATTTCGTTTTCAGAATTGAGAAGGCTTCCATTTAGAGATAGAAAAGGGAGGCAGCTGGTGAATCATTCTAAAGAGAGTGTCAACATCTGAACAATATCTAATCTGCAACATCTTAGCTTAGCTTCAACCTGTAAATGTTTTTATTGTTTATAAACTAAATAGAGTTTTATGTGTCCCTACTTGAATGTACAACAAGCAATTAACCATATAAAACTTGATTTAGCATTTGGCATTCTAGTAATAGAAATGGCAAATAAAAGTGGTCACCACCAGCAAGAAGTAAACGTGCTGTAACCAATCAAACAGAAAGTAAATAAATACAATAATAACAATAAATAAAACTATTTAATTAAAAAAAACAACTGACATACACTCAAATGTTTCCAAACTTGAATTTGAGAGAAATCAAATTCTTTAAGTGAAACAATACTTACTTTATCCACTAGGTGGCGATCTTTCTACACTAATGGACAGAGTTGTTATAATGCAGTACTAGTAAAAAAAAAAAAATATATATATATATATTTAAAATAAACAATGTCGTATTGGTAATGTTTGAAATCTGCACAGCGATTAGCTATATATATCCATCTAACACATGAAGAGTAACACATTACGATTCAATGCTTATTGGTAAACACTTTATAAACCTGCAATGGACCCATTGCTGAAAAGTGGGTTTCATTTGCCAAACAAGGAATTGTAAAAGTGTGACAGAGAATTTAAGGACAACATAGCAATATTCTAAAATGTCTTCAGCTCTATTCAATATTGAGTGAAGAAACCAAGCTAGCAGCTTGACAGAAATCTAGATTCAATTTGAATTCACAATCTGGATTCTATTAGATGAGTTATGCTTATCACAGTTTTCCCACTGACAATCTATGGCAAAAATTCTATTTTATTCACAGAACCACGTTTATATTGTCTAATAGAAGCTGGCCCTGATCTGCATCAACCTACAGCAAGACAGTGATCACAGAAGGTGAAGCCCGAAAAATCAGTGCCATCTCGTATCTCAAACAAAGATATTTCATTATGGTTAATGACTATATACGTGGCATGCCACCCAGACAGCGTTTCTTCATTTCCACTCCTCAATTTTTTGGAAAAAAAACAAAACATTTTTTTTCACAGTTTTTAAACGTCTTGCTACGTTTTTTTCCATGGAAACCACAATGTGTTGTGTGATACTGTTATTTCATTATCTTCCTTGTCTTTAATAAGTTAGCTGTGACTACAATGTATCCTGACTCTTTTATATGAACATTTGTGGATGTTCTGGTGATTCAAGTTAAGAAATGCAGGGAATGCATGGAGTTTAATGGGAGCTTGGGTAAGTTTGAGACTGCCCCCACCACTCATGCACACCCAAAATCTAAAATGTGGGTCCACACAAGCTTACTGTGAAGAAGATGAGGAGACAATCAGATGAGAGATCTGCATCGTATCAGAAGAGAAGCAGCTCCAAGTACAGAGGGATTTACAAAATGAGATGTGTATATAAAGAAAAAAAGAAATATTAAGTGTTATGTAATCATCCCCAATGCTCAAAATAGTAGGGCCCAAAGTAGTGTGCAATCCATTGCAGATACTATACCAAATCTCTGTCTCAAAAATGTTTTATGCTTTACTACTGCAGGACTCTATAATGTATCTGTGCAGAGTAGCAGCATTGTCACAGTGTTTCCCAAACCAGTCCTCAAGACCCATCAACAGTCCAGGTTTTGTCAGTATCTCCATTGGGATAAGACTGGGAGATACATAAGTCCTGGATTGGGAACTACTGGCATAGTGTATTGCTGCCATAGCCCATGATGCAAATATCTATTAAATAAATATTTGGTTTAAAAATATGATTTTTTTTTCTTTACCTATACCATCACCTTCAGAGCCAAACCCCTTTTAGGTGCTATTTTTAATTTCTACATTTAATGTATGCAGGAATATTAACACAATTTCACCTACTGTGAAATGTATCAAGATTTTCAAAAACGTATTGTGAATTAAATCTCCACTCATGGTCACACCTCCACATTTCAAAAATGTTTTCCTGTCATATAGCAGCAGTACAGAAGGGATGTTCTACCTAGGCTCTACAATAAAATATGTAAATTAATGATTAAATTCCCGTCCCATTATACCTTAAATACTGGATCTGAATCAGACCCCATTTCTTGTCCCTTGTGAAGGATCGAGGGGAGTCTCTAGTCTGAACTGAAGATGCACGGTGGCATGGTGAAGTACATGGGCTTTTATTTAGGGGCATGGCCAGATAGTTCCATGGTTGGCAAACTGCATGGTTTGGAGTAGGTCGACGTTACGGAGTGTTTGATGGGGCTCCGTTTGATACATTATGCATTGTAACGGATCACCTGGCACCCCGACTGGGTACCTCCGTTGAAGGATGCTCCTAGCGCTTCCTGAGGGCTCCAAGCACTCCAGCCGACACCATAGCCACCGTGGACTCCTTCAGAGAGCAGGACAGGAACAAGCTCTTACAAGAGCTTAGTAGTGATTTATGACAAGCATAGCAATCCCTTGTAGCAGATTCCCCCAATAAGAGAGAGCTCTGAGGTCTTATTCTATTTTTTTTATACTTTGTCTTTTAACAAGGTTTATAATTTCTTTTAATCTTACAGATGTCTAGTCCCGTTTTTATGGATAAGGTGAAAAAATCGGACAAAATTCCTCCTCGTGCCTCAAAACTGAGCGCATCTTGTAGATCTAAACACCTAGTCTGTAGCAAATGTGCAACCCCTTTACCTGACAGTTATAAGAAGCTGAAATGGTTTCAGGAAAATATATTCCAAACTTTATAGAAAACTGTGTGGCAGGTTCTGTGCATGCATCCATGCTTCGCTATATAAAGGGAGGGAGACAAAATAGAGTGCACACAGAGAGGGAGAGGTGAGCAAGCTTCCCATTGATGGGCGCTCTGTCTGCAGAGGAAAAAATTGTTACATCTGTTACCAGCAAAATGTGTGCGCTGACGACAGACTTAAAATGCGCACAGAATTGATGTTAGGCAGCTAAAATCAGAGTTCTGAACACAAAAAGCAAGGGTGGAACAGCGCTACAATAACTGATCACAAGTGATCTGCACACATAGGAATAGGAAGGTAACCCTCAAAACTTTCAAGGATAAATCAAACAAACAGAACAAAGGATACAGGTAGCGCCAAAATAAATACAATATTGTGGTAAGTAAGCAAAAAGGTACCAAGTAAAAGATAAAAATGTCCTTTTGAGGTTATAAAAGTCTTCAAATGTTGAATAATGTGTATCTTGCTTGGTATCACACATCAATGGCATATGCAAAAGAGAGAATAGGAGACCAATAGTGCAGTATTGTAAGTTTATGGACTATAGACAACGTAGAACTAAAAATTGCTCAACTCACGTTTTTCAGAGCTATAACCAGCTCTCGGTAAAACAGCTTACAGAATCAGAGTTCTGGGCTACTTCTGGGCAAGCAGAAACACTGCACATCCAGACTCCTACAACCAAGACCAACTCAAGTCACTGAAGTAGTCATGGTGGCTGGAGTAGCCATTTAAGGGAGGTGTTTGTGGTGGTCTTCCTGAAATCATATATATTTTGGCTCACTGCTTCTCTATTACTACAGATTTTCAATGATTTCGAAGTGTGACATTTAAAGTTTGTTGGACGGTTCCATTAAAGTTTCCATAACTCTACTTCACTTAAGCTTTAATGTTTAACATAAAGTTTGGACACTTCATTTACTGGTCTGATAATGGAAACAGTGTTTTCGTAGGGTATTAGAATGATGGAATTGTGATCCCTTTGACATAGTGGATGGCACATGGACAGCCGGTTCCGTGTTGATAGATATTAATTGTAAAATTGTAGGTTACCCCATATTTTCTAAAATCGAATAAAGCCGAGTCTTTTTGTTGTGAGTTGACAAGAGTGTTCTACCTTCCATTGATTGCCACGAGCTACAGCTATTGTATAACATCAAGATGTATCATTAAAATGAATGAAGTCTAGTCTTCGCTGAGGAGAAAGACCTTTTTCCTTCTTTTCGTGATCCTTCTTTGCTTTTGGTAACCCCGTCTTTCTCTCTGTTTCTTTAGATCCTGTGTACTATTTGCTTTCCTGTACCCTGTGTAACAAAATAGCACAGTTCACGGAAAGAATAAACTAGTTATGGTGGGAAAATGGGATTGTTTTTTCCGGTGGTTTTTGTGACATTACTTTTTTCCTAATACCGTTCTCTCATTCTCATTAATTGTACTCACTTTAAATCTCTTCAGTTTTTTTCCATTTTCATAGAAAATAAAATTACAACAATAACTCACTAATTTTTATTTTCCTATTAATCCCTTCAATATGTAATGACACTGCAAATGCTAAACTGTTACTATGTTATTTTTCGTTGCTGTGTTTCTGAACACGATATACGGTTTGAGTATGTGTGTTAACTATATACCAAGCAAAACGTATAGTATACATTTTATTGGGGTGGTTTTCGTGCCAAATTACATTATTAATGTAAGTTAGAAGTAAAACAACAAATGACAACAAATATTACAAAAACAGATTTTTTAAATTATAGTTTCATCTCTGGGGGTGGATGGATACGAATGGCATAATTTGTATCAATTCTAATAACTACATGATAGCAGAATATTGCCAGCGAGAGCTGTGTATAGTTCTAGATGCAAAATACTCCGGCTGTTATTCATGAGATCCCTGCCTGTAAATCTGGGTCAGTGATGGACCAGAATAATAACGCTTTGCTAAATTGTGAAAAGATCATAGGATGCAAAGAGATTTCTTCATTTATTATAACTGATTTTTAATATGTTCATCCACAATGCTTTGATACATTCATTTTGTTTTCTTTTTGTCTAATTTTACATGCTTTAAATAATCTTCTACAAAATGTTTTTAATTTTTTTGATAAAGAATACACAAAAAAGCAAAACATGATGCAAAGGATACTGGTGTAGTATTTGACATAATGACCACATTACAAATGATTTCATATGTTTTGGTAAACCTTTCAAACGATATATTATATATTGAGATATTCATATTTCCATTTTTTTTTTAGAAATGATATATTTTTGATATTTTGAGGAAATCACTTTAAATATCGAAGCCAGTGTTAGCTGTTATGTCTTTTAACGTCTGTAATTTAGTTTTGGTACCTATATTTATATCGATGTTAATATATGTTTATGTATCTTTCTCTGTGGCCTTAATTTAAGAATTTTGGATGAGTTTGTCAAATTATTCAAAATTAATATATAAACTTTTAAAACAATTTACTATTATGAAAAATATGCACACCACAACTGACTGGTGTTACTTACTATGATATTTAATACGATTTATATGTTATCTAACTCTTACGGCTATATTGCCGTTCAGTGTGTGTATATATATATATATATATATATATATATATATATGTAATACCACATGAGAATTAATCTTGATATCGAAGATTCTGACAGTAGAATTTGCAGCATTGGCAACTAACATGCCTGGCTAACTGGCAGTCTCAAAGCTGGCCCCACACAGAAGAACATGCAAAGATCGCTACAGGAAGTGCTTCCCACGTGGTCATTGTGCTCACTGCACATCGAGAGCATGTCTATGGAAGAAATTTAAAAAAAAATTCTGCATTTTGTAAAGTGTGTTTTTTTTCAATATTTGGTTATTTGTAAACTAAGGTAAAGGATCTGCTAAAAACAACAACATGGAGTCGATGAGTGAAAAGCATACAATGACTTTGGCTTTAGCACGTGGGTGTAAAAAGGCCTAGCAGTTAAGGGGTTAGGAATAATATAAATTCTGAAAAAGTATACAGTATCTATTTTAAAATTAGTCAAATTAATGCATGTGTTATACTGATTCACATTTTTTCCCCCCAGTGAAATTACTATAGACATACATGATTAGCGATGGCCATTCTCTGAGTAAAAATAAATCCCAGGAATATAATTTTGCTCTGTGTGTGGGCAATGACTTTCATTATAGTCCTGCTCTGTGTCTTTCATTTCAATGCTGCAAAGTAAATCCAATTTAACACAAGGATTTGGTCGACAGTAACTAGAAAGATAGGCAGCTCGAAAATATACTCAACGCCATATTTCAGCATCAAGTGCATTCATGGGGAAATCTGCAATAATCAATGAAAATTGTTAAAGCGGAACAATGGTGAATGGATATGTTTATTGCACAAAGTTAGCCAGTGGCGGAACTAATTTAGAGAGGTCCCTGGGGTAAGAATGTTTTGGGCCTCCTCTAGCACAAGCATGGCCAAGAGGTAGATCATCATCTGTCATACAACTCTCACAAAGCTTGGCCAGCTGGAGATCTACCACGTGCCCACACTTGTAGAATTGTAATTGTGAGCAGTGTTTCAATGTATGTATTTGTATGTATACACGGTGTAATTGTAGATTGAGAAGGTGTAGCAATGGTGTAGATGAGATGCCAGATAAAATTCAGGATCAATCATAAAACTGAGGGTAATGCTAAAAAGCTTAAATGTCTGATGCTAAAAAGCTAAGTTTTAATTCCAAATAGCCAAATATCCTAAAACCAAAAAAATATATAAAAGCAATACATCTAGTACAATCACAACGCGTTTCACCAAGCTGGCTTTTACAATTGAGCAAGAAAAGAGAGTTCTACATAAAGCAGTATTTATAGGGCATTTAAGTGCACAAAATGAAAAAAACACATGATCTGCTTGATTGCTAATATACATGATTTAGTGAGTGTTATAAAATAAGAAGGTATTGGGTGAAGACACTACAAAGACCATGATCCACTGCAGTATAATGAAAAGCGATCATGTGATTAGCGATGTATGAATATATTTGGTGGACACATTGGAAAAGATGGACTTTGTAGTCCAAAGTGCTATGAGAACTGAAGCCCATCTGGCCTGGAGTAGAGGAGGAATTGTGCAACACTGAGTATAGTGGGGAGACTGGTGTGGAAAGTCTCATGTTCACTCTATGTTTTTGCACAAGTTTATAGCGAGGGTGCATATAGTCTCCAGTGAAGCTGTTTGCCATGGTACTGTATGTAGGGGGTACTGTATGTAATCATTGTTTGTGTACCTCCTTCTGAGTCCAAGAGTATTTTCTGGTAAGTATAACCATTATGTGGTAGAAATATATATTAGGGAAAGATATTCTTTGGTTTGTGTGCTGTAGCCACCTTCTTTAAATCCCACCATTCAGGTGACTGCGATGGCCACTGTAGAATTTGTTAGGACTTCTTCTGCAACCAAGACTTGGTGGAATTTGAGGTATGCTTGGGATCATTGTCTTTTTGGTCCCAGGAAGCCCAAGCTTCAGCTTCCTCACAGACAGCATTACATTTCTCCTAGGATTTCCTGATACTTTAATGAATCCATCTTGCTGCAGGCTTCCAGTGACAGAGAATGTAAAGATCCCCAGAGCATCACCGAGCCACCACCTTAACTGTATGCAGAATGTTCTTTTCAGTGTATACTTCACTCTTCTTACTCCAGACATACCACTGATCCATTGGGCCAAAAAGTTTCAGACCCAGTTTTTGGATAGGATAATTAAAGGGACACTCCAGTGCCAGGAAAACAAGTTGTTTTCCTGGCACTGCAGGTACCCTCTCCCTCCCACCACCTATCCCATGTTGCTGAATGGGTGAAAACTCCTTCAGTGACTTACCTGAGACCCCGACGATGTCCCTCGGCGGTGGTTTTGGGGTTCGCCCACGCTCCGCCACCGGCGGGGGAGACCTAATTTGCATGCGCGCAAATGCCGCGCGCATTAGACCTCTCCATAGAAAAGCATTGAAAATGCTTTCAATGCTTTCCTATGGGGAATTGAGTGACAGAAAACATGTGCTAGAAACCAGGAAGTGCCCTCTAATGGCTGTCTATTACACAGCCACTAGAGGAGGAGTTAGCCCTGCAATGTTATTATTGCAGTTTATGAAAACTGCAATAATTACAGCTGCAGGGTTAAGGGTGCGAAACTGATCCGTCGGCCCCTCCCCTCCCCCCCGATCCGTGCTCCCCTCTCTCCCCCGATCCGTGCCCCCCATCCCCCCGACACATACATACATACAAACAGACACACACACAAACATACACAGACAGACACACACACACACACATACATCCCTCGACAGACACATACATACAGACACATACGCATATATACACACAGACACATACATACAGAGACACAGGCACACAAACACATAGACACACACACACACACACAGAGACACACACACATACATAGACACAGACACATACATACGGGGCCCCATGGATTGTGTGCATGCCACTGCATACATAGACACACACACAAATACAGAGACACACACATACATACATACAGAGACACACACACATACAGAGACACAGACACACACACACATACAGAGACAGACACACATACATACAGAGACACAGACACACAGACACACACACACACACACACATACAGAGACACACACACACACATACATACAGAGAAACACACACACATACACAAAATATTTCCTACCTTGTTACTTTCCCTGGGGTCCAGTGGGGGCTCAGCCTGATGGGAGTCAGAGTTCCCACTCTGACTCCCTCCTCCTCCTTTCTCCCGCGTGGGCTCTGATAGCTGGGAGGAGTGACGTGTGGTCACTTTCTCCCAGCTCTGATGTAATCACAGGGGGCCCGGTCACGCTCTTAAAGCGCCCAGCGCAGACCGGGCCCCCTTCCAATCCATATCCATCGGGTGGCCCTCCATATGCGGCCCCGGCTGTTTGCCGCAAAATGTGGCAGCAGACCTGGTACCCGGTCGCAGGGGTCCGCAACTGCGACCCCTGCAACCGCGGTATGTACGCCGCTCCCTTTAATACAAGACATTTTTGCAACACATTAATTGTAAGTTATACGCTATGTTGTTTTGCATTCTGTCTTTTAGCAGAACATTCCCCTACTTTTATACATATATCTGTTTGGAAGACAAGAGTAGGTCTTCGGGGCATCTGAACTTCTCCTGTCACAGGGAAGTTACTTTTCATTTTATTTACCCTTTAACTAAAAGCACTCTAGTCTGTGGACACATATATACATTTTCTATATAGCCCTTTAGTTTTATTGGCAAACTAAGAGTCATATTGGGGTGCCCAGTGGCCTCTGTAAATTGGAGTTGAATAAGTGCTGTAGTAAATTAGATAGCCTCATCCTCTGCATCTCATGTATAAATATTCTCGGGATGAAAATATAATTTTGCCACTTTATAAATCGCTGGTAAGACCACACCTTGAATATGCTGTGCAATTTTGGGCGCCTGTTCTAAAGAAAGATATCATGGCACTAGAAAAAGTGCAGAGATGAGCTACAAAATTGATACAAGGAATGGAGCATTTTAGTTACAAAGAAAGGTTAAAAAATTTAAATTTCTTTAGTTTGAAAAAAAGGGGATATGATAACATTATACAAATATATTCGGGGGCAGTACAAACCATTATCTGGAAATCTAGTTATCTATTCATAAACAGGGCTATACATAGGATACAAGGTCACACATTTAGGCTGGAAGAAAGGAGATTTCATCTAAGGCAAAGAAAAGGTTTCTTTTACAGTAAGAGCAATAAGGATATGGAATTCTCTGCCTGAAGAGGTGGTTTTATCAGAGTCCATGCAGATGCAATTGGATAAATACTTGCAAAAACATAACATACAGGGATATCATTTCTAATTAGTGGGGTAATAGCTGCTTGATCCAAGAAGACATCTGACTGCTATTTTGGGATCAAGACGGAATATTTTCCTAGTTTGTTGCAAAATTGGAAGCGCTTCAGACTAGGTTTTTTGCCTTCTTTTGGATCAACAGCAAAAACATATGTGAGGAAGGCTGAACTTGATGGACACAGGTCTCTTTTCAGCTATGTAACTATGTAACTATGTAATCTCCTGGTCCTTAAGTTGCTCTTCCTTCCTCTGTTATTGAGATCTTCTAGGTAGCAATGCTATTGCTGGATTTGTGCGGTTAAGTTTGTGACCTGCGTTTGTAAGACAGTAAGTAGACATGGTCTTTATCTTCCTCAAGGATTACTACGCAGTTGCCAAGATGGCGGGGGTCTGTGCAGAGCTCAGAAAGTTTTGTCTTAAAAGAGGACTCCAGTCTGACCAGCATTTGGATAGTATCTTCTTTAGAAGGTAAGTGTTGGAGAATTTCTCTGATATGCTTCCAACTTGCTCTCAGAGCAGTCTGATGGTGTGGGACTGCTCAGGCTCACATGTTTTCCATGTGCAGATGGTGTCATCAGGGCCGGATTAACATAGGGGCTGATGGAGCTGCAGCTCCAGGCCCAGGCCCATGGAATAGGCCCATTTAAAAAAAAAAAAAAAAATTTTTTTTTTTTTTTTACACACTACTATTAGGTTTGCCACCTGACTGGTATTTTAATGGCACAGACGGTATTTGAGGCTGCCTGGCCCTGCCAGTATTGCAGTAATACCAGCAATACAAATGCAGGTAATTTTCTCAGAATAAATGGAAATTACTCTGCAATACCAGCACCAGCCAGTAGGGGTCACTGTGTGTGGAGAGAGGCAGGGATAGGAAGTTACAGAATATCCCTGCCTCTCTCTACTACTTACTGATCTGTGGGGGAGCAGCTACACAGCACAGAGTCCAGACAGCAGCTCTACAGCTCAGGTAAGTGAGGGATGGGGACACTGGGGGACACATGGGGACACTGAGACACTAGGGGACACATGTGGACACTGAGACACTAGGGGACACTGAGACACTAGGGGACATATGGGGACACTGAGACACTTGGGGACACATGGGGACACAGACACTAGGGGACACTGAGACACTAGGGGACACTGAGACACTAGGGGACACATGGGGACACAGACACTAGGGGACACTGAGACACTAGGGGACACTGAGACACTAGGGGACACATGGGGACACTGAGACACTAGGGGACACATGGGGACACTGAGACACTAGAGGACACAGACACTAGGGGACACATGATGACACATACACTAGGGGACACTGAGACACTAGGACACAGACACTGGGAGACCTGGGAACACTGAGACACTTGGGGACACTGAAAAACATGGGGACACTTGGGGACATATGGGAACACAGACACTAGGGGACAATGAGACACTAGGACACACATGGGGACACTGCCACTAGGGGACACTGAGACACTAGGACTCATGGGGACACAGACACTGGGAGACCTGGGGACACTGAGACACTAGGGGACACTGAGACACATGGTGATGCTGAGACACATGGGGACGCTGTGAGACATAGGGACATTGGGAGACATTGGGACATGGAGACACTATGTCCCCCAGCCAGTGTCCCTAGTGTCTCAGTGTCCCCAAGTCTCCCAGTGTCTGTGTCCCATGTCTCTCAGTGTGCCTAGTGTCCCCATGTGTCCCAGTGTCCCCATGTCCATGTCCACAACTGTCCACATGTCTCCCCAAGTGTCTGTCTCCCAACCAGTGTCCCTTAGTCTCCCAGTGTCCCTTAGTCTCCCAGTGTCCCCTAGTCTCCCAGTATCCCCTAGTCTCCCGGTGTCCCCTAGTCTCCCAGTGTCTGTGTCCCTAGTGTCTTAGTGTCCCCATATGTTTCAGTGTCTCCATGTCTCCCAGTGTGTTCCTAGTGTCTCAGTGTGCCTGGTGTCCCCATGTCTCCCAGTGTCCCTATATGTCCCAGTGTCCACATGTCTATGTCCACAACTGTCCCCGTGTCCCCAAGTGTCTGTCTCCCAGCCAGTGTCCCCTAGTCTCCCAATGTCCCCTAGTCTCCCAATGTCCCCTAGTCTCCCAGTGTCTGTGTTCCCATGTCTGTGTCCCTAGTGTCTTAGTGTCCCCTAATGTCTCAGTGTCCCCATTTCTCCCAGTTTCCCTAAATGTCTCAGTGTCCCTGGGTCTCTCAGTGTCCCCAGTATCCTAGTGACATGGGGACACACTGAGACACTGGGAGAAATGGGGACACAGACTCTGGGAGACTAGGGGACTGGGGACACAGTGACACTGACACTGTGATACATAGGGACACTGAGACACTGGGTGACTTGCGAGACTGAGACACTGGGAGACAGGGAGACACTGGGAGCAATCCATATATACAGCAGAATCAAACTGTGAGTAGTTTGGTGATTTTATAGAATTTTCTCTGATGTCACTCCTTGTAATTTACATCATGTGATGTCACGCATAACTAATTATACAAATTATTAAGGCTGGTATTTTTTTCCAAGAAAGGTGGCAACCTTAACTACTCTTCAAGTACTCTGGCTTAAAGAAGCACTATAGGGTCAGGAACACAATCATGTATTTCTGACCCTATTATGTTAAAACCACCACCCTGGCCCCTTCTTGCCTCCCTAAATATAGTAAAATATTACTTGTATTAAATTCTGCAGCTGCTGGCTCAGAAAGTGGTGGTCTGAGCAAATTACAATACTTCCCCATAGGACTGGCTGAGACTGTCAACTAGGCAGATCAGGGGCAGAGCCAGCACGAGTCCAACATAGCCCTGGCCAATCAGCATCTCCTCATAAAGATAAGTTGAATCAATGCATCTCTATGAGGAAAGTTCAGTGTCTACATGCAGAGGGTGGAGACACTGAATGGCAGTGCTGCACACTAGGCAGTACTGCCCCAGGGAGCACCTCTAGCAGCCATCTAAGGAGCAGCCGGTGAAGTTATTTTCTCTGAAAAGACAGTTTTTATTGCAAAAAGCCTGAATGAAATTATTCTACTTACCAGAACAAATACAATAAGCTGTAGTTGTTCTGGTGACTATAGTGTCCCTTTAAGTTTGGAAGCTTAAGAGGGATGTATTGGAACAAAACTTGTGTGCACTTGCTGACATTAAAGTTAGTTTAGGTAATGCAGATGTTGGTCTCTCTAACACTGTAGCATGTCCCCTTTCTTCTACACTCACTACAGACATCTTTTCTCTGTCTCAGACTATATACCAGGAACTTCTGCCTGCTAGTAAGAAGGTAAGGAGACAAGTGGACCGGCGAGTGCTATGGGACAGTCCTTTGAAAGAATGGAATGAGCGCATCATTAGACACATTTATGTCAAGCTCAAGGTGCTGCCTGCATAGTATGCCCTTAGTTGGACAGCCTGCAGGATTGGCAGGCAGCCTGACATGCATTCATACCAGGCTGACCTTCCAATTCTTTGGACAAACATTCCCCTTTTTGGGCATGTTCACCCCTTTTGGCAGGTCTTTTCACGTGATTCGTGTCAGTGGCCCACCCTTTTACACCGTCCATTGACTTCCTGCTTCGCTGGACACTGCTGTTAGGGTTATGGATTTACTTGAAAGATGAAAGTATAAATTAGAGAGGGATTAGCATAGAGTATGTGTTTTCTTATAGCTGCATCCTATGAGTTTCCCTCCAGCACCATCTCCATCAGATACATGACGCTTGGGAGGAATGATTGTTTTAGTGTTTTTGGTCAATAAGATTCCGTAATTAGGCCCATCATAATTGTCAGCACCAGGCCCACTGTGCTCTTAATCCGGCCCTGGGTGTCATGTTGGTATCTGCTTCACCAGGGGAGTACGACAAATAGTCTTGAAAATATCTGGTTAGCGTTGAAGTCTTTGGTCCAGCAGTATGTCACAGAGTTCCACAGAACTCCAAATCCTTTTTCTCATTGCCCATGTTAGGCTTGTAAATAAGCTAATGTTACTTGCCGAGGTGGAGAGCAGCACTAATGTGCACCCTTTAACTTCCACCATGTAGCCCCACCCCAATATATATATAAAAAAAGAAAAGTTTATCTACAAATATTAAATCAAGGCGTTGATTTAATTTAATATTTTTGGATAAGCTTTTGAAATGATTTAATATTTTTTGATAACATTTTATTTTATTTTTTTTAAAAGCAGCATCTATTGATGTATGGCTTTGGGATAGAACAGGTTAAATACACAGGTGTGCACAAGGGGTGTGTCAGGTATACCCAGGTATATCCTAATAATTTAGATCAATGTTGTGTGCTCACAACCTGGTTAAATATGAAAAGCATGAAAATTGACTACAATTGCCTCCATTCACCAAGACCCAAAATGTTTGCAATCTGAAATGTTTCCTTTGAACACTAGACGGCGGGAGATTTCATAGGAAGAAAATGGATCTAAATGTGAGCACAGTGGCCAACTACCTTTCCTTGTTTCAATTCCGTCCTGATGGAGGTTTTAGGAGTTGGCACTGCAGCTCTTTAGCCGTGATGGAAATTGTTTTACATCTGTGCCTTAAGAAACGAAACCACCAAAACAACTGACACAGGGTTTCAACACAGCTGAGCAGGTTGAATTTCAAACAATCTACACAAAAGGAATACACACAAAAAAAATACACATTATTTTAGCAGCCGACTGGTGCTGCACGGGCCAGGACATCACCTCCAACAACTGTATAGAGAATAGAGCAGGTGTATAGAGGGTGCATTAGGGTACCTTTATTTTACCAACTCGGAGAGATTTCAGATTTGAGAAAGCTGGCTCAGCCAAAATGTCACTCAGAGTCTATACAGTAAAGGTAACCAAACACACACATTTCATCCTGTGACTTTTGAAGCTGCCTTTCACGTCTGATCAGCAGAAGCATATAATCTGCTAGGAGAGAGCTTTAGTGCTTAAACATTCTAATAAGTAGCTGTTGATACATTGTCCTGGTTGTAGTGAACATGGTTGTTAAATACTGCTGGCAACGCCACCCTCTAGTGGCAGGCCAGCATACTACAAGGCAGACATTATTAAGGACAAACCTGTATAGTGGTTTGGGGACTCATGAGATATGAATTTTGACACAAAACAAAAAAAATGTGAGCATTCTATTTCTAATTTCACATTATCAGCTTGCTCAAAATACAACATTTTTGGAAAGTAAGAGGGAGAGAACAAGAAGGAAGGACAAAAATGGGGTTATATTCACCTAACAGACAATTGTTCTGGGCTGAAAATTAAATTGCAGCTTTTAGGCAAATGTAGCTGGAAATATTTCTCAATTCTGCTATTTTCTAGTATTGCCTATTTTAACCTAAATGTTAATGTTAATTTGTTGTTTAAAATTCACTGCAATAGTGCTTGAATATTGTTTATTCACTTCAGGTGTCAATAGCCAAGTTTTGACTTTAGCTGAACTGAGCTTACAAATCATTGGTGTTAATTTAGCCATTTTATTTTCCATTCACTACAATTTAATATTTAGCAAATAAACCATTTTTATTTTCAGTTAGGTAATATTCAGCTTCGTTGCCGATTCATAATTCCAGTCAGCAGGTGGCAGTATTGCTCCTTTATTTTATCTGCTGTTTACAACATTCATTATCAAGCTCATTGTATTTATGTACTATATTTCATTTTTTTTTTTAAATAATGAGCACTACTCAAGGTTTTCTTTGTCATTTCAAACATCTTTTTGAACTCGAGACACACATTTTAATTAATCATTGTTTAGAGATATTACATCTTTTAGCAGAAAAAATATGCATTGAACTGCAGTAAAAATATAAACACTTGGATTTAAACACTTGTATATCCATATGAATATTTGAGGTCGAATTAAAAAGCTAAGAAAAAGCTAAAGCTTTTCGTTTGTAGTTTTGTAACGCAAACACAAAAATATAAAATCTAATAGAAAAATGATGCTTGCAAAATTTCCTAAGCTGTGCTAAGTATTGAATACAGTGCTGGGCATTAGGTGTGCGGTTGCTCTGGGCACGCGATATGGGTGCTAGAAACTAGCTAGGACTTGTTCCCAAAGCATAATTTGAAACTAACCTAAACTGCCTGCCTTAGCCCTTTGCAAGATAAATCCTTCTACTTCCTGTTAATCTACTTAGTAGCCACTGAGCATACTAAATATATATTAGGGGTGATGCTGTGTAATTATGTACAAGTTATGTACAAGTAAATGTCAGGCAGGCTGCAGGAAATGAAATCCTCAAAGAGAGACAGTCAGCAATTGTAGACAGGGACAGATTTACATCACGAGTGCCTGTAGGCAGAGAATTCTCAGGTGTCCCCCCAATTTCCAAATCCCGACCTTTCAAAATAATAAAAATATAATGACTGTTTAAATATGATGGAACATGTTGAAGATACAAACACAATGTTTAGGAGTGTATGTAGCATGACAAGTGTTGCATTGGCCTCCGAATTCCCCAGATCTCAATCTGATTGATCTGTGGGATGTGGTGGAACAACAAATTAATCCGTGGAGGCCCCACCTCTCAACTTGCAGGAGTTAAAGGATGAGCTGCTAATGTCTTGGTGCCAGATATCACAGAATACATTCAGAGGTCTTGTAGAGTCCGTGCCTCGACACATCAGAGCTGTTTTGGCACCATGAGGGGGACTTACACGATATTAGGCAGGTGGTTTTAATGCTATGGCTGATCAGTGTACAAATATTTATATGTTTATTTATACAAAGATACATAGAGAAAGTGGTAGATGCATATTATTGGACACCTTGCCACTTCAGGGATCACTAATGATTATTCTCAAGTAAACTGACTGTTTAGCTGCGGCCTAATATATCCCCTTGACTTCACTTGTCAGTCGTTTTAATGTTGTGGATAAGCTATCTCTCTCTCTCTCTCTCTAATCTATCTATCTATCTATCTATCTATCTATCTATCTCTTCTCTCTCTATGTCTTTCTCTCTAATAAAAACTTTTAGAAAATTTCCACTTGTGTTTTCCAGATAAACATAGCTATTTACAGCTTTTCTGTACTCAAACGATAATCCTTTAATTTGTTGTTTAAAATTTGCCAGCCAAGTACCTTTCAAAATTCAAATCATGTTACTATAGAGATGTCGACGATGCTTTTAACATCTGTTCAAAATAACGTAAACCTAGCAAATCGTACCCAGTGAATTGCTGAAATCACATCAGCTCTCCTGGTGCTTACTTCAAAAATATCTTAATCCTCGGCAGTGGAACGCTTTTCCCCAGGTTGCCCTATCTTTCTCGGATAGTGAAAGCAAATGATTAGTTCACCTATTAAAGTGTTGTCTTTGATGAAAAGCATGTTTAATCTGAGATCTTAATCATTTTTTACCGTTTTACAATTCCAGCCCTTATGAAATGTTTCCTTTGGTGATGAGAAAAAAAGTAAAATTTCAGAGGTTATTTGCAATAGATATTTTACTGAAATACGTCTGCTTGCATTTTGGCAAATATTTTGTGTGCAGTTTTGTCGTACTTGGAAATAGGACCCTCCATTTAGGTAACAGTCTCTTAGAATTATGTCTATGCATGGAATCCATGTTTACAACTGTTCAATGTTGAGCTTTATTCCAATGTATGGTTTCTTCATTAAATGGCAATTGTGGCTAATTAGGGATAGGCAGCACACGTATAATATAAGTGCAATTACTTCTTAAATTTCAGAAGGTGATCATGTGTAGAGATGTCGCGAACCGTCCGCGAACTTCTCGCGAACGGTTCGCCACGGTTTGCCACGAGCTGTTCGCGCCGAACTCTGGTCAGCTGACACGTCCCGGCCAATCTCCAGCAGACCCTCCCTCCCAGACCCTCCTACTTCCTGGACAGCATCCATGTTTCAACCGTTCGCGGACGGTTCGCGACATCTCTAATCATGTGAACATAAAGCACAACTGTAAATACTCAAAGTGCATAGACAACAATGCAGACATAAGTCGAACAATTTTGTAATAGCATACTTTTCAAAAAGGGTTCATCTGCCGGCGCTAAGTAATGCCACAAACCAGTTACTTCCTGGGTCATAGAGGTCGTGCAAGACATCAATGCTGCACTATCACAACATCTGGCTGTATGTTTGCATGTGGATTTATTCAGAATAAAGGGAGCCAGGAAAACACAAAATAACTAACCACACTGTGTACAACTGTACCAGTACAAAAGTAACAAAGATGACCAGACACCACCATTGCCTTGTGCTTCATAGGTGTAAGCTAGAGCTGATATGCTAAACCTCATTACATGTTATCTCTAATTCACATGTAAATTCCTTCCTGGTCTCACCATAGTACTGTTCACACTCAGCAGCTAACCCCACTTATTATTTATTATTTATTTATAAAATATTTTACCAAGAAAGATACTTTGAGATTTCTCTCGTTTTCAAGTATGTCCCGGGTCCACAAAACAATGCATTGATACATTATGGTACAATAAGATACAAAAACAATATTAATACACAATATATACAAAATTTAACATAGAACAGGCAGGAAATATATAATCACCCATAACACATGCATTCTGTTTTGAGGTATGTAGAGGGTTCTTTAAAAAAAAAGTCATCTCTTTGTTTTAAGTGGATCATTTTCTTGGCTTCTCTCTTTACATTAGTCCTCCAACCCCTCTTCCTGTAATGAGGGTTTTCATACTCCACGTCGCTCTCTTACCTTCACTCTCCATATGTTCCACTGATTTTTTGCTTGGCAAGTTTCACTAGACACAGATGCTATACCTCTAAACCTCTCCTTATCTGACATATTGCTCCACCTCTTGAGTTCCTTTATCACTCCTACACCTATTTTGGAAGCTTAGCTACGAAGTTCACCAGACAGTGGGGGATTTTATAAGACATTCTTTCTTCTCAACATATGACTTTATAGAGTTTTGATGCACTTCTAGTACCCTGCTCTGGGGTACTATAAGTTAACTCAGAGGCTCATCGGGTTTTTATGGCAATGTCTTCTGCTTCTAAATCCACTGATAAATTGTAGATTTATATTTTCTAAAATGTTATGATGCAAAATATCAAGATGTACATGCCCTTCACAAGACATGTTTGATTGATATCCCCGAAGAAGATGTCTCCTTATGGTTTAAATGTTGTACAAATGTTGCAAGATACCTCCTCGACAAGGTCCTTGTCTTAACCCACACCATATTTCTCTTGCACATGCCCCTCCTTACACTCTCACCTTCTCTCCCTGACTCACTTCTTCCCACTTTCTGCTAGTTATCATTCTTGTTTTATTCCCTGTTTATTAGTTGCAGATAAAATTGTATTTTTCTTATTTCTCACATTGCCATCTGTCTATTTCTTGTTGCTACATTATTTGTTATTGGGCAAACTTAAATAAACACTTTAATTACAAAATAAACATTGCAAATTCGTTTCCATAAAAATCCCCCACAGTTTTCTAGTTTTTCTAACATGGTCACTATTTAATATTTTTTATTTTTATATTTTTTTTATTTTTATTTAGGGAATTTATCAAATAGAATATTCAATAAAATATTTAATTCAAAATTGTGATTTAAATACACAGTTTTCATTTTGATAAAAATATTAAAATATAAATGAAAGACAGTGGTAACAGCCATTTAGACTTCGTGATTCTTCTGAACTTGGGCGATCAGTGAGTCATTCTAATTCCATAACTCTTAAGTCCCCATTTGATTAAATCGCAAAACAAACTAAACAAGGAATAAATTAGCCATTTTGTTTGTTTCGGGATTTGGAGTTTCGTTTATGGCATAAAAAAAAAAAAGACAATTGATCGAAAAAAGATGATTTATTAGTAGTGATGTCCCGAACGGTTCGCGAACAGTTCGCCACGAACAGTTCGCCACGGACTCATCATTGAGTAAACTTTGACCCTGTACCTCACAGTCAACAGACACATTCCAGCCAATCAGCAGCAGACCCTCCCTCCCAGACCCTCCCGCCTCCTGGACAGCATCCATTTTGAAGCTGCATTCTTAGTGAGCTGTCTGGGAGGGAGGGTCTGCTGCTGATTGGCTGGAATGTGTCTGCTGACTGTGAGGTACAGGGTCAAAGTTTACTCAATGATGAGTCCATGGTGAACCGTTCGTGGCGAACCGTTCGCGAACCGTTCGGCGAACCGTTCGGGACATCACTATTTATTAGTAGAGGACTTCACTAAATGTTGATTTGTCGGTTTGTGTAGGTGTTAGTGAGGTCAAGTGGGTCAACTAGTTGCACATGACTGTTCAGGGTGGTCCACGTGTTCGGAACCAAATGGGGCAATCTGTTCGGTTAGGTTTGTATACCGATCTAGTCAAAGCAAAATTATCATCCAAGAACAGGGGGATCTGTTACAACTACTATATGCATTTCTGCTCCAGTTTGGTCCAAACAATTTTTCCCAGAACAATGGCATAGTTGAAATATGTCGATACCGAAACACTGCATTAATGAATCCCTCCCAAAACATTTTTTTTTTTTTTTTGGTTTAAACCATTTTTTTTTTAGCTGTAGACATGTCTACAGACATTTTTGATCTCTAAAACTGCCAAAAGTCTGTTTGTCTGTCTCTCTATCTATCTATCTATCTATCTATCTATCTATCTATCTATCTATCATCTATTCATCCATGGGACAAATATTAAGATATTTTTCTGGTAAAATGTTTTTTACATTAATAACAAGCATGTTTTAGTAGAACATAAAGCCATATTAGGGTTCTGGTGACATTTTTACATCTCCCAACCTTTAGTCTTATGGTGTGTTATGACGTCTTCTGAATCTCGATTGTACCATTTTACAGAAATAATAACTTACCCTTATATAATTCATATTATTATTATTTAAAAATCGCCAACAAGTTCTGTAGCGCTGTACAATGGGTGGACTAACAGACATGATATCAAGTTCCTGAGTTCCTGTGGACGTGATTATACTAATCCTATGTCCTGAAGTGAGATGAAAATGCTTTACAAATTTAGAGCCAACTTCTAATAGGCTCAGAAAATTGTGAGTTTACAGATCATCTTCACTTATTATAACTGTGTAAATACAGATTACACTATGTGTATGTATATCTATTTTATATAGGTTACAGAATCATTTTATACGGAGTACCTGTTATATATGTATATATATTTCAGAAGGTAAAACTTACACCTTTTGTGCGCTGAATCACTTAGTCTTGTCATGCCTAGGGCAGCACAAAACCATAATACACCACTGGGTAGGGTAGAAACGTAGGTTGCTAGGATAGTGTTCATTGCGGGCTTAGTCAGCCTATATGCATGATTACATTTATAACATTTTACAAACCCCATGCTCCTGTTTATATAAATAATTGCTGTGAAGCTTTATGTACTAACATGTGTAACTCTATAAATACAAATAAAATGTATTGTTGGTCTGTCATTTTAGTGATTGTGCGCTTCCATTTTTCTTGCCGTAAGGTGCTAATTGCGCGTACTAGAAAATCTACTGGAAGCTGAGGGATTTAATTTGTATTCCATTAGAGGACCCGCACTCTCAATCAGCTGGGAGGAATGCACTTCCAAACTGATTACTTACACTGATAGCAACACACTTTCTCTCCTCACCTTCTAATATTACCATTACAGAACTGTCATTACTGTCAGGGTTTTCTGCAACTTTATAAGAAAACTGTCAAACAGATCCCATAACAACAGAATGTTCCGAAGTTATATGAGCGATTTGATGCTGGTTTGACATCATGTTTCCAATCTGTTCAAGGTAGCCAATTTTATACAACAAGCACAGTGTGGGTGGATCAACACTCTTCCGACTGACGCTTGTCACAATCTTTAATATGAATGGTAATGGACATACTGACTTTTAACTTGTAAACTGAGCCCAAAAAAATTACAATTGGAAGTAAAATCTTTACCGGAAAATGACCTGGCTCCATTAATACATTTGAGCAAATCCATTATATAATTTTTTTTCGGTTTCCAAAAATACATGTTTCAATTCGAATTTATGGGGACATTCCAGGGTGGAATGGGCTATTGAGCTATAAAATAGACACAATTGTTTGTAGGTTTGGAATGTCCCTTTAACATCTTTATTTTCTCTCTTGGAAATGTATCCGCGAAAGAGCTAGGGGAATCTTTTGCAGCAAAAGAGTTTTAGGATAACACAAAATAATTTTGAAATATTGTCAAGAACGATGATTCTGGTGTAGAATTTACTAATGAAAAGACACATGTCGTGTTGTTCGTGATAAATGGTATGTGGCTATGATTTGCAGTAAGCATTTCAGTATGAGATAATACACAATGAAATCATTAAAATAGGTTGCCTATGTTTGCTGTCTGGCACGGTGCCAAAGCGTTACCTAGAATGCAGTAATTTCACATAGTGAGGGTGTTCAGCAACAGAAAATTCTAATGAGCTTTTTCTTGGAAGATTAATTTAATTGCAAATCATTTCACAGGAAGCAAAATGGAAAATGTTAACGGGAAGGAGCTTCTCACTAGTACATTAAATGTGTGTTTTCCCAACACGAGAGGCATTTTTGTAAAGTTATATAGTGTGCTAAGCTGCTGATTTTTAGATTTTCAACAATTCAAACATGTTCACCAATTGCTATTGTATATCAAGATATTATTCTTACAGAATGGAGAACTTCTCCAGAATTTAAAGAGACACTATAGTCACCAGAACTACGACTTATTGTATTTGTTCTGATGAGTATAATCCTTCCCTCCGGGCTTCTTGCAGTAAACACATTTTTTTCAGAGAAAATACAGTTTACATTACAGCCTAGGGATAACTCCACTGGCCACTCCTTATATGGCTGCTAGAGGTGCTTCCTGTGGCTGTGCTGCACACTGTGCATTACTGCCATTCAGTGTATCCACCCTCTACATGCAAACACTGAACTTTACTCATAGAGATGCATTGATTCAATTTTCTCTAAGAGGAGATGCTGATTGGCCAAGGCTGTGTTTGGCTCTGCCCCTGATCTGTTGCTTTGACAGTCTCAGACAATCTTATGGGAAAGCAGTGTGATTGGCTCAGAGAATCACTTCTGATGATGTCAGCCAAGCAGGCAGATCAGGGGCAGAGCCAGCCGCAGCAGACTTGACTAAAAGTAAGATTTTACCGTATTTAAGGAGGCAAGGGGGAATCCAGGGGGTGCTAGATGGTGGCTTTAACACTGTAGGGTCATGAATATATATTTTTGTTCCTGATCCTATAGTGTTCCTATAAAGTTGCAGTAGACATTCACAAGGGTTTATTCATTATATAGTAATGTGTGTGGTATTGAAAAACAAGTTTGAAAAAAAGCTAAAATAGCAAAGATGGAATATGAGCCGAATTTTATCCCTTTGCATTGTAGTCTCTGCCAAAATTTTATCCCAATTTACTGTTTAATTAATAAGACCCAAACTTGGCATATTCACAGTTTTAAAATATAATATAGAAAAGGCACGACACTCTTTTCTGATCTGGTGATGACAATTTCCCCCTGATTCTTCCTCTCCCAATCCTGTCAATTAGGTGATAAAAAATGAATGCGTCTGGAGAGAAACCCTTCCGTTGTAAAACAAATAAGGAATTATTTCAGCTCACAATAAATTATGAAACAATCGCAATGGTAACTTTTTATGCAGGTGAATTTTTAAGTCTATAGTTGCATGATTATCTGCATCTACATAATTCCCTAATGTGCAGGGGATAGTAAGTTGTCATTCTTTGTAATTATAGAGATGCTTCGAAAAGCATCTCAATCATTTGGAAACATTAATTCATTTTTGAGCACAATTTATGCAAGTGGCTAGTGATGTGCCTGAGCAGAACAGTTTTTGTGAACATTGGAAATAAAGCATTTTAAATAAAACCTTGTCACATAAATCTCCTGCATTTAATGGGTGATATTTGTGTCCGGACATTAAAAAAAATAAAACAATCTATTGCATTGGATCTAAAAATTATGTAAAAATGATTTGATATGATGTGGATGAAGTGATTGGATATATATTTTCATTCTAGACATTACATTTAGTTGCTGTTTTATAAATGGACAATTATGATGAGACCTGATCTCGGCTCCATGTCTGAGAGTCAGATTGTCACAAGGAATGGTATAAAAATAATATGTTTTATTATTAAATGCTTAAAGGAATATTGATTTGCCTAATTGTCCAATAATTCATTCAATCCATGCATTTCTGTATATCCCGTAAATCAGTAATAAAAGTTTGTCTTGAATTTGTAGTAAAAGTTATAAACTTATTTTATCTTTGCTGGTTTAGCAATAGTGATGTCCCGAACGGTTCGCCACGAACGGTTTGCCGCGGACTCATCATTGAGTAAACTTTGACCCTGTACCTCACAGTCAGCAGACACATTCCAGCCAATCAGCAGCAGACCCTCCCTCCCAGACCCTCCCACCTCCTGGACAACTCACTAAGAACGCAGCTTCAAAATGGATGCTGTCCAGGAGGTGGGAGGGCCTGGGAGGGAGGATCTGCTGCTGATTGGCTGGAATGTGTCTGCTGACTGTGAGGTACAGGGTCAAAGTTTACTCAATGATGAGTCCGTGGCAAACCATTCGTGGCGAACCGTTCGCGAACCGTTCGGCGAACCGTTCGGGACATCACTATTTAGCAATATTCGCTCTTATTTCATAGAAACCTCCACTTAAACATTATGGGCACCATAAGAACTTAATTGGGATGAAGTTGTAATGATGAGAGGAGGTCCCTGGGCACTGGCTTACTTCAAGGCGTATAATCATTAATGAACCGTTTAATCACAATGTCTTGAATTTAGCATGTGGCTATTTTATTTGCAATCCGAGGCTTGAATCAGGAAACCTCAGACTGGGATCTGTGTTTTTCCACTCTGTTTTGTGAATGAGAGGTACTGATGTTCTTAGCCAATCAGTGGCTCCCAGTCCAAGGCTAACTTATTGAAGCTTTGAACTACAGTGGAAGTAACTGGGTGACCAGAACACCTACCTTGCAAAGACTTCTCTTTGAACTGCACTGGGAATTCTGTGATTGGACAGCCACAGAAAATCTGGGTTGGGTTCGAAGGGGAAGGCTTACAAAGGCTTAAGCCATGACAAGAGATCTGTAGCTTATGCAAGCTATCTTTAGATAAAACCCCAATGAAAAAATGCATTATTAAATCCATCCGCTTCCTTTGGGAGAATATAACATTGATTTTAATTTTGTTTACAGATTTTTTTCCGACATATTTCTTTGTGAAGTTTTCAATAATGGCTTTTTAAATGCAATGAAACGGTAAAGTCTTGCCTGTGGTAACAGGTTGTGCCACCCCAAGACTTTACAGACCTTAGTGCATCAAGTCTTTGTCAATCAAAATACATTCACAATTATCTTATTAATTCACCGCAAATTATATGATATGTAGCATCTTGAAATCAAATATCAAATCCAACATATGATTTCCTGCAGATCCTTATTAATATCCCTTTGTAAGCACATTGCCCAACAAAGCAACAATATAGTCAGTAAGATATTACTAAAATTTGTGTTTTTTTGAATAATAAAACATACCTGATGGTTTTACATTCATTTTATAATTTTTCAAAAAAATATATAATAGAATATTGTTTACAGTGATTTTAAAGCTGATAATAATTCCATATTTACTTCTGGAGTGCTGTTAATAAATGTAAATAGCAAGCAGTTACAGAATTACATTGTACCCATTTCCCTGCCGCTAAGATGCAGATTATTTAGAATTTTATTTCTGGAGAGCACTGAACACATTGATAATAGAATGAATGAATGCGTGGAGAAGTTTCTCTAATAGTAACGGTATAATGGTAATAATTAAATTCACCAAAGTGGGTTTACACCTCTGAATATAATGAAGAGCTTGGAATCGTTGCCGCATGTCTGCTACTTATTGTGCAATGCAGCCTTGTGAGAAGAAGACCACTGGGATTTCTTCCTAAAAGAGCCTAAAGCACTATTTAACATGTTCTAATCTAATTTACTGTAGAAATAGTTTAACTATCATAATCCACAAGCATATTGGATTAGGATCATTATTTCAAAATTCTATCACTAATGCTATGGATATAGAACTTTCGTTTCATTTTTTTTTCCAAAATGAAAATATGGAACTGTTAGCCCTTCGACCTACCTCAATTGCATTACTGATCAGCAAAATACATCAAATGCCGCAGTCCAAGAAGT
Organism: Pelobates cultripes; assembly: GCA_933207985.1. Lineage (NCBI taxonomy): Eukaryota > Metazoa > Chordata > Amphibia > Anura > Pelobatidae > Pelobates > Pelobates cultripes. The sequence goes on along the minus strand of OW240912.1, from coordinate 398,800,787 downwards.
TTGAAAAAACATATCTAAAACACACAAGTCCAAATAACAAAGTACCCCCAACATCCCCAAATGGTCTGGTTGGGGGAATATGTGAGAATGTCGCTACATATTTTAAGTGATAGTTTGTGAACACTAATTCTCTGACTACAGGCAACCTCCTCATGGCAACATCGAATAACATACACACTAGGAGGCATTCGTGGAAAGTATGGCTACAAATTAAAAATTAATTTCAAAGTTATGAAAAACATACTTACAAAATATAAATGGAAAAAATATGAAAAGGGGGAAAATAAAAGATAGGAAAAGAAAGCAGAAAGCTGTGTTTGTTTCTCGTCTACGTGAGATGCATTCTAAACAGCTAAATACATTTTTAACAAAGTTTTAGTTAATTCATTAATACATTTATGAAATATTTTACCAGGAAGGATACAATGAAATTTCTTTAGTTTTCAAGTATGTTTTGGGCCCACAAACACTGCATTGTTACAATTGCGTACGATATAATATTGCAAAAAATAATAAATTGAGTGCAGACGTTATCTGATATTATGAAATAAGGTTCATTGTGGTAAATCCAAATAAGCATCGTAAAATATAGGGTACAATTTATTATATCATGGCTACCAGCATCTGTTTTTTGACTTGCAGGGCCATTGGAACTTCAGGTCTGAACCAGGACAGTCTTTATATCACTACAGCACTCAAAGAAATGGTTGGCGACCACAGTGAAATGTTCAGGTAATTCTAGACATTAGGAAAGGACTATGAAACCAAATAAATAGACTTACCAAAATTAATGTGGGTCAGAGAATGAAGGAACATAGTGGAAAGAAGATGAGGATCTTCTTCATCTTCATGAAGATAGGGAAGAGATCCCCATAGAACGGGGAACACATGTCAGATAGCAGAAGACATAGGTTTTAGATTTAGATTTTAGATTTAGTGAGTAGGAAACATTTTATTATATTTTATTTCAAGAAATTAAAATGTAGCTTTAATAAAATAAAATGATAGCATTACACCATTCTAGTAGGATAATATCCCACAAAGCAGACATCTATTTATGCCTTTAACCTTCTGTAAAATGGAATAGTAAATGTTCCCCAGCAAGACACATCATTTCGTCCCCAGCAGGGAAATCTGTTTTCGCTCCCCTTCCTGTCTTGCTTCTTAAATTGTAAGAAATGGATACCAGTCCTCAAATCGATCTAAATTTCCAACAACTGCCTCTTTAGTTTAACTTTGTCTTTGATAAAAATTGTTCTAACATTAGCCGTAAAAAAATCGAAATCTGGATTATTCTCTTTGGCTATTATCATCTTAAAGGTCAACAATAAAATGTCCTGTAAAAAGAAATATGACTAATTTTGCGTGCTGGTGGATTTGTGGCATTTAATTTTCCGGAAACTTTCTACCGAACAATTTCTCTACAAGAGCAAACTGTTTAATCCTCAGGAATAATAAGGTAATTTTGTAACTGGAAGACAATTATGGTAGGAAACCCTTCCGAGTTTATTATCCTCATATTGTCTACGCTTTGCTTTTTATGTTGGAGTACGTTTATTATCAACCATAAATCTCTTAGTCCTATACGGTAAAAAAAAATCCTATTACCCTCGAAATTGTTTGTGACCATCAGTGTTTTGTAATGAAATTCACCCTCTGTTTTTACGAGCTACAAAGAACAATTTATATTGATGGTTTCTGTGAATCTGCCTCTTGGCTGCAACTCCTGTTATCTCCAGGCCATCTCTATGCAACGTTTAAAATATACAGAGATTTCATGCTCCAATATGTTTGCTCACAAATAAATAATAACAGTAATAATGATAATGGCATTGATAATGATAATCTGTTTTATGTAGTGATTGATAGCGTTATATGTTATTATGTTAAAATTTTCCTCTACATGAACATTCTCATTTTATGCAGCTATTTTGTAATCCGTATATTATACTGGAAAAGGAGTGGTGAATATTTCCATAATATACCATATACAATTTTTGTTAGCTCTTCTTTGTGTTGGCAGTGTTTTTTGCTGGACAATGTTCACTTATGTTATTCTATTCATAAACTACAAACTGCCTCTAAATGCATTTTGCGCACAGTTTTTAACTCACTTTATCTCCTGGGGTGCGCTGGTCTTTATGCTGGTTTCCTGCATCCTTGCCTGAGATCATCAAGTCTGATCTCAGTTAATGCAATATGTCCCAGTAGCAAAGCATTGAGAGGTTGGTATGCATGCGCAGAAATCACCAAGCTGCACCAATAAACGCTTCTCTACGGGGATCGTTCAGCATCTCCATGCAGAAAGGGCTAACATTTTTAGTCTATACCATTTCACTGAACCTTCTCTCATTAGAGCTGAGGTGGCTAAACTGTCAATCGGGTATACCAGTCAATCTCAGAGTGCTGATTGGTAGATTGCGAATTGGTAGTAGTGATATACTGGAAGCTGAGGCCAGGACATGCTGTATGTATGGGGATTCTTTGATTCTGATGGCACGCTGAGGCAGCAGAAGGAGCTGAAGAATGAGAGGTGAACCATCTGCGGATAGCTGCGAGAGAGATTTTTCTGTAACCCTTCTTCCTCCTGCAGCTGTGACTGCATATAGAAAGGTGGTGTACTTTATAAACAATGCAAGCAAGATGCAAGCATTAGCAATATAAATCACACACTCTATTCAAACAGAACTCAAAAGAACTCAACATTTGTACGTACTTGGGAGTTCATCTTTCTAAAACCCCTCATTCATTGATTAAGGCCAACAATGAGAAATTGCTTCACTAGATGCAGTCTACACTAGAGTCATGGGACGGGGTGGAGGCATTGTGGCTGGGCTACATCTATGCATTCAACATGACTCAACCTCCACTGTTGTTATACATATTTTGTACACTACCAATCTCACTCCCCTCTTCCCTGTTGCAGCATTTCAAAACCTCCCCAGGTGTCCCTTTAAGTGTTGTGGCTGCCTCCTGCCTTTGGGGCCTTAAGTCTTAAGTCAGACTTTAAGTCTTACTATTAAACAACATCCATAGCTTAACTTTTGACCTCTATGCTAGCCCAAGAACAATCATAATGGTTATACCTTGAAAATTAGGTCATGGCCACTCTCTCCTTTCATCAACTGATGTGGGTTATCTTACATTTAGACCACTGGGTCCTGTTGCCGTGCTCCAAATTTTCCATGCGATTTTCGGACCAGAACAGCTCAACTCTTTTGCCACCCCTTTTGTTTGCACCTCTCACTTCCCTGTCTCTTTTGTCCCCAACTCTCTCCCTGCAGTTTTGGCTCAGTTGTGGAGTTGCCAGTGTCTCTCAGTTATTCCATAATGTGAAGCTTTGGTCTTTCCCAGATCTTTGTGAAACATATCACTTAAACCGTCGAGATATATTCACATATTTTAGAGTAAAATACATTTTACAGTTTAGGAGCTTATAATGCACTCACAATCCTTGGCCTGAAATGTCTTCAGGGCACCCTGGACCGCAAACATTTCAACAAATTACACAGCGTGGGAAAATTTCAAAGAACTTTCCCACGCTGTGTAAAATGACACAGATCACTCTGATTGGTTAGCTTGAAATACAGCCAATCAGAGTGCTCTGTGTCATTTTACACAGCGTGGGAAAGTTCTTTAGAATTTTCCCACGCTGTGTAAAATGACACAGATCACTCTAATTGGTGGATTAAGTAACCAATCAGAGTGTTATGAGTCAAATTACATGGCGTGGGAAAATTCCAAAGAACTTTCCCACGCTGTGTAAAATGACACAGAGCACTCTGATTGGCTGGATTTCAAGCTAACCAATCAGAGTGCTAGGTGTCATTTTACACAGCGTGGGAAAGTTCTTTGGAATTTTCCCATGCTGTGTAAAATGACACAGAGCACTCTGATTGGCTGGATTTCAAGCTAACCAATCAGAGTGCTCTGTGTCATTTTACACAATCAGAGTGCTCTGTGTCATTTTCTTTGGAATTTTCCCACGCTGTGTAAAATGACACAGAGCACTCTGATTGGTGGATTAAGTAACCAATCAGAGTGTTATGAGTCAAATTTGTGTAAAATGACACAGAACACTCTGATTGGTGGATTTCAAGCCAACCAATCAGAGTGCTGTGACAGGTAAATGTAGAGACTGTTGGCTTAAACCCACCAATGAGTGCTCTGAGCCTAATTGCAGGGCGGGGCAAGGCTTTGTAAGCCTTCCCCCGCCCTGCAGAGCTCAATCTGCGCTGAGCCCTCCATGGATGAAGAAGAATTTTTTTTTTTTTGCGCTCGGATTTTATTTGTTTTTGGGGCTGAAAAAATAAGATTTTAGAAGAAAGAAGACATCAAATGGTAAGTCTATTTTTTTTTAAACAGATATTTAGACAAGGGTCCCCCCTAATATTTTTAGGATGAGGGGGTAGGTAGGGGTAATTTTTTTGGGGGGAGGAGGGTGACTAGAGGTTTGGGGACCCCTAGTCACCTGGGGGGGGGGATTTTTATTTATGGCCACCACCCACCGCTCAGGGGTGAGGGGCCGGGGGGAGAAGAAAGTAGGTCCCCCCCTTATTGTTATTTAGGGCCCCCACCCACTGCGCAGGGGTGGTGGCCAGGGGGGAGAACATTAGGCGTCACCCCAATTTTTATTTATGGCCCCCACCCACCGCTCAGGGGTGGGGGCCGGGGGAGGGTGGGGGCCAATTTTTATTTATGGCCCCCACCCACTGGTAAGGGGTGGGGGCTGGGGAGGGAGGACAGTAGGTCCTCCCCTTATTGTTATTTAGGGCCCACACCTGCCGCGCAGGGCTGGGGGCCGGGGGTGGAGGACATTAGGTCCCCCCCCTTATTGTTATTTAGGACCCCCACCCGCCGCGCAGGGGTGGGGGCAATAAGGTTTTTTTTAGTTTTTTTTTACAGTAAACAGCCACTGGCTGCTCACTGTTTACTAGACACGCCCCTACTCGCGGTATAGCGAGTAGGAGCTGAATTTACTAATACTAAGTAATCTTTACTTAGTATTAATAAATGTGGCTGAAAGACCAATTTAGGTGATCAATTTAGGTCTTTCAGCCTTTTGGTAGATAGCTCTCTAATACCGTGGGAATTAGGGAGAATTAGGGAGAATTAGGGAGTTATCTACTAAGCGGCTGCTTATTTTATGTTATATTGTCCTACTCTTACCCCCATTTGCAGACATCTAGCCCTTTCCAGGAGTTTTTTAGAGCCATTTTTGTGCCCAAAAGTTCGGGTCCCCATTGACTTCAGTGGGGTTCAGGTTCGGGGTCAAGTTCTGGGTCAAGTTCAGGGACAAGTTAGAGCCCGAACCCGGCCTTTTTTTTAAAGTTTGGCCCAAACCACCGGACCCGAACATCCAGGTGTCGCTCAACTCTAGTTAAGATGTATAAAAAAAATGTAATGAAAAAAAAAGTAGGTTGGAAAATGGAAAAGCAATACAATGGTCAGTGGGGATGTTCCCTGTTAGGGGACACAATTTCATTATTTCTTAGAGTTGTGTCCCTAGTATAGCAGTGAGATATTCTATTGAGCTGATATAGTAAACCTTCCAGATAAGTTGTTCATAGGTAGGTGTTGTAGAGTTCCATTTTTTCGCAATTCAAATGCATACGGCAGTGCAGGCTATGTACTAAATTGGGTACATATTTTGTAAGTTTGATGTTGATAGATTTAGCTGATAATAAGGCAACTTTGGAGTCAGGTCAAAATTATTGTCCACCAGAAGGGTCGCAACAAAACACACAGTGACCAAACTTCTTGACAGGAACAACCTCATCGCAACCTCTAAATAAAGTGAGTAACTAGAATTCTGACTATGTGGTGTCAAAAAGGCTAATCTTGTGATATAAAAACTAGACCACAAAACCCAACTTAAATACAAAAATAAATTGATAATATTCCATAGCAAGGTTTCTAAATATAGTAAAGTCTGTCTGTTTAAAGAAATAATAAATGTGCCATCTGAATGAAAGGAAAAGATTGAGATTAAAATTAACTTTTTTCCAGATGGAATGTGGTTTCCATCTGCTATTCTTATCTAATAAAAGTATAATATTAAAAGAGAAATGCAAACAGAGGACAAGATTTTATTAAGATCCATCAAAGCAAAATGGTATGTAGCGATATTGTTTTTTTTTTTTTTTCATTTTTACGGGTATAAAGTATTTATTGAGAAAGTTTTGAACAATAATTACAAATCAGTAACCATGCACAAGTGGACACTGGAATATAGAAGGCAACATAATTCATGTCATGGCAATAATTGCAGTACCATAGGGCTCACAGAAAAACACATAATTGTTACTGGCACAGAACAAAGACATGCTAAAAATACAACCAATACCCTATACCATTGTGACCACGTTTCATCAAGAGATTGTAGAGAAGAGAGAAGCCTATGCAACATTTCCTCGTAAATCTTATTGCAGGCCAACCGTTCCAGGACCTCTAGTTGTAGATATGGCCTATTTTTGCCATAAGAGCATGCCTAACCAGTATATTGTCTCCGGCTAAGATAGTCAGTTGGAGAACATGATGCACCACCAATACAGAGGTGAGGAATTAGGTAAAGTGTATGCCAAGAGCTTAGATGGAAGATACCATCCCATCAACAGTTTTATGGCCTTTAGGTGACTTAAGCAGTGCATAGCACCTTGAATGTTCAGGAGAACTGTTTGCCTCATATACGTTCCCACTTCAACATATGAGGATGTTTAGGTCTTTCAAGGGCCTGGAAATGTCCACCAGCATAGTATAGCACAATGAATGAGGCTTTACACTATTTTTCATACCAAAATACAATTTATCATTCAATCGAATGATGCAAAAAGTTCCCAGGCAAGCAACTTAAACTCTGCTAGTGTTGACCTTTTTTAATGTTATGCTCACTTTTTCAAATTTATATTAAAGATTTAGCTAGTGAGATCACAATCCAGTTCAGTCTAGGCACAACCAGGGCACACAATGCAAATGAGGGGAAGTACAGGGGCTTTGTTTCTGTTTCTCCTCCTCCACTAATTATGTTCAATAGCAGAACAGAGTGATGATTATAATGATGATTGACAGGGATTGCTAAGATGGAGGTGCCCAGTTCCAAAATACAGTAAAATATAACATTGTTAAATTCTACATTTAATTTTATTTTTCAGACCTCATAAACACATATTTGTTATAAAAAATAAGAAAGCATAACATGAAACATTCTTGAAAATGTTAGTCCCCCTCTCATTACATTTGTCATTTCTAGCAAACATAGGGTATTTTAATTTTCACCTGAATCACTTCGTGAAAATACTATAGTCACCTAAATTACTTTAGCTAAATAAAGCAGTTTTAGTGTATAGATCATTCCCCTGCAATTTCACTGCTCAATTCACTGTCATTTAGGCGTTAAATCACTTTGTTTCTGTTTATTCAGCCCTAGCCACACCTCCCCTGGCTATGATTGACAGAGCCTGCATGAAAACAAAAACTGTTTTCACTTTCAAACAGATGTAATTTACCTTAAATAATTGTATCTCAATCTCTAAATTGAACTTTAATCACGTACAGGAGGCTCTTGCAGGGTCTAGCAAGCTATTAACATAGCAGGGGATAAAAAAAATCTGAATTAAACAGAACTTGCAATAAAGAAAGCCTAAATAGGGCTCTCTTTACAGGAAGTGTTTATGGAAGGCTGTGCAAGTCACGTGCAGGGAGGTGTGACTAGGGTTCATAAACAAAGGGATTTAACACCTAAATGGCAGAGGATTAAGCAGTGAGGCTGCAGGGGCATGTTCTATACACCAAAACTGCTTCATTAAGCTAAAGTTGTTCAGGTGACTATAGTGTCCCTTTAAGAAGTTAGGAATGCGGTCACTAATCTGATGATCTTCCAACTGCTCTGCACATGCAGCCACTCTGAGCCTTTATGTCTGTAAGCCTCGCACTATAGTTAAAATATTAAGATGTTAATGGAGCACTCTAACTTTAGAAATGTAAACATGTATTTCTAAAGTGGGAGGTACCTTTTTACTATTTAGATTTATTGGCCTTTTGAAAAGTTGAAAGATAGCATGTTTACTTACCTTTTGGCTCTTCATGTGCCGTTCTCACAGCTACTTCTCCTCCCCAGCTGAGATCATCAGCAAGGAAGCATGGGAGGGCTACTGTGCATGTGTGGCAATCACCGTGCTGCACTAATCAGCCTCGTCTTATAAAAAAAACTTGCACTGGCCCTGTCTTCATGTAGAGTATGTAGACATTTGAGCATCGGTTCTACAAATATTGCAGGACCACAAAAGGAAGTGACTCAAGTAGCTGTCTGACAGTCATTAGAGGTGTCCTTACAGAAAACATAGAATGTGACATAGAAACATAGAATGTGACGGCAGATAAGAACCATTCGGCCCATCTGGTCTGCCCAATTTTCTAAATACTTTCATTAGTCCCTGGCCTTATCTTATAGGTAGGATAGCCTTATGCCTATCCCACGCATGCTTAAACTCCCTCACTGCGTTAACCTCTACCACTTCAGCTGGACGGCTATTTCAAGCATTAACTACCCTCTCAGTAAAGTAATACTGATATTATTGTTAAACCTTTGCCCTTCTAATTTAAGATTATGTCCTCTTGTTGTGGTAGTTTTTCTTCTTTTAAATATAGTCTCCTCCTTTATTGTGTTGATTCTATGTATTTAAATGTTTCTATCATATCCCCCCTGTCTCGTCTTTCCTCCAAGCTATACATGTTAAGATCCTTTAACCTTTCCTGGTAAGTTTTATCGTGCAATCCATGAACCAGTTTAGTAGCCCTTCTCTGAACCCTCTCTAAGGTATCAATATCCTTCTGGAGATACGGTCTCCAGTACTCTGTACAATACTCCAAGTGAGGACTCACCAGTGTTCTGTACAATGGCATGAGCACTTCCCTCTTTCTACTGCTAATACCTCTCCCTATGCAACCAAGCATTCTGCTAGCATTTCCTGCTGCTCTATTAGGCAGTGTTTACAAATGAGTGACTGAAGGGGCAGTCTCTTTGGACCAGAACCAATACATTAAAGCTACAGGGGTTTTGGTGCTTGGAGTGTCCCCTTTATGAACTTTTCATCTATACATTTGCTAGCACTTTGTTTAGCACAATGTATAGATGAAATGTCATGTTAGAGCACATATACCAATGGAAAATATTCAAATTAACTCAGTTAAACAGCAGGGATGCACTCTGAGGCCACATTCAGATTATTCATGCTAACCTTTCCAGAATTAAATTGTGCTTTAAGGGCATCTAAAATGTAAATGTGAGCAATGAAATCGCATTGTGATATTTAATACGGAGAAGAATAATTTCAATTTGAAAACATGAATCGTGCTTTTCATACATGACATGTTAAAGTGCATGTTGTAATGTCTGAGGCTCATTTTAAATAGTTATATCAACCATAAAAATGCTGCTTTGGAAGAAAAATAATTACAGGAGGAATCTAGTGAAAAGCTTATTACACAGAACCCCGAGATTGCAGATGTTTAATGAAGAGAGAATAATATACTTTGCGGAAATCATTACTTTTTCATAAGAAGCAGAAGAAAAACTTGTGTCTACGCAACATAAAAGTCGAATCTCTGTCTTGACAGCCTCGTAATTACCTTTTAAGACATGAACCAGCAGGTGGTGAACATAGAGTAGAATCAACAGTAATTTTAACATGAAACATAGTGGAAAATTAGCGAATACCCACTTTGAACACTTTATATTCTTGTATTGGAGCATATTAACATGAAAATAGAATTGACTGAATACCTGTGACATAAATCCTAGCAAACTAGAAAATGTTACATGACAAAATGACTTGGTAGCTAGAAGCATGAATATCACATTTTACTCATGCCCAAATATATATTTTTTTCAACTTTTTTACTTTCCAGCCTTTAAAAACAGAACAAGGTTCTGTGTTTAATGTCGTCATTTTTTTTTATTTTGGACATCTATCCTCAAAAAACAATATGGATCAACAGTTGAGGTTCATTGCACTCTCACGATGATGACTCTAAACCCTCTTTTCTACTTCTTCCCTCTCTCTTCCTGTCTTACATACTTTCATATTCTGCTTTCCAAAGGGACAAAACGAGCCCAGATTTTACGGGGCTCTAGTCCCTTACCTGGGTGAATGGTTACTGACACATATTTATTACATAATACGATAGTTGCCCAATAATGTAAAAGTTGAAAATGCTTAGTGTGATATATTTCTGGTGCTGCTAAAAACAACACAACTGCAATGTCACTATTTAAACTTAAAACGTGATAAAATTGGGAAACAAACAAGGTGATTTGCGCACACAGAAATGTTTGGTTTACCTTATATATTATTTTACATCTCTGCATTACATCATATTATTCATCACATGACCTTTGTACATATATTTGTCGAAGCTGTTAAAATCATGTCTCTGAGTTTGATTTTGTATTGGAAAACCAACAAGGTGATTTGCACACACAGAAATTTTTGGTTTACCTTACAAACACAATTTCTTAGTAACCAATACAGTTGAGTTTCTCTCTCCTATCTAAAACAGATTAAAAAACACACATAGTGTAATCTGCATTCAAGATGTATCTATACATGGAGATATTAAAAAACACTGGGGCGTTTTTCATTTTAATAGGCTCTGAAAATTGTGAGTTTGTTGAATATCTCCAAATATAGATACACCTTGTATACAGATTACACTATGTGTGTTTTATCTGTTTTATATAGGAGAGAGAAACTCAACTGTATTGGTTACTAAAAAATTGTGTTTGTAAGGTAAACCAAAAATTTCTGTGTGCGCAAATCACCTTGTTGGTTTTCCAATACAAAATCAAATGCAGAGACATGATTTTAACAGCTTCTACAAGTATATGAACAAAAGCCATGTGATGAATAATATGATGTTATGCAGAGACGTAAAATAATTGTAAACCATGTCCTGTTTATGTACTAACATTATTGTTAAATTACCTACTGGCCGTCAATGCCAAAATAAAGAATTAAAAAAAAAAAATATATGGATATAGCATACATAATTCGGCAAGAAAACAAATTGAATATTTTAGTTGCTAGAAGAGCTGCCATTGTTTTACTAGAATGTTATAAAAATATGGGTCAAATACGTATATCTCACTGGTCACGCATTCAGATTTGGGAAGGACAGCAGAAAAGGCTTTTTACAATATGAATAATATAGAAGTGAAAATTAAAATTTAGGAAAATTGTGTCATCCGATTAATTAGATGATATTAACTACAGGGTAGGTATTAACATAGATTTTTAGCAAAGCAGAGTATGTAGAGATAGAATAATTAATATGTACATGACTAACTGCGATAACTTGATCCACTAAGAATTTCAGCTACAATTTTCCCAAAGTATTTTTTCTCTTTTTTTGAAGCAGAATTGGAAATCACTTCAAGGGAAGTTTTTATCTTCTTTGGTATAAACAGCAACATCAGGAGTGTATAAAATCAGAGCCTGGAGGATTTGAGTGTCATTCCAATCTACATCGCTATGATGTGATCTTTAATGATAAAGCAAGCCACAGTCTAAAGTCTGAACGTAGTGGGTGATCAGTATTCAGGGTACGTGCCAAATGTTTTTGAAACTCTCATAAGAAATAGCAAAGACAATTATCAACTACAGTAAAGGTAGAATGTAGAACACAATATGACTAATGGACCCATAAACATGTAGAGTTTATTCCACGTAAGTTAGAACCCTGCAATGTTTCAAATGGGTTCTTTGTCAAGCATCAGGTATATCATCTCCTGGATCAATACAATAATCTAACAGAAAACAAACATGTATTGTACTACTTAACACTTAACTGAAAGACTCATATGGGTGGAATGGCATGAAATAATATGGAAATACATGGGGAAAACAACAGCAAAGGGTCTAGTCAAATGGACATTGTATTAATGTATTTACAGATGAACCATATCAATAGCCAGGGAGACAATTCTCGCTCAGATTCTAGCAAACATTATTAGTGGGGACTCGCACACCCCTCCACCATCGATACCCAATGGTATACAGGGGTGTGGTGGAAAGCCAATCCCACTTTCGATTTAGACAATGTAAGTATAACATACATGCAACAGAGTGCAATGACCTGTATTGCTCGCTAAGTAATCATGACCTTGAAGTTTGCGCTTCTCAGGTGAGTGAAAAACTCAACCAGGTAACAAATAAGAGAAAATAAAGCCACACAGAAATCAGGGGAATTGGACTCTCTAGGAAATATTAGGCCTCGCACTGCCTGTCACTCCTGAATAGCAGCCCCCTGCCTAAGCATTGCCGCTGAACAGATAGGAACCAGTATGTGGATGACCGTCCAGCAATAAGAAAAGGCTCCATGCATTGGCACTAGGAAAATGCAGATAGGGCTTCAGCAGCACTCTCTGCATGGTGCAGTATATTGGGGGCTGGTCATTAGACTGTCTGCTAGCCTGGAGCACTTGATGCCAGGCAGACACGCACCTTCAGTGGGCAGACCTGTCCATTAGGAGCACCAGTGATGCAAGTAGTGCCATTGACTAAGCCTCCCTTGAATGGTCAACTGTTCCAATGCATTCAATGAACCAGCTATCGACATTGCTGATCATGCTGCTTCCAGAACATATTGGAATGAGGGCTTTGTGATACCAATACTCCAAACGAGTATCTCTGCCAAGTCCGCTTCCTCGTAGCTGTCAGGGACCCTGGAGCACTTCAGAACCAGTCGCCGAGGCTTAATTGGGATCACTGAGGGCCTTTTCTACCCTGGACCAAACACCAGACGACACTTGGTGAAGGTTAAAACAGCAACTAACTTTAATAGACATAGCACACACATTTAATCCCCCAACATCCTCTTTACATACAGTAGGGTACATGGAGCACTATAGTACAAGGAAGGGTGAGGTCAGAAAATAGCCCTGCTGCGGAAACAAAAGGACAGAAAAAAGGGGGAGAGGTACAAACAAGCAATACATTTAACATACCCTGCACCAATATTGGGCACAGGGTGACCAAAATACAAAAGGAATCTGGGGACCCACATATAGTGTCTGTCTTCCATTTCCAGTGACGGTAACTACTGTCACAGGCTTGTATAGTCATGGAAAGGACATTAACATCAAAGAGGAGTAAAAAAAACAATAAATTATCAGTAGTTTCTAGAAGTCATAAACAATTATTGCCTTTTGGTCTGTCTGGCTCAGAATTTACTTGTTCATTGTATCTAACGAATAATTTATTTCACTCCCTTTACATGGAGATTTAAGGATTAAACTTTTCAATGTGGCAAAAAAGAAATTGAAGGTAATGCATCTTTAAATAATATCAAATTTGTTTAGGTGTAATTTTGAGATGTGCCAGGACTGGAGCTCAGTTGTAACAGTTTTAACAGAATGCAAAAGAAAACAAGCACAAAAAAAACCCAACACACACACACCCATGCATGCCCTCCCCCCCCACACACACACAACCATGCACATCCACACGCACACACAACCATGCACACACTTTCAATGTGATCTGGTTGGAATGACCAGACTGCATTGCATTAAAGCACCCTTGTGGGCTCTTGTCTTACGCAGGCCTCTTACTGTAGCTTTGCTGTCCACCATGTAGGTCAAGGGATGCTTTACTGGAGTAATGACTGATTTTTGTCCAATCCCGCTGTCATTGTCCAGAATCAGAATACCAAGGGTTGGCCATCATTGCTGCTGGGGTTTTAAATTATTCACCAGGTACAAGGAAACTAATTTAAAAAGCTCAATGCAAAATCAGTCATTGATTGTGGAACGGTTGTCAGATCTTTTCTCATCCAGACCTGAAAAAGAAGTTTGTTTTTAACACTAAACTTGTCACCCTCCGCAAAAGTTGAAATGAATCATCATCTGTCCTCTGGTGAATTGAAGAACACAGTTGGCATATTCTGTAATTTCTAAAAAATGTCATTTTTTTTTTCTTTTCTGTGATTGATATAACATGAAAAGCTAAAGTATTTTCTCTACAGTCATAAAAGTGATCTATCAGCGCCAGTACAGAAATCTTTCATTTTTATCAAAGAGATTCATCTTAAAAGAAATGGTTATTTTAGAACTATGTGCATTTTGCAGAGTGACTATTAGCATGTAGAAATAAATTAACTCTCTTGATGCCAATAGTACAAACAGTTTTTTTTAATATGTCCATTTATTAAAGACATTTGTAAGTCTGACATGGTGACACGATGAATGGTTTTCCTTTGTTCAAAAATGCCAATGTCACACATACAGTTACAGGTATATAGTCAAACACACAGTTACAGGCAGCCAAACACAGGTAATCATACACAGTCACACACACAGTTGCAGTCTCACACAGGCAGACAGTCATACATAGAGGCAGACAGTCTCACACACACACACACACACACACACGCGCGCGCGAATGCACACATTCACGCACGCACACACACATACACACACAGTTACAGTCACACAGGCAGAAATTCAGGCTTGCAGTCACAAACACAGGCAGAAAGTCCCACACACAGTTACAGTCTCACACACACAGTGGCAGACAGTCACACACACACACAGTTACAGTCACACACATAGAGAGACAGTCACACATACAGTTACAGCCACACACAGTTACCCTGCCCATTAAAGGCTGGAAGGGAGGAATGGACGCAGTTGTAGCTCCTGGAGTCTGGTGGTTATTGGGGAAGCAGGGACTCTTTCCTGCTTTTCCCTTCTGTGCAGCATTGGCTTCTGGGCAAGTTTAGCTCAGCCCTACGGCCATTAAGCCCCTCCAGCGCTGGTCGGTAAGCCATGTTTTTGTGTTTTTTAAGGCCCGGGTGGAGAATAATGAAATCTGTTCTATCGGATTTCCAACTTCACACCTTGCAATATGTGAGCTGTATCAGCAGCATGGTGCCCCCTGCTCCCCTGGTGCCCTGTGCAGATGCACAGCTCACACAACTCTGAGACCAGCCCTGGCTGCACCTACAGATTCTTCTGCTACGTTAGACTTCGAGTCACTACCTGCTGCAAAAAAAGCATTGAGAAAAATATATTTATCCTCTTGAGGTTGAATACTATTACTTATAGTGGTGCAGTTCTGGAAGTGTTGGTAGTGGCAGCATTACTCATGGTAGACAAAGAGGTGTTAAGACTCTAAGAAGCCATGGCAGTATGGCTGGTGGTGTTTTGAGAACACGACCCCTGCCCTCCCTCAATTTGTACATCAGATTAGGATGTACCATTAATAATGGGTTTGTTTTTATTAATAGAATAAATGGGGATGTCAATGTGCTTTGTCTAATTTAACTTTATTTATTAAATAATGTGTTTAAAAATGGATTTACTACTACTTTAATGATATCGTGTTTGGCTTTTAGAAACACAACATTGTATACAGCACAAGTGCTTGCACCCTTGCATATCACACACTTGACTGAACACACACAGAAAAAGATGCAACCTTTTCTTTTTACAAAGATTTAAAAAAGACCTGCCACACTTCCTGCACCAGCATTTGTGCAGTAAACGTCCACAAACTGTATTGCAATTTGCAAAGCACAAGTAGTGGCACTGAAGCACACTGCAAATCAAATTGTATGTCTATCACAAGAAATGAAAAATAATAAACACCCACAATCTGTAAATAATATACTCTAAGTCAGTGAATCAAAGTTGGTGTAAGTGTCACTGGCAGTGGCTAGGCAAGCGGTAACCTAACCATCTGACCAGGCTCAAACTAGGATCAATGACATACACTATCTCTCACAACAACACACGCACAACAATAGTAAAACCAATAGTGGGTGTCTGTTGGACTGTTTACCTTAACAGCTGAAATTAAAGGGTCTGATAGAATTCTGCTTTTAAGAGTTTTACTGCTCCTCCATTTTTCATCTATTGCTCACTTCTCAATTGACCTGTGAATAAAACGAACATTAAGTGGCTTCTCTAACCATCAATCGTCTTTTTTCCCCACCTCCAGCTAAGATGCTTATTTGACAAAACAAGAAAAAAAAAACTTCTTCTCCATTCCTTCCCCTTCCTTTTAGCCCCTCGTTTATTGTCCACTTTGTTTGCATTGTGATTTGTCTACTTGGTGTTTTTGAGTTACAGAAGTGAAAAAGATTATGTCTTATGTCTCTTACTACCATTGATATTTCTAACTAATGGGCCCATTCTATTTGTTGAACTATGTCCACTAAAGGTTTTCAAGCAGCGGGTTCCCTCCTGATATTGGGAAAGCTGCGGACTGGTCCTCAGAGTCCACTTTTTATGTTATGCCTTTATCACACGTCTCTATATCGGTATTCTCATTTTGTATTTGCAGCTCTTAACTTTGAATTTGCATAATACTCTTCTCTGACATGAAATTCTAGATTTCCGTGGCTTTATATAACATAAACTGTAGATTTTATGAAAGACAGGAGGTGCATATTGACAGATCAGAGAGTATCATGAGCACATTACAAAGGTAGGAGGAAGTGGGAAATTCCCCCCCTAAACTACTCCATCCAAACCTGGCCTTATAAAAGAGGTCTCTTTGCGATACAGAGCAAAGAAAAGGAGCTGAGTCAAGATGAATCTGTTATTGCTTGTTGTTCTGGCTGTCTGCTATGCTAACTCTGCCTCGTTGGTAAGTACTTACCCTGCACCACTGCTCTGTACTCTACCTACCTGCAGGGGCAAATGTATCCACAAATAAATACAATACGTTATCAGAAAAAACTAAGGTTTTGTGAGATTATTATTGATACATATTGTGTGTTTTTTTTTTAATATGTTTTTGAAAATTCTTATTTACGCATGCTATCATTTGCATATTGTGACTGAGATATACTTTTTTTGAAAACTCTTTCATTAATGTTTACACGTTTTGATGTTTTTTTTAACATTTTAACGTTTTGTGATATGCTTTTTTTTTTACATTTAATTTACGGAGACTTAGGTTCTGCTACATCATGGTATCTCATGTTGTAAATTAATTGAATCTGTGATAAAAAACATAATAAACAAACATGTAACTTAAGGTTTCTTTTCCACTACACAATGAATTGCGGTAAATGAAAAAAACCTAATTTTACCAGGCTTCAAAAACAAACACACAAAAAAGCTGCAAAAAAAGTTAAAGTGGAGAATTTGTCTGAGTCTGATTTTTTTGTTAATTATGCTGGAACTGAGCTTTTTTCTCCCCAGTACTATTTTGTCTTTACCTTTGCAAATTAATCCTCATTGTTAAAGCAATGTTCGTATCAGTGAATAGATCATTCAATTTACATCAATCTGATATTCTCAGTTCACTGTGTTTCATTTGAATTGTGTGATTTTTTTTCATTAGATTTCATATTATGGGGATTCACAAAGAAACATAACAACTAATGATAGGAGCACTCACTTGAACACAAAGCCGTTTTCCTGGCACCATAGGTTCCTACAGTGGCCCCCTCCCTCGCGCCCGCCCTCCCACTAAAGGGGTTTAACCTGCTTCAGTCACTTACCTGAATTCAGCGCCGATGTCCCTCAGTGCTGGGACAGCCTCGGCCCACGCTTCTCCCTTGCCGACATCAGCCGAAGAGGGACACCTAATGCACATGTGCGGCAAAGGCTGTGCTCACATTAGGATTTCCCCATAGAATAGCATTAATCAATACTTTCCTAAGGGGATTGCAGTGATGCAGAATGTCCTCATGCAAAAGTTGTCTAAGCACCTGGAAGTCCCTCTAGGGGCTGAATGGTAGACAGCCACTAGAGGAGGAGTTAACCCTGCAAGGTAATTATTGCAGTTTCTCAGAAACTGCAATAATTACCACTGTAGGGTTAAGAGACATGGGACATTGCATCGAGACCACTTCAATAAGCTGATGTGGTCTGGGTGCTTAGTGTCCCTTGAACAGGTAATGTCGCCAAAACTATCCACAATATAGGGGGACTTATCAAACCTCATATTAAACAAGCGATAGACTATAATGACTTAAGAATGAAAAATGGCTACAAATATGTTTACTCTGCTCTTCAGTCATAATGCCAATCAACAAATACAAATAGACTGTTGTAACGGATCACCTGACACCCCAACTGGGTACCTCTGTTGAAAGATGCTCCTAGCGCTTCATGAGGACTCCAAGCACTGCAGCAGACACCACAACCACCGAACAGGAGAAGCATACGAATGCTCTCAAGCATATAAATGCTGCAAGCAGCTGAACAGGAAAAGCATATGTAGAATATTGCATATTCTATGTAACATCCTTTGTTGTTTTATTATGTATCCGTAACTAAGAATAAACCTGAAGAAACCGTAAGTCAGATTGCGTATTAGTACTTTTCAATAATATAGACTATATATACAAAAGACGTATATATATATATATCAATCATCTGAAGGCAAGAAGAAATTAAGAAGAATTAACAGGGATCGATTCCAACTAGATTTTACAGCATACAATCAGCTTACACTGATCTTACATCTGAGCGCAAATTATTACTTAATGGCGCTCAGATCACATACATACAGTTCAATTGCCACGGAGCCAAAGTCTTTCACATAGCCTTTCGTTATACGAATGGGCTCCATGGCATAGCTATCTGGGGTAACACTGCTCACATAGGGAAAGTACCGAATGACCCGACTTTCGGGTCTTT
The DNA here is from genome assembly GCA_933207985.1 of Pelobates cultripes. Taxonomy (NCBI): domain Eukaryota; kingdom Metazoa; phylum Chordata; class Amphibia; order Anura; family Pelobatidae; genus Pelobates; species Pelobates cultripes. The sequence continues at coordinate 398,782,132 of OW240912.1, read as the reverse complement.
GCAGGGGAAAATCCAGCATTTCAACATGGGGCCATAGTCACAAGGCAGGAGGCTGGCAATCAGTCTTCTCCAATGCCCAGTGGCGAGGCTGGTTCCGACACAACTGTGAAGTATAAAGCACTTAAAGATATATAGAGTACAGAACCCAATTGGAATGAGCAGCTCAACACACATGTAGGTACCTCTAACCTAAACACAAGTACATGCAAGAGTGAGGAGTAATTTGAGTGAAACAGAGTTGTCACAACAAACAAACCCAGTGGAGCGCTAAAAAATAGCTTAACGTTATATTAAGGGGTACAAATATACGATGAGTTAATTTCTGGAGAAAGAGATAAATGGAAACAATATGGTGCAGTATATCCAAAACTTAATAGGTGGTTAAAAAAGGTCTAATGTAGCAAACTCACATGGCTTAGAGCCTTAAGAGGATAGGCTCAAGTCACAAGGGCGAGGGTATTTAAAGAGAATACCAAACTTCTTCTATAGTGCCATCCAGGTACTCAGAAAGAAAAGAAAAAATAGGAACAAAGTCCTAGTATATTATCCTTTTAGATCAATATCACAATATCAATTGGTGCAAGTACTTGCTCACCTTATTGAGAGCCAAAGATAACTGGGCTCTCAGTGTGAACAGCAGTGTGCCTTGAAGAGGGCACAACTCTTCTTGTAAAACAGGAAAAAATGCTGCAGCTCTTTAGGACTCAATACGAAATAAAAACAATTTAATAATAAACATACATAAAATATAGAAATAAAAATACCATGTAATAATGGTCAATTAAAAGTCCTAACTGCCCGAGACGCGTTTCACCTTGTTGCAAAGGCTTTTTCAATCGGATTCCTGCTGTTAATTTTTCTCTGTTTAAATACCCGGAAGTGTCGTTTTCATTGGTCCTTACCATCTTCTCTGATTATTTCCGTCCGTCTATATAAGGGAAAGGTTTCCGGTTCAGCTGTTGTGGGTTGCGTATATCCGGAAGTGACGTATCGGAATAGCCGCAACGTCACTTCCGGTTAGTCCCAGTTGTCATATTAAGTACTGGCGGCTGCCAGATTAGTTCATATGTGTTGCGTACAGCGTTCATTCACCCAGCAATAGACATTATATAGTACATGAAAATAAACAGAAAAAAAGGAGTATCAGTATGACAGAGAAAAAATATATATATCCACAATTGTGACAAATATAATCAACATATTCCATCATATTCAAAAATGGAAGATACATAAAAGTTATTGTTAATGCATTAGTAGTACCATATGTATCTTCAGAATAGTATACAAATATTCACTCACAATCAAGAAATGTATATATATATATATATATATATATATATATATATATATATATACTTAATACATTAGTACATCACTGTATAAGAAATAGTATGCATATCTTAAAAGAGATACATATATATAACATATTCTAATCCCAGACAATGTACATACATGTATAGCAATTCAAGAATGCACACTAGACCATACCAAATAATTTAAAGTGAAAAGCAGGTGACAAACAAAAAAAAAATAAAGTCAATATTCCAACATCTTAAAAAATATATAAAAAATACAAAAAATATATATCAAATAGGAAACCCTGAAACTACTTGAAAACTATATCTCATAAAAAAATGACAAAGTTCAAAGTCATTATTCAAACCTTTTGGATGCAGAGTATCTAGTTGGAATATCCATTTCATTTCCGTTTGTCCCATTTTTCTCACCAAATCATCACCCCTCCAATTTGTAGCTACTTTTTGGATACCCATAAATTTTATTTGTTTTAGATCACTACTGTGAAAATTTTTGAAATGAAGGGATACGTTATGTTTTGTAAACTCATTTTTCACATTCCTGATGTGTTCTTGTATCCTTATTTGGAGAGGTCGCATGGTACGGCCAATATATAGCAGACCACAAGGACACGTCAACATGTAAATCACTTTTTTAGTGTAGCAGGTGATGATATCTTTTATTTTATAATTTTTATTGCGGTTTTTGGGGTCTGAGAACTCCCTAATTGTTCTTTTACTGCTACTAGTATTTTTGCAGGCCCCACAGATACCGCAACCATAAAAACCTTTAGGTTCATTGAATGATTAGTGGCATCTTTACATCTATTAGCATGATTATTTCTGAGGTTATTTCATAAATTTGATACTCCTCGATAGACAATTTTAGGTCTATATGGTAAAATAGTGTTTAATACTTCATCATTTTTAAGAATGGGCCAATGTTTACAAATTGCTTTTTTAACTAATTTACTTTGAACATTAAAATCAGAAATAAAAGTTATTTCACTTTCTTCAGAGGTTACTGGCTTGTCTTTATATTTCAAGAGGGCATCCCTATCCTTAAGACTTGTCTCTTGATAAGCAGTTTCCAGTAATTGTTTACTGTAACCTTTATCTGAGACATCATTAATAATTTTTTCGCTTGTTCTTGAAATATATCCGTATCGGTACAATTACATCTAACTCTCATTAGCTGGGCTTTCGGTGCGATAAGAAGCCAGGGTGAATAGTGACAGCTACTACCCTCAATGTAGCTGTTCACATCAACCTTTTTTTAAAAATGTACTAATTTTAATAGTATTGTTGTCAATATAAATATGAAGATCTAAAAATTCAACTGAGTTTTTGCTGCTGCGTCTAGTAAGTTTAACTCACTTCTTCATTAAAGCGTATCAATTAAACTGTCAGCAGGTTTCTCATCCCCCACCCCATGACTCCCTTCCTGCAACTGTCAAAAATGACCTACAAAGCACTCAATAAACCCTTCTCTAACAAACTATTTAATTCCCCTACTTTAACCCCTTGTGTCACTATACCCCACTCCCTCTAGCATGTAAGCTCATCGAGCACGGCCCTCAAGCCGCTCTGTTCCTGTTCGTCCAGTGGTTTGATCTCAATTATGTGTCTGTTAGTCCACCCATTGTACAGTGCTACGGAATTTGTTGGCGCTATATAAATAATAATAATAATATCCAATCCCTCTTACAAGTTTTATGACTAACTTTATGAATATACTATAACTTCTATAACTGAATTGGATGCTGTATAATATGTTGAATATTGCATGTTTGTAGATAATATTAAGAGGTAGCTGTGTTTTATAAGATGCATATAAATTAAATTGATCGATCCATCTTGCACACAGGAAGTTAATTCCGTAGGGTCACTGGATGCAAATGGAGTCTGTAAATGCGCTGTTATCCTGCCCGATATAACCTTCCCTGTTGAACGCATGGAGTTCCTTGAGATGGTGAATTATAACTTGAGTCTCAATGTCCAGAAAGAGGTCTCCAAGGTAATGAAATTCATTAAATTAACAAGATAATACATAAGATAAACAAGTTAACTGGAATGCTAGTCAGTGAAGGCATAGGGGTTTGAACTTCCCAGCCATGCCTCGGAAACTCACACTCTTCTTAATAACCTTTCTAGATACAAAATTACGCGGTGACACTCAATGAATACTTGCAGAAGCTGAAGAACCTGACCTATAGGGTGGATGTGATGGAGTTTGGAGGAATCTCTCCTACTGAGCTTGACTTCCAGTTGCTGAAGATGGAAATAAAAGAGATGGAATCATTAGTCATCCAACTCCGAGCTTCCTTCAATGGATCTCGTGCTCTGGTGGAGATTCTCCTTGTGGAGGTGCATGAACCAACTCAAAACAAAAATGTTAAAATGAAAAAGAAAATGATAAAGCATAGAGCTACCTAGAATTGCTAACTTGTTACACAATGCGTAAATTCTGTCCACATCATATCTCACAGATCAAAAACATATCCATCATGGTGAACCAACTAGAATCGTACGATAAAAACAACGTCCTAGCAGTAAAATGGGAACTTTCCTCCCTATGGAAGAGGTTAGAGGACTGTGAGAAGAACAAACTTAGTCCACCTGTACCCTATGGTAAGCTCATGATCAGGACTGATGGAAAATATATGTATCAAAATGTCAGAGTGTGTTTTATTCATTAATTTTTGTAATCTTTAGTTGAACCCAAAATCAGTCCCTTCCCTCTCCTCTTAAAATATGCAATCGGGCGTGGGGGGGGGGCACATGGAGCCAAGCTACTGATCTGGATGGCCACATGTTGCCTGAGCTCTGTGCTGACAATCAAATTAATCTGAGATTAAAAAAAAATTTTACACTCCTGAAGCCTGCATTTCCTCTAGCTGACCCCCACCACATAGGGCTGAAAAATAAGAAGGCCAGACCCGATAAACCGAGAAGGGGCATGAATATCGGGGACATGTGGCGCCATGCCCAGAGAGGCGTGGACCCTAAAATGGACGACTTCTCAGATGACGATAGTGAGATCTCAATCGACATCTCTCTGGGAATGGCAGTGGGATAAACGCTAGAGCAGAGGGCTCTCAAGCGTACCACACCTCACTCAGACTCGATCCTGGTAACGACAGCGATCATGAAAGATCTGTTTGCAGATCTCCAGTGCACCATCCAGGCTGACATGGCCTATCTTCGGAAAGACCTCCAAGGCCTAACGAGCTGCATGGGAGCATTGGAAAGCGACACACGCAAAAACACTCAGCAAATAGCCCAGGTCCAACTGGCAGTGCAAGATTTGCAAATCCAACAAGCAAAAATGGACCTACGGTTTGCGGTGCCAGAGGACCAGAGGCGCAGACTAAACCTCTAGATTAGAGGTATATTGGAGGAGACTCCGGATTCACAGCTGCCACATCTTATACAGCGACTCCTCACAGCATTACTACCCACCAAGCAAGCTAAACTGGTGGGACTGAAGGGGATATTCCGCCTGCAAAAATCAGCGAAAGCACCGGCCTAACCACCACCAGATGAACCTCCTGGTTCGATTCCATAGTGGCAAAGATAAAGCAGCTGCCATTTACCGTACACCTTCAAAGGTATTCCGACAATGTCCTATGCAGACTTGTCCAGTAGCACAATGGCATGGAGAAGATTACTCCAGACCTTCACATCCCTTCTCCGGGCTAAAGGCATCATGTACAAATGGAAAATGCAGCGCACGCTGGACATTTAACATGGCGCTGCAACATATTCGGTCCAGGATCTCCATGAAGCGAAGACCTTACGCCCAACATTGGGACAACCAATGGATGCCTGGGTCATAGCACGACCATGGACTACTACCTCCCCATCCCACACATGGGATCCAGCAGCAGTGCTTCCATTTGCACCACGGGGGGCAACACCAGCCGCCTATATGGATGTCACTACATGAAAGGCACTTGAATGCCTGCAGAGACAGGCTTGTACTCACCCTTTACAAATTTTATCTATACTTTTCTGTTGATGTTACAGTGTTTTTTTTGTTTTTTTTTTGCTGTCACTCTTACCTGGGACTGCTGTTGATATGTTACATCCATAAGGACTTGGGCACAGAGGGCAGGAAGCAACGACTGCATCCCTAGGCATACAGAGCACTATACTGTAACGTAAAACCCCCAGGGATACCTAAACACATAGGGATACTCTCGCCTCTTCACCATCCGTACTAACTAGAGCTGACAGGACCCTCTCATAGCCCCACAGGACACAGCCTGGGAGAGGCACTACTCCGACAGGGCACCACACGCACACAAACCCCTACTGCCTTAGAGGGGATCCTTACCTACTCCAGGAATCTATATTACCAAGACAATTGCGGTGACCACACGGACTATCACGTGCAAGGCACAAAAAAACATGCATTGACCAACTGAATCCCTTTATGTAACCCAAGCGCTATCCACACACGCACAATGGCATTGATCCCCCTTTCACCTCGTGGAGGGGCACTCCATCACAAACAACCAGACCATCAGTCCTCACCCACACTTAATTAAAAATGATACTTTAAGTTCATTGTGTTGCATTGTAAAATATAAAATGGGCTGTTAAGCTGTATGTCATACCGTATCATATACCGAACGTTAATTCTGAAATGGTCAGTGGTGAACTGGCATTGTATAATAATGCTTTATTCTTCACACGAAAAAAAAAAAGAATGACATATTTTTAAAAAAACAGTGCAATCAGGGCTGAACTGAGATGAAACAGCAGCCCAAGAAATTATATTTAAACCAGTATGTATATATACAGTTGTGCTCAAATGTTTGCATACCCTTGGAGAATTGGTAAAATATATACCATTTTTAAAGAAAACATGAGTGAGCAGGCAAAACACATTTCTTTTATTTCTTATGGGATTCATAATAAACTGTATGTTATAACAGAATGGCACAACTATAAAACAAAACATGGCAACAAAGGAAAAAAAGGAAATGATCCCTGTTCAAAAGTCTGCATTCCCTTAGTTCTTAATACGGTGTATTGCCCCCTTTAGCATCAATGACAGCATTTGCAATAGTTTTCTCTGAGGCCCCTAATTCTTGCAGTTGATATAGCTGCCCATTCGTCTTGGTAAAATGCCTCCAGATCATGCAAAATCTTTGGTCGTCATGCATGAACTGCACATTTGAGATCTCCCTAGAGTGGCTTGATGATATTAAGGTCAGGAGACTGTGATGGCTATTCCAGAACCTACACCTTTTTCTGCTGTAACCACTGGAGGTTCAACTTGCCCTTGTGCTTAGGTCATTGTCATGTTGAAAAGTCCAAGAGCTTCCCATGCGCAGCCTTCGTGCAGAAGAATGTAAATTGTACGCCAGTATTTTCTGATAAAATGCTGCATTCATCTTGCCATCAGTTTTCGCAAGATTCCCCTTGCCTTTAGAGCTAACACCCCCATAAACAACAGTGAGCCACCACCATGCTTCACAGTGGGGATGGTATTCTTTTCACTATAGGCCTTGTTGACCCTTCTCCAAACATAGCGCTTATGGTTGTGACCGTAAAGCTCCATTTTGGTGTTCTCACTCCAAATTAAAGTATGCCAGAAGCTGTGAGGCATGTTAAGGTGTTGCCGGGTATATTGTAACTGGGCTTTTTTTGTGGCATTGGTGCAGTAAAGGCTTCTTTCTGGCAACTTGACCATCCAGCTAATATTTGTTCAAGTATCGTCGTATTGTGCCCCTTGAAACAATCACGCCAACTTTTTCCAGAACAGCACGTATTTCTCCTTTGGTTACCTGTGGGTTTTTGTATCCCAAACAATTATTCTGGCAGTTGTTTCTGAAATCTTTCTTGGTCTACCTGACCTTGGATTGGTATCAAGAGAGCCCCACATTTTCCACTTCTTAATAAGTGATTGTACAATACTGACTGGCATTTTCAAAGCTTTGGATATCTTTTTATATCCTTTCCGTCTTTATAAAGTTCCATTATGTTGTTACTCAGGTCTTTTGACAGTTATTTTCTGCTCCCCATAGCTCAGTATGTAGCCTACTCATTGCATCGACGTGAGAGCTAACAAACTCATTGACTAGTTATACACAGACATTCATTGCAATTTAAAAAGCCACAATTGTGGGAAATTAACCTTTAATTGTCATTTTAACCTGTGTGTGTCACCTTGTGTGTCTGTAACAAAGCCAAACATTCATGGGTATGTAAACTTTTGATCAGGGCCATTTGGGTAATTTCAGTTATCATTATGATTTAAAAAGGACTGTGTGATAATAAACGGCTTCATATCATCACTATTTCTCAATAAAAATTTTTTTTTGCTCCCACCTCTGATGCTCGACCTTCAAGACTTCTCGAGGGCTGCACCGTTCCTGTGGAACTTACTTCCCTCCTCCGTTAGATGCTCACCCAGTGTCCACTCCCTCAAAAAATCATTAAAAACCCACTTTTTCATAAAAGCGTATCAATTAAACTGTTAATAGCTCCCGACTGATTCCTCTCTTGCAACTGTCATTAGTCTAATACTATCCTTACCTTTTGTGTCACTTTACCCCACTCCCTCTAGCATGTAAACTCATTGAGCAGGGCCCTCAACCCTTCTGTTCCTGTGTGTCCAACTTGTCTGGTTACAACTACATTGTAAAGCGCTGTGGAATTTGTTGGCGCTATATATATAATAATATAATAATAAATGTAGGAGTCGGACCTTTAATTTCACCTTCATTGCCTCCATTACAGCGAATCCTCTTATTTCACGCCAATAAATACTTCCCTGTTTTGGGACTGCAAGGTAGCCGTTCATAAGGCAGTTTAAGGGTGGCGGGATGCAGACTGGATGTTGTCAGGAGGTGATAGGCAGTTTGAAGATTACTCTATGGTCAAAGATAATTGCTTACATTCACATCATGCAACAAGACAATTTGTTGATGGGTGATTGGCCAGTCATTGAGATCCATTCATATTCCAGCCTATGGAACCTTGAAGGGCTTACTAAGTGTACAGTTAATAGGACATCCCAAACCCACTATTTACTTTGCACCATGTGTACCAATGATTCTCTTTGAGAAGTATTGAATTGGCTGAGACATCATCAGTTCAAATGATCTCCTTGAAGTGGAGAAGCGCTGCAGCAAGGGACTTACAGGTAAGTTTAAATGACATTGCCCAAATACAAAAAAAATAAAAAATACGGTTTAGTAGATATACCTCAAATGAAAACATGCATCTATTTAATTACGCATATTTTCTTTGGTTGTATATCTAATATATCTAACAGCTTGCAAAAGCTGCAGTTCTATTGCCTGCAGCCTTTGCCAACCCTCCCCTTCTAACCCCGCCCAGACTTTCTGTGGCTGTCCAATCACAGACTTCCCAATGCAGCTCAATGAGAAGTCTTTGCAAGGCAGATGCTTTGGGCAATTGCTGCCTTTGGGGTTTAGCTCCACTGAGCTAACCAAACCAGGAAGTAACAGGACCTTTTGATGAGTGGAAAACAAGACTAATTTGTAAATTTCTAGTGAAATCTGCACTTTTTGTAAAAAGACAAAAAGAGGACACAGCATTCACACATAAAGCATTTCAGCCAGCTTAAGTGCTTTAGGGGTTCAGAGTGTTCCTTTAACTCTTTTGAGTCTGGGGGCTGTAATCTAAAAGGATTAAAAGAACACTCCAGTGTTATTAGTGTGCTGGGGTCTCTGTAAAAAGAACTGTGACTGTATAGAGGGTCCAAGGGGCAGCTGTTGTTGGTACCCTGCAGATTATGTGGTTTAGAACAGTTGCCCCTTTAGCCCTGCAATAAAGATAGCCCTAATTTGGTCTGAATGTTTTACTGCATGTGGGCAGTACTGTATTTGCCACAAGGCAAACAAGGCTTTTGCCTAGGGTGGCACTTTCAGGAGGGTGGCAAAAACACTGCCCTAAGTGCCAAGGCAAATGCCATGTTTGCCCCATCCTGGGGGACCCAAAGCGTTCAGATACTCAGTGTGTAGGCGGGCAGCGAGGGAGCGCAGTCCTCTGAGCTCTTCTGGCTCCCTGCAAAACAGGAAGAGCTCAGTTCCCTACGTCACCTCCATTGAGCGCCTGCTCGTCCGCCCAGCCAGGAGCCCCACCCAGCCCAGCAAGGAGCCTGTCAGCCCAGCCAGAAGGAGCCTGCCAGCAGGAGCCAGCAGCCCCAGCAAAGAGGCAACCCAGCAGCAGTCAGGGACAGGATCCACTCCAGCTCTCACAAAGGTAGGGAGGCTGGGTGGATTTAAATAATAATACTAGAAAAAATAAATTAGTGAGTGAATGAGAAAATATCTGTGTGTGTGTCAATCAGTGAATGTGTGTGTGGTTGTCAGTGTGTGTCTGTTACTGTGAGTCAGAGAGACAGAAGGAAGCTATGGGACATGGAATCTATCCCTCCAACTGCAGGGTGGCACAGACAGAAGGGAGCCATGGAACATGGCGTCTATCCCTCTAACTGTAGGGTGGCACAGACAGAAGGGAGCCATGGAACATGGCGTCTATCCCTCCAACTGTAGGTTGGCACAGACAGAAGGGAGCCATGGAACATGGTGTCTATCCCTCCACCTGCAGGGTGGCACAGACAGAAGGGAGCTATGGGACATGGCGTCTATCCCTCCAACTGCAGGATGGCACAGGCAGAAGGGAGCCATGGAACATGGCGTCTATCCCTCTAACTGTAGGGTGGCACAGACAGAAGGGAGCCATGGAACATGGCGTCTATCCCTCCAACTGTAGGTTGGCACAGACAGAAGGGAGCCATGGAACATGGTGTCTATCCCTCCACCTGCAGGGTGGCACAGACAGAAGGGAGCTATGGGACATGGCGTCTATCCCTCCAACTGCAGGATGGCACAGGCAGAAGGGAGCCATGGAACATGGCGTCTATCCCTCTAACTGTAGGGTGGCACAGACAGAAGGGAGCCATGGAACATGGCGTCTATCCCTCCAACTGTAGGTTGGCACAGACAGAAGGGAGCCATGGAACATGGTGTCTATCCCTCCACCTGCAGGGTGGCACAGACAGAAGGGAGCTATGGGACATGGCATCTATCCCTCCAACTGCAGGATGGCAGAGACAGAAGGGAGACATGGAACATGGTGTCTATCCCTCCACCTGCAGGGTGGCACAGACAGAAGGGAGCTATGGGACATGGCGTCTATCCCTCCAACTGTAGGGTGGCACAGACAGAAGGGAGCTATGGAACATGGTGTCTATCCCTCCAACTGTAGGGTGGCACAGACAGAATGGAGCTATGGAACATGGTGTCTATCCCTCCACCTGCAGGGTGACACAGACAGAAGGGAGCCATGGAACATGGTGTCTATCCCTCCACCTGCAGGGTGGCACAGACAGAAGGGAGCTATGGGACATGGCATCTATCCCTCCAACTGCAGGGTGACACAGATACAAGGGAGTTATATTTGAACAAACTATGAATACAATTTTGTGTAAAGGTGCATTCTCTTACTAGAACATATTGAAAGTTACAAATGTAGTTTGTCATGGAGCGTACAACAAAGCCAGAGCAAGGTGACACATACACAAGGGAACTATGGGACATGGAGTCTGTCCCTTCAACTTCAAGATGACGAAAACAGAAGAGAGCTATCGGAAATGTAAACAATCCCTCCAACTGCAGGACAATGCAGAAATAAGGAAACAATGGGACACAGAGTCATAACAAGGTGTCACAGAGAGAAGGGAGCTATGGAACACGGATTATGCCTCCTCCAATTGCAGAGATACACAGATAGAAGGGAGCTATATTTAAGCGAACTATGAATACAATATTGTGCAAAGTGTGCTTTCTTTCATTGGATCATATTAAAAGTTGGGAATGTAGTTTTTTATGGAATGCACAACAAAGTGATTTAAACTTTATAAACCACAAGCTTAATCAATGCTGGATTGTATAAATTGCTTCTATAGTATCTAATTACACCTAATTTACTCTCATATCTTCCAGACCAGAGATTACTACATATCCACTAGGATCATTAGATCTATAGGCTCTCAAGCAGAAGATTAAAATACATCTCTGCCGAACTGATGAATTATTGAATTCGGGATAAACTTTGCCAATATTTGAATCACAAACAGTTTTTGTACATGTTCAGAATGTTCTCTGGCTATATGTAAGTGCTCCAGTGTTAGTGTTGTCTGATATTCTTTTCAAATAATTTTTATTGAAAGATTTTGCAGATTTTACAAGTAATAAAAAAACAGTATGTTAGGGGAGGGGAAAGGAAGGGAAAACTTTCACTGTACTTATTATTCATATTATGCAATTTAGACGGGGCCAGATACCAGCGATACAACATTTTAAAGTGGTTTTCGTGATGGTTGGAGCAGAAAGATAGGCCCTTCAGAGCTGAAAAAAGAAACTGAACCAATCCTCCAACTTATATTGGGAACCCAGCTCCGTCTCCCAAGATAACATATGCTTCAGTTTAATTGATGGTCTATCATTATGTAACATATAACATATACATATAATGCCCTTCCTATTCGGGTCATGCAAAAATAGCTTTTCTAGTTGTGATATTGCTAGTGCTTTAGAATTTTTTTTCGGTTTCCGGTATATTGTTTATTTCTTTTAATTTCTCAATCACCAACTCACATTCATCCTTACATTCAGTTGCCAGTCTATGCTTAAGTTGTAATCTTTCATACGACAGAATCGAGTTTCCATGGAAAAAGTTATCTATATGATACAGTCGGTGTTCTTTAAGTAATGAGGAGTTTAAGGTCGGGATGTAGTATTTTAAAGATTCAATTGGCATGGCTCTATATAGTTTTGTCAAGTGACAGTTGTTTTTAAATACTATATCCCAGGCTTTAAGTGTGGTCTTAGCAGGGCCGGATTAACATAGGGGCTGATGGAGCTGCATCCCAGGCCCAGGCCCAGGCCCAGGCCCATGGAATAGGCCCATTGATTTATATATAAAAAAAAAATATATATATATATATATTTTTTTTACATTTTTTTTTTTCACACACTACTCTTAGGGATTCCACCTGGCTTTTATTTTATTGGCACAGCCAGTATTTGAGGCTGCCTGGCTGGTGCCAATATTACAGTTATACTGGCAATACAAATGCTGGTATTTTTCTCAGTATAAACAAGAGATTACTATGCAATACCAGCACTGGCCAGTAGGGGTCGCTGTATGTGGAGACAGGCAGGGATAGGAAGTTCCAGCATATCCCTCCCTGCCTATCTATACTCACTGATCTGCAGGGGTGCAGCTACAGAGAGTCCAGACAGCAACTCCCACCCTGCAGAGACAGCCTACAGCTCAGGGAAGTAAGGGATGGGGGGAAGTCTGCAAGGAGACATGAGGACACTGAGACACTAAGGGACATTGGGAGACATTATGACACAGACACAGTCTCCCAGTGTCCCCATGTCTCCCAGCCAGTGTCCCTGGTGTCTCAGTGCCCCCTAGTCTCCCAGTGCCCCCAGTCTGCCAGTTACACAGTCTCCCAGTGTCTCAATGTCTCCAAGCTAGTGTCCCTAGTGTCTGTGGCCCTGGTGTCTCCTTGTCCCCATGTCTCCCAGTGCCCCCATGTCTCAATGTCCCCATGTCCCCCAGCCAGTGTCTCTAGTGTCTGTGTCCCTGGTGTCTGTGTCCCCATGTCTTCAAGTGTCCCCTATTTTCCCAGTGTCCCCATGCATCCCAGCCAGAGTCCCCTAGTCTCCCAGTGTCATTAGGTCTCCCCGTGTCCCCAGGTCTTCCCGTCTTCCTAGTGACATGGGGACCCTGGGATACATGGGGACACAGGGAGATATGGGGCAATGAGACACTGTGATACATAGGATCATTGGGAGACCTGGGGACATGACACTAGGGGACACTGGGAGACATGGGGTACTGAGACACTGATACATAGGAACACTGACACCTGGAGTAATCGACACATGGGGGCACTGGGAGACATGGGGCCACTGGGAGGAATCCATCTATACAGCAGAATCAAACTAAGTAGTTTTTTGGTGATTTTACAGCATTTTACTCTTATGTCACTCCTTGTGATTTACATCATGTGATGTCACCCATACATATTTAATTAGGCAAATTAGCAAGGCCGGTATGTTTTTCCAAGAAAGGTGGCAACCCTAACTACTTTTCACATACCCTTACTTAAGTATGGAAACTTAAAAAGGGATGTATGGGAACAAAACTTGTGTGGACTGGCTGACAATGAATATAGTTAAAGGGACACTAGAGTCACCAGAACAACTACAGCTTATTGAATTTGTTCTGGTGAGTAGAATCATAACCGTCAGGCTTTTTGCTGTAAACACTGTCTTTTCAGAGAAAATGCAGTCTTTACATTACAGCCTAGTGATAACTTCACTGGCCACTCCTTAGATGGCTGTTAGAGATCCTTCCTGGGTCATGGCTGCCTAAAATGCATCCAAACATTCAGCGTCTCCTCCCTCTGCATGCAGACACTGAACTTTCCTCATAGAGATTCTTTGATTCAATTCATCTCTATGAGGAGATGCTGATTGACCAGGGCTGTGTTTGAATCATGCTGGCTCTGCCCCTGATCTGCCTCTTTGTCAGTCTCAGCCAATCCTATGGGTAAGCACTGTGATTGGATTAGACCACCACTTCTAATGATGTCAGCAGACTGCTTGTTTTTCTGAGTCTAACAGTATGCAGAGTTACAGCTTCACCCCATCTCTCCATCTCCTTTTGTAGGTCCGGCCATGCTCTCTTCAAGTTATGAATATGCATATTGGGTAAAGAATGGATATGTTAGTCTTAATTCATCCATATCAGATTGATGCAAGTGGAAAGGTATGGCCTGGGTCTTAGATAAATTTAATTTATAATAAGACACTTCTCCAAACTGGAGTAGAATAGTACTGAGAGATTTCAGAGAGTCTTTTGGGTTTTTGAGTGCTAGAATGACGTCATCTGCACATAACCCTATTTTATGAGTGAATCCCTTGATATTAATACCTGCAATTTCTGGGTTTGTCCTAATCAGTTCGGCCAAGGGTTCCATCGCCAGGACATAGAAAGGGGCAGCCTTGATGCGTCCCATTAGTTAGAGAAAACGTTCTGGATTGGAAACTCGAGGCTGATAAGTGAGCTGTGGGTGCACTGTGTAGTGCCTTTATCGCAGTAATAAAAGATTGTGGAATATCAAATCTGCTCAGTGTCTTCCATAGAGATCCCCAATGTACCCTGTCAAACGCCTTCTCTGCATCCAATGAAAGGAGCAGAGAAGGAGTTTTTGTTGAATTGATATGCTGAATTAAGTTAATGAACCGTCTCGTTCCATCAGGTGCTTGTTTACCTTGCACGAATCCCACCTGGTCATTATTGATCAATAAAGGTATCAGATTAGTTAATCGGTTCGCTAGTATCTTAGAATAAATATTTGTGTTGTTATTAATAAGGGATATGGGCCTAAAATTAGAGCATCTGTCGGGAGTTTTACCCGGTTTTGGCAAGGTGACAATCTGTGTAGACAAAGACTCTTCTGGCATCTTTCCCCCGGACTTATAGGAGTTGAATAATTTGGACATATGGGGAATTAAAGTTTCTGCAAAGGTCTTATAGTATAAAATGGAGAATCCATCAGGACCAGGGGTCTATCCAGATGGCATGAGCTTAATCGCCTCGGCTATCTCTGCTTCAGATATATCACGCTCTAATTTTTCCAAATTATCAGAAGACAGCCGAGGCAATGAAACCCTGTCGAAAAAATTATTAATAGTCGCCTCAGACGGTTGGGTGAGCTTTACACCTGCCGGAGTTTGGACGCCAGTAGAGATGAGGCCTTGTTACCCTTTAAATAAAAAAATTTCTTGAGACGTCTCAACGTGAAAGTAGTTCTATCCAAATTTATTTTGTGAATTTTTGATTTAATCTCCCCTATCATTGCTGACAGGGAGGAAGATGGACCGAATTTGTTTGCTTGATTTAGGTTGTACAGTTCTTTTTCCAAATTTCTTAAGTTGCCGTTATTTTTCCTCTTCAAGTGAGACGCCCTAGAAATGAAATCGCCTCTCAACACAGCCTTGTGCGCATGCCATGTCACCTCACCAGGAACCTCATGCGAAACATTTTCCAAAAAATAGTAATTCAGTATCCCTTCAGCTAGCGATCTATTTTCAGGATCATCTAATAAGTAATCACTCAGTTTCCATTGTCTATTGGGGGAGAAAGAAACCATTTCGTCTATATGCAAAGTTATGGGATCATGGTCAGACCAATTGATATCTAAAATATCAGATCTTGAGATGTGAGGTATGAGAGCACCCTGTATCAGAAACCTGTCCAGCCTGGAATACATGTTCTTGGATACTGAGTAAAAAGTAAAGTCTCTTTTATTCTCGTGCATTAATATCCATGGATCATACAGTCCATATTCAACGATATATTTTGAGCATTTCACAGCTAATCTATCACTATCTCTCCTATGGAGTTTATCCAAATTATCCTTTGCACTATCTAAGTTGCCATCCATAACAAAGTTCATATCTCCACACATCACCAAAGTCCCTTTCATGTTCTCATTCACCAAATCCATAATTTTCCTAAAGAAAGTAAGCTGACCCGTGTTAGGAAAGTACACATTGACAATTGTATACATAACATTGTTAACATTGTTAACCAATCCTCACTATGTACCTCGCGTCATCATCCGCCATTATCTTTTCTGTAGAATTGGCCACATTCCAGCTAAAAAAAATGGAAGTACCTCTAGACTTAGTTTTGTAAGTGCAATGAAATTGGGAAGGGAATAACTGTGTCATAAATTTGTACTCTTTTTCTTCACTGAGTGTTCAGCAAGCAATTCAGCAAGCAACTCAGAAAAAAACAAATGTGAGGAAGCTGAACTTGGTGGACACATGTCTCTTTTCAACCTATACAACAAATTTATTTTGGTTCTTGATTACATCCAGATGAAATTTGATATCTGTTTCTGTGGGACCATCTTTTATACAGCATTTTCCCCGAAATACTCTACATGCCTGTACAGTAGAGAGCCGACTTATATGGCTCTCTAAAGTGTGAGTGCTCCAAGTTACTTTTTATACTATATATTGGTTTTAACATATTGCCCTATGATAGCTGTTTATGTTACAGATCATATTATTACCCACCCATCGTGTGCTCAAAACCTCCTCTTCTGTTATCCAATTTTGTACATGTAAGTGTTTTAAGGGTGACTAAAACACTGGTTTGGTTTTTTAGACGCACTGGGATTTTTTGTTTTATTCTGTAATTACATATCGTTTAGCGCCATTTTACCCAATTTGTGTGTGTTTTTATTAAAAAGAGATTGTATAGAAATTTGTGAGCCCAAAGGCCCGCATCCCAAGAGGAGAGTTATGAAATCCAACAATCGTAATAACAAATACATTTGTTTAGACAAGAGTGAGCGTGCTAAAACATTTGAAGCATAACCTGTTAGCTTCTTGAATTGCTTACAGTGCATTAGTAAATGGATGGGATAAAAAGGAAAAATAAAAAATGGGGAATGATAAACTTGGATAAATTCCCCATATACAGCGAGATAAAAAACTATGTTTAGAAAAAGGGCCATGAGGCAGAATAAAAAATAATTTTCCATCTCAGGGTATTAGGCCCCGGTTGGGGGGAGAGAAAACTGCCTGCGGCAAGGGGAAAACAATCAGAGCTTTAAAGAACAATTAAAAATGAACAGTGGAATGCAGAAAAGATCAATAAAGAATGGAGTCCTTCTAGTTCCGTGATCACATTTCTAATGAAGTCCGATATATGCTCAGTATGTCCCAGGCCTATAACAGAAATCAGTAATATACATTCAAGAACATCACTGTCCTATAGACATTTAACCAAGTGTTGATGCACACTAAAGAGCATAAAGAATGTGGAACCAAAAATGGGAGAGAGAGGGGAAAAAAATAAAATAAAAAGGGGAAAGAGAAAAAACAATTTGTAAGTAATAAAATGGATGTGATAAAACAACGTGGAGAAAGTAATAAATCCAAACCAGCAATATGTATGTTGGAGCTTTTGTGCCTTCAAAAAATTAAAAGAAAGTAGCTTCAAGTGTCATCCGCCCTGCTTTTCTTGTGGGTGTGTCTTGGAGTAGACGGTGAGGTTACGTGAGGTTGGTTTTGACGTCTGTTCATGGCATTAAGAAGATCCATCCCTTCCTCAGGAGAAGTGATTGTGAAATTTCTGCCATCCATATGAAAGAGTAATTTTACAGGGAATCCCCATCTGTAACGAATCTCTCTTTGTCTCAGCTCTGTCGTGAAGGGTTGAAATTCTCTGCGGCGTCTTGTAGTGTAGGCTGAGAAATCTTGGAAAACTTTGATATATTTATAATCCGCAGGGAGACCTGGTTTGCAAATAGTGCTCAGGAGTTCCTGTTTTATATGAAAAAAGTGTAGTCTCACTATGGTGTCTTTTGGAGCTGTTGCAGGTGCATTGCCAGATTTAGGGAGTCTGTGGATATGATCCACTATGAGATCCAAATCAGTAGCTCTGGGTAAAATCGCTTTAACCATTTTTTGAAAATAAGTTTGAGGTGTCCACATTATCAGGTATCCTACTGATCCTCAAATTATTACGCCTGCTCCTGTCTTCAGAATCTGCCATTTTTTCCGCTTGCAAGTTGACCCTTTTCTGAAAGGTCCAAGATCTAAATGTGATTGTTCTTGTACCTGTATTCTGCATTCAACATCTTCTGTAAATTGACCAATGTTTTCTAAAACTCCATACATAGTGTCAAAATCTTTTCTAAAGTCATTCTTTAAATCCACTCTCAATTTTTGTATAAGTTGAATAATCATACCAGCAGAAGGTGGTAGATCCTCTGCCATTTCAAGCGGCATATTAGGATTGAAGGTCATGGTTTTGAATCCTGAAGAAGCCAACTTGGATGTGGCAATTTCCATGTTAGAAGTGGCAGTGGCCATCTTGGTGATGGCAGTGGTTACCTGTACATTAGTAGACATCTTGGGTGTGGCAACGCCTACCCAGATTCCCTTGCAGTAGTGAGAGCACTGTTAAAGTGAGATTTATTTATATATATGCAAGAATATGACCCATCAATATGGCAGATAAAGGATTGAAAGGCTGAGATATTGTCTTTAAATGTAACAGGAATAGTTAAATAGGGTTTTGTAAAGGCATTTTTTTTTGGTAGGTTAGAAGGCCAAAGATATTCTCCAAATGTTCAAAATGTATGAAAATTACGGTTTAGGCACAATTTGCTTTGGGTTCATGTCTAGTTTCCTAAGGTCCCCTCTTCGATAGACACATCTTCCAAGTGTAGTGGATGGTCCATGAATACTTAGATTCCCCAAATCCTGAAAGTTTCATGGACTAGACGCATGACATGACAGCAGTTATAATTCTTTGACTGGTATACTGAGTTTTTCAAGCTCCCTAAGGAGTATCTCAAAAGATGTCCTGTCCTTAGAATTAAGTTGAAAACAGCTAAACATCAACTCGTACCTCAAGAGAGGACAAGAGCATATATCAATGTAACACTCTATAAGGTTAACTAGACTAGACAATGTTATACAGACACCACTGGACAAAACATGAGGCTGAGTGATGAACAAAGTTTTTGGGTCTTGGCCCGAGAGCTTTCAATTTGATCACTAGCTTGATGTTTGTGTTTTTATAGAAGCATGATTTCAAACTCACAGTCCGTTAAGACATGATGTAATTTGCTTGAGTTTGTTTCCCTGCCTTAAGTAGTTGTACATTTCACTGTTCTCCACTACATGGTATGGTGTCTGGTCTCTTGTAGCAACCTCCCACCTAGTGACTACTAAGATGAGAAGAAAGTGTGACATTTTCAAATGTTGTTACTTCATGGGTTTGTCCCTTAACTCATAAAACATGCCACTGTAATTAGATCACTTTGTTCTTCCACGGGACTGTCTTTTTAATTAATTAAATATGTCACTGTCATTAGGTCACTTTATTGATACATGATACTGTCCCTTTACATACATTATTGTCATCAGATATCCCTTCTCATCACATAATTTTTTATAGTGTAGACTATGTTAGCCAGACTCTCTGTTGCAACCCATTTCACTGGCATTTTTGTAACTGGACCTTGGAAAAGGGACTGACCAAAATATGCCACACATGCATTCACACCATCATTCAATCTGGTGGAAAGATCATCATATGAGAGAAAGGACATGAGCAGAGACAATTAAGAAACTAATCACTGAATGACACATCTACGCAATAAGGTGGTTCCAGATAAAAATTAACCTCTCAATCCCCAATAATGTCCTCATTTTCCACTGCTAAATAACCAACTCTATAGGCACAAGACCTACATCCTCATGACAGTTCATCCTCTCCTCCCCCATTTTAAACTGACACATTTCCTGACTTACTCAACAACCATAGGGGACAGCTCTTTCCTTTGCTACAGACCCCAGTTTACACCCAGATCAGGCAGACACAGTTACTTCCTCTATGATCCATAAGGAAGGCAGCATGCATTCTGGAGTAAGAACGTGTGGGTCTAGATGGAGGTGGCCACTGACTCAGAATCCATTGCTTCCTACACTCATGGGACTTTGCCTGATAGTAAGTAACCTGGGTGTGCTCTCACATCAGCTCACCTCTGCTGGGGCCTTCACTGCTCTTCCTCCCTTTGATGGGTAGCCAAGAGTGGGACTTTAAACTGTGATCGACCCCGTGCCATTGGACCTGCACCTTCAGTAGTTCTGCACCTGGAACGCAGCAGTTGAGAGTTAGCAAATACACTGATTCTGAATTAGTATAGAAGTAATGTAGGCAAGTAGTGGAAAACACACAGCCGATGGGGCCCCGGTGCAAAAATGATCCATGCCCCCCCCCTCCCTCACTCTTCCCCTCCTCTAACTCCCCCCGACAGACAGACACACACACTCACACACACACATACATCCAGAGACACACACACACAGACACAGACACACAGACAGGTACATACAGATACATACACAAACGACACATACATTCACAGACACATACATACAAACAGACAGGCACACAAGACAAACATACATACAAAGACACATACATACAAACAGACAGACAGGCACACACACAAACAGACAGACAGGCACACATACATAGGGGCAGACACATACAGACAGACACAAACATACACACACACACACAAGACACATACATACAAAGACAGTAAGACACATACATACATAAAAACAGACAGGCACACATACATACAGACAGATAGACATAGACACATACAGACACAGGCACACACACACAAGATACACATACATACAAAGACACATATATACAAACAGACAGGCACACATACATACAGACAGACAGACACACATAAGACATACATACAAAGACACAAACATACATACATACATACACACTCACATACTTACAGACACACACACACACATACATACAGACACACACACAAGACACACATACATACAAACAGACAGGCACACAGACAGACATACACAAGACATACATACAAAGACACATATATACAAACAGACAGGCATACATACAGACAGATAAACACAGACACATACATACATACATACAGACAGACACACACATACATACAAACAGACAGGCACACATGCATACAGACAGACAGACAAATACAGACAGACACACACAAGACATACATACAAAGACGCATACATACAAACAGACAGGCATACATACAGGCAGATAGACACAGACACATACATACATACAAACAAACAAACACACACACACACACATACACACACACACATAATATTTAAGTCACCCTCCTATTTCCTACCTTTTAGGTGCAGGAAGGTGACATTCCCTGGTGTTCAGTGGTGGCTCAGGTTGATGGGAGTCAGAGTTCCCACGCACGGGCACCGGGGCAGTCACTTCCTCCCAGCATGTGATGATGTCATCACAGGGAGCCCGGTCGCGCTGTTAAAGTGCCCAGCGCTGACCAGAAAATCCATCTCCATCAGGTTACCCTGACAGCATGGGCCACCCGATGGGCACCTTAACATGCGGCCACGGCGGTTTGCCGCGCAGGCCGTGAAGCAAATGATGATGGCGGGCACCCGGTCGCAGGGGTCTGCAGGGCCCCCTGTAGTGGACCCGGTCACTGCTGCGACCCCTGCAACCGCTACATGTACGCCAGTGTAAGCAAGACATGGTGCGGTGGGAGAATTAGAATAAAACTGAATAAAACACTGAAAAAAAAAAGTTGCAAGTGAAAAGAGAGCAAAAAAAAAAAAGAAATAGATGAGGAAGAAGATGTGACTGCACAAACCAAGACCAAGAAAAAAGAAATAGATGAGGCAGAAGATGTGAATGCACAAACCAAGACCAAGAAAAAAGAAATAGATGTGGAAGAAGATGTGAATGCACAAACCACGACCAAGAAAAAAAGAAATAGACGGGGAAGATGTGAATGCACAAACCAAGACCAAGAAAAAAAGAAATAGATGAGGAAGAAGATGTGAATGCACAAACCATGACCAAGAAAAAAAGAAATAGACGGGGAAGAAGATGTGAATGCACAAACCAAGACCAAGAAAAAAAGAAATAGATGAGGAAGAAGATGTGAATGCACAAACCAAGACCAAGAAAAAAGAAATAGATGAAGAAGAAGATGTGAATGCATAAACCAAGACCAAGAAAAAAGAAATAGATGAGGGAGAAGATGTGAATGCACAAACCAAGACCAAGAAAAAAGAAATGATGAGGAAGAAGATGTGAATGCACAAACCAAGACCAAGAAAAAAAGAAATAGATGAGGAAGAAGATGTGAATGCACAAACCAAGACCAAGAAAAAAGAAATAGATGAGGAAGAAGATGTGAATGCATAAACCAAGACCAAGAAAAAAGAAATAGATGAGGGAGAAGATGTGAATGCACAAACCAAGACCAAGAAAAAAGAAATGATGAGGAAGAAGATGTGAATGCACAAACCAAGACCAAGGAAAAATAAATAGATGATGAAGAAGATGTGAATGCATAAACCAAGACCAAGAAAAAAGAAATAGATGAGGGAGAAGATGTGAATGCACAAACCAAGACCAAGAAAAAAGAAATGATGAGGAAGAAGATGTGAATGCACAAACCAAGACCAAGGAAAAATAAATAGATGATGAAGAAGATGTGAATGCATAAACTAAGACCAAGAAAAAAGAAATAGACGAGGGAGAAGATGTGAATGCACAAACCAAGACCAAGAAAAAAGAAATAGATGAGGAAAAATATGTGAATGCACAAACCTATTTGTGGGACCACAGACAGTCCGAATTGTCGCAGGGCTGAAGATCTTGGTTTTTACTCATATTTATTCATTTTTTTATGTGTTCATGCTTAGAATTCTTTATATCATTATGCTGATCAATACGGTACAGACTAGCACGCCTGACATTTAAACTGGTGTTTTATTTGACGTAAAAAATATATGGAAATGAACGACTCGCAATAAAACTAAATGCACCTCATGCAGCTTTAAATGTCAAGCTGAAATCTGCCCAGGCTGAGATTCTTAAATGCTGATTTCTAGGACAATATTACTGTTTTGATATTGTATGTAAAAGGTTGTATTGTCTTGTGTTCGGTCATGTCGTTAGAATGTTAAATGTCTCTTCTCACTCTGCATTATGAATAATTCAAATAGTCACCTTTTACCGTATTTACAGGCATGTTATATTATTCTTTGTTTTGAATGAAAAGGTCAAATTGTAATTGCATGGAAGGTAGATTTCTTACGCTGTTAGAATATCTTGTAACATTGTACTTAATATCAAGGGTTGCATTTAAGGACAGAACTGAATTAATCTTTGAACCAGAAAGCATAGTGCAGAATTTTAATAATCAAGTAGGAAGCAGTCAAGTCGTTTATATTTACGGGTAATTACTTTAATACTTTGCTGAAAGAAAAAAATAAATATTATATCTGCCACGCAAGACGTGCATAGTGCACAGTGTCAAGAATGTGCTACCAATATTTTATTGACTGAATAATTATCATGCTAAAAACTACATTAGAGGGTTTTTTCTATTAAATACAACTCTTACAAAGCAATATAACTTTGAGAACCATTTACTATTGATTTATCTACAAAGCACTAAAGATATTATGCCGTTCTAAACAATGACCATTATTCCTGTTAGTTTTGAATACCCAGAAATAAAGGCTGTATTAAATGCAGGTATTCGTTATGTTAGAAATGTTTAGGGAGCCAAAATGTTTTTTATTATAGCTGGAGAGTAGGCAAAAGCTTTGAAATACACACAAAAAAAAAGTCCAAGTGGGATTTCAGCTATTCCCAGATAGATATAAATGCAATAATAGTGTAATATTGTAACAATAAAGATCCCTATTTGCATAATGGTTACACTCATGAGATGTATGTGCATATTGTACAGCGCTTCGGAATTTGCTGGCGCTATAAAAATAATAAAATAATAATAATAATATTGTGCATCAAAGCCTCCCCAGAGCTCCCCAGAGGGCTCTCAGTGCACCTCCGCAGAAATGCTAAAATACACTGAGTGCAGATACAAAAGAATTACAATTTTTTCCCCCTCATGATAACGTCCTTGAGGTGAAACGCGTTGTTAACTTACTGTAATACTGTTTTAATTGTTTTATTCTATTTTTTTTTTTAAATATCAAATAAATTACAAGTGGTAACTTTTATCCTGTTTGTGGACTTATCTACCTGCTGGTCCCGCATCAATTTAGCTAACCTCTTCTTCCCAACTGAAGATTGTTTGACATCAATAACCCTCTGGATTTACCTTTATATATCCTAGGTGGGTATTATACCACCCACACAGACATCACAGAGCATTCAATTGCTCCCAAAAATGTAAGTTGATTTCTATGTTTACCTAAACATTGTTATAAACAGTGAGCACTGTATGTTTCCTTTTTGTCCTTATATTCTATATACCCATTGACGCTTTGGAAGGAGACCCTACACCTATATCCTAGAACGGGGATTGTACTGCTCAATGCGTATTTTTTAGAGCTGATTGTGAGGCTCTTTGTTTGTAAGTGTGTTTTTGACTTCCTATCACGCACGCCACCTGGTATAGAAATACTACACTATTGGCACTCTTTTTATGTGTTTATGTCCACATATCCTTTACGAGATGTCCCATCAACCTATGGTCAAGATCACACCTATTCACATTGTTTACTCTACACCATTGCCTAAGCAGGGAAAACAACACTATACACTTTAATCTTGATCTAGTTAGTAGCTCTTTACCTACGTATTGAGGACAACTGGTTGTCAATGAAAATTGCCACTCCATGGAAGTCCCTACCTATTGAAATATGGTCTGGACTATTATAATAGGGCAAACTCATCACATTTCTTGGCTTTTTGTTATTATATACAGTTGCAAGAAAAAGTATGTGAACCCTTTGGAATGATATGGATTTCTGCACAAATTGGTCATAAAATGTGATCTAATCATCATCTAAGTCACAACATTAGACAATCACAGTCTGCTTAAACTAATAACTCACAAATTTTATTGAACACACCATCTAAACATTCACAGTGCAGGTGGAAAAAGTATGTGAACCCCTAGACTAATGACATCTCCAAGAGCTAATTGGAGTGAGATGTCAGCCAACTGGAGTCCAATCAATGAGATGAGATTGGAGGTGTTGGTTACAGCTGCCCTGCCCTATAACAAACACACACCAGTTCTGGGTTTGCTTTTCACAAGAAGCATTGCCTGATGTGAATGATGCCTCGCACAAAAGAGCTCTCAGAAGACCTACGATTAAGAATTGTTGACTTGCATAAAGCTGGAAAGGGTTATAAAAGTATCTTCAAAATCCTTGCTGTTCATCAGTCCACGGTAAGACAAATTATCTATAAATGGAGAAAGTTCAGCACTGCTGCTACTCTCCCTACGAGTGGCCGTCCTGTAAAGATGACTGCAAGAGCACAGCGCAGACTGTTCAATGAGGTGAAGAAGAGTTTAGATTATATTTTTGTTATATATGTATATATTTGTTATTATATATATAAATAGTTCTATTTTATATATAGTAATTGTTGCAAATTGTATTATTGCATATATATATATATAGTATATATATATATATTTATAGTATTTTGTTACCTTTTTATCCGTAGTATTACTAGGCAGAACCTGTTCTTTTATTTTGTGTGTATGTCTGATATATAAATAGTATAGATTCTTCAGCATTGTCACAAGTGATGTTAAGCTTGTTTCAAACCTCACGAGTACTAACTAACCACTCAGACCAATACATTTCACATATCGTAATATGGTCTCATTTAAAATATTTGAATCAGAAATTATTCCATTCTGTTAAAAAAAATTATAACTTTTCAGATCATTCATCTACAGAAGTTAACTTACCATTAAAGTCTACGGGGATTTTTTTTCTAACAGAATTAAATCAAGGTCTATGTTTGGCTTAGTCAGTGTTAACAGTAGCCAGCAATTCCATTTTCATTTTGAAAGCTGAAGAAGAAAACATTTTAAATCCTATTTCCTAAAGTACCCAGTAAAATGTATTGCATTCTTGTATCATCATTGGAGGATGGTTCAAAGTGAGTTTATTAATATATAAATATACAGCAATACTTCAGAGAGGACCAAGGATGAAGGTGTAGTGCAGAATCCGTAAAAAAGGGCTTTGTTATTTATAAGTATCATCATGTGCCTGTCCTTGGGGAACTGTAAGTACCTCTAGAAATGCTTTGGCAAAAATTGCTACTTTTAGGCAAATACATCATTGTGTTCAAGTCGGCCTTAAGGCTTTATCCCTGTTTTTTTTTTTTTACATTTCCTCACTTTATAATCTCACTCTTATTTTTCTATAGCAAAAAGTGTTTTCACTTGTTGTTGGTTGTATATCAGAAAAAAAAAAAAAAGGCTCAAGACTTTGAACTGTGAAATAAAGTATGCATTTGTCATGTACTTTGTATTTCAAATAACATTAAACGTATAAATCAAATAATACAATGTTTTGCAGAACTAAATGAACAAAATAAGTCATTCTTATCATTAAGAGTGAGATAATATGAATAGTACATGTTAGAGTTATCCTCCCTGCTTAAAGGGACATTCCAGGCACCCAGACCACTTCTGCCTATTGGAGTGGTCTAGGTGTCAACTCCCACTATAAGTTGACACCTAGACAGGGTTACCTTTCAGGGTTAAGTCTGGCTTCTTAGAACACGAAAAGTGTTTTAAATGATGCTGGACGTCCCCACGCTATGCATGAGGACCTCCCACATTGCCGGAATCCCCATAGGAAAGCATTGAATAATGCATTCCTAATGGGAGGTCTAATGCGTGCGCAACTATTGCCGCACATGCGCATTAGGCCTCCCCCGCCGGCTGACCTCGGCGGGGGAGGAGCATGTGTGGGCTTGTGTGGAGCCTGACCCAGCGCAGGTAAGTCACTGATGGGTTTTTAACCCCTTCAGCAACATGGGATGAAGAGTGGGAGGGAGGCACTGCAGGATCCTGCATTGCCAGGAAAACAGGTTTGTTTTCTTGGCACTGGACAGTCCATTTAAATCATTTAATGCTCTTTATTTGTAGTTTTGGATGCCTAGTATAAATACATATTTTTTTTACCGCTCTTCCACTCTTTGTCCCGATTGGTTACTTTTTCTCACTTAATTTCCAAATGGGAGATAAATGCGCCTATCGGTGTACAACA
>OW240912.1:398738285-398755001 GCA_933207985.1 Pelobates cultripes | reverse complement strand
AATATATATATATATAATATTTACATTAGTATGTATTTTACATTATACTGATTGGTCCATTTTCAACAGGTGAAATGCGTTAATGTTTTATACAGCCTTTTGCTACATTATTTGTCTACAAAAAAGATTGCGAATTTAAGCTATTTTGGAGCTATCCTTTTAAACATCACAATTTCATCAAGAATGCGAGGACTCGCAAGTGATATCCTTGGTGGGGATTATTCCACTTACGCTTCCTATACTGAGCAATATTCCTTTTGCTCCCTGCTTGTGAGTATACCTCCTCTTTTTTTATCTTAGTTTTATTCCAGACCATCCAGAGAGCACTATATTGTGTTTTTATTTTTCCTCCTACACACCGAGGATACCGGTTTTGGCACTATTTGACACCAGAACACCCTTACCCCAAAGACGCCTCTGAGAGTGCACAAGGACCATCCATAGACAGGGATTGTACCATCCCGGCGCATATATCTGGAGCTAAATATAAGCTCCAGAAAATTATTAGTGCAAATTTTTCTTTATTTACCACTATCAGCAATTTAACATACTACACTATATCCATGTTCTCTCCTCTCTTCCACAGGCACTGCTTCCTGACACTACCTTCTATATCTACCATTCTGCCAGAAAAGAAGAGACTCCAGGGAAGTTCTAGCAGCCATATTACAAGCACTGATATATTCCACCCCTTACTTACTTATACATATTTAAATTACATTTTTTGCATGACATGCAAATGAACACAGGTAGGCATTGTGCAACTGTGTTTAAAACAGTGTTCATTGCTTGGGGTACCTGAATAAAAGCAGGGTGAAGTCTGACACACAATGCCTGTCTGTGCTAATTTGTTAATGTCAAGCTGGGAACGTCCAAAAATTGTGCCACACACACCTCCTGCTGTGTGAAGGAGCCAGACAACTCAGTGTACCAGCTCCTCACTGCTCCCACACGCGCGCCGACTGAAGTGAAGCCGGGTGCCGGAATATGATGTCCGGCACCCGGCATCACTAAACTGTGCGCGGGAGCAGTGAGGAGCAGGAAGGACCCCAGGGAGATGCTCCAAAAGGTAAGGAGCAATAAAGAAAAGTATGTGTGTGTGAGTGTGTGTCGGTCAGCAAGTATGTGTGTGTGTGTGTCAGTCAGTCAGTGAGCGTGTGTGTGTTGTTGTGGACAGAATATTTGCTAAAGTAAAATGCCTATTTACTCCATTTAGTTATAATCAGTATTATTCAATAAATTACTAAAATGACCACTAGATGTCCCTCAGGAGTATCCCACCCATCGACTAAACACTCTCATTTTCAAGATGGAGCTGGAATCCGGGGGAGAACTTCATGACGACAGTAATGACGTAGGATGGCACACCCAGTAGGACGTGCTTTGAATAAAACACTTAACACCTAACCAATTAATGATGTATTATTTCATGTTATCTCTCACAATGCATATGATATAATTCTGCTTTAAAAGGGACTTCCCGTCCCTTCTGAATAAACATTCCTAAGTTTTTCATCAACCAGAAACTTGTGTCCGGTGTGAAATTACTTCAGGAGCGTGCACTCACTTCTTCTTCAATTTGGCCAGGGGCAGATACATATAATAATCAATATTATTGATTGATTTCCATTTCATGTGTGTATGTGTCTGGCAGTGAGTATGTGTGTGTGTCTGTCTGTTTATGTGTGTGTGTCTGTGAGTATGTGTGTCTGTCAGTGAGTGTGTGTGTGTCGGTCAGTCAGTGAGTGTGTGTATCTGTTTGTGTGTGTCTGTCAGCAAGTATTAGTGTTTAAACTCAAGGAAATCAGTCTAGATGAAAATGCTTGTTCTTGGGTAGAACATTGGCTTAAAAACAGAGTACAAAGAGTTGTCATTAATGGTAAATTTTCAAGCTGGACAGGTGGCAAGTGGTGTCCCTCGGGACCCCTTCTATTTAACATGTTTATAAATGATCTTGAAGACCGCATTGAAAGTCATGTTTCAGTGTTTGCAGATCACACAAAACTCTGTAAAGTAATACAATGTGAGCAAGATATGACTTTGCTGCAGAGGGATTTAGATAGACTGGGGGACTGAGGACTCAAATGGCAGATGAAATTTAATGTTGAAAAAGGCAAAGTTATGCACTTCGGCTTAAAGAATACACAAGCAACGTATACCCTTAATGGAAGCGAATTAGGGATAACAACACATGAAAAGGACTTGGGAATTGTTATAGACAACAAACTATGCAACAATGTGCAATGTTAATCTGAAGTGGCCAAGGCCAGTAAGGTATTGTCATGCATGAAAAAGAGCATTCATTCTCGGGATGAGAATATCATTTTGCCTCTTTATAAATCACTGGTAAAACCACATGTTGAATATGCTGTGCAATTTTGGGCACCTGTTCTAAAGAAGGATATTATGGCACTAGAAAAAGTGCAGAGGCGGGCTACAAAATTAATAAAAGGAATGGAACAAATCAGCTATGAAGAAAGGTTAACAAATTTAAACCTATTTAGTTTAGAAAAACGTCACCTGAGAGGGGATATGATAACATTATACAAATATATTCGGGGCCAATACAAACCATTGTGTGGAAATCTATTCACAAACCGGACTTTACATAGGACACGAGGTCATGCGTTTAGACTGGAAGAAAGAAGATTTCGTCTAAGGCAAAGGAAAGGTTTTTTACTGTAAGAACAATAAGGATGTGGAATTCTCTGCCTGAAGAAGTGGTTTTATCAGAGTCCATACAGATGTTCAAATAGCTACTAGATGCATACTTGCAAAAACAGAATATTCAAGGATATAATCTTTCAATGTAGGGTAATAACTGCTTGATCCAAGGATAAATCTGACTGCCATTCTGGGGTCAAGAAGGAATTTTTTTCCTAGCTTGTTGCAAAATTGTGCTTCAAACTGTTTTTTTTTGCCTTCTTTTGGATCAACAGCAAAAAACAAATGTGAGGAAGGCTGAACTTGATGGACGCAAGTCTCTTTTCAGCTATGTAACTATGTGTGTCTTTCAGTGAGTATGTGTGTGTGTGTCAGTGAGTATGTGTGTGTGTCTGTCTGACAGTAAGTATGTATGTCTGTCAGTGAGTATGTGTGTGTCTCTCAGTGAGTATGTATGTGTGTGTGTGTGTCTGTATGTGTGTGTGTGTGTGTGTCTGTCAGTGAGTATGTGTGTGTCTGTCTGTGAGTATGTGTGTATGTGTGTGTCTGAGTATGTGTGTGTGTGTCAGTGTATGTATGTATGTGTGTGTGTGTCTGTCAGCAAGTATATGTGTGTCTGTCAGTGTGTGTGTGTCTGTCTGTGGGTATGTATGTGAGTATGTATGTGTGTGTGTCTGTCAGCAAGTATGTGTGTGTCTGTCTGTGTGTGGGTGTCTATCAGTGTGTGGGTGTGTGTCTGTCTGGGCCTTGTATGTGAGTATGTGTCTGTCTGCCAGTGGTATGTGTGTCTGTGTATATCAGTGTGTCTGTGTGTGTCTGTCTGTGAGTATGTGTGTGTGTCTGTCAGCAAGTATGTGTGTGTCTGCCAGTGAGTATGTGTGTATGTGTTTGTCAGTGTGTCTGTATGTGTGTGTCTGTCTGTGAGTATGTGTGTGTGTGTGTCTGTCTGTGAGTATGTATGTGTGTCTGTCTGAGTATGTGTGTCTGTCTGTGAGTATGTGTGTCTGTATGTCAGTGAGTATGTGTATGTGTCTGTCAGTGAGTGAGTGTGTGTGTGTGTGTGTGTGCGGCCCACATGAACTTAAACCTTGTTTATGTGGCCCGTGCCACACTTTGAGTTTGACATGCTTGATGTATATTAAAGAGTCAGAGAATAGACTATTTACCATTTCCTTTACACTGGATTTCATCCAGACACCAATATATTTTATGGATGTTCATGTAGAACATGAAAGCTGCAAAACTCTAATTTTATGTTTGTAAAAACTATGCACCTCTGAACATGCAAGCAATACAGCATATTAATGAGCTTAGATCCTGTTAACGCATTCAATTTGTTTCAATGCCAAAGTGTCTATTTTTAAAATATGATATATTTTTTTACATTTTCTTTACCTAATTTTCCCACTGCAAAATGGGTGAGAAAAACAACTCAATTTTGCTGTGAGCAAAATATGTACCTTGATCCTGTATACAAATAGTAATACAATATTGCCACCCGAAAATGTATGTAGGCTTAATTAGATGGAACATTAAACCCAATTTCAGGTTATCTTTACATTGATTTCACACAAAAAAGTATTTGTCAGCTTATTATGGCAGGTAATAAGAATTCATAGTTAGTGTTCTCACGTATCTTCATTTAGTCAGGCTTCAATACAATTGAAATCTTTATATTGTGGAATATTTTTTTTTTTTCATAAATCAAAAACAGTTCCTATTGTTGGCCCAGCACAAAGATTTTTCCTCTGATAATTTTCATCACCATTTATTACATAATATATGTCTTTTATCTTCTTTCTGCATATTACAGCAATAGAAATGGAAATTTAATCACAACCAAATGTGCATCAAGAGACAGAATTTATTTTGCAGTATAAAACTAAAAGAAATGTAAAAAAACCCTTTTCATTCAATAATTTGCAAAAACATACGTCAACCCCATCAAAACATTATTCCAAACAGATTAATATATTTATTTGTATCTAACCAAGCATTAAGTTCATCTATAATTAGCACTTGAAGATCTTGAAGCTTTCACTGCAGTTGTAGTCCTTTTGGAATTTAGTTAATTCATTGTCAATAACCGAATAAATAAAATGTTGTACAGTGTATATGATCTCATTGGCCAATCAGAAACTTTGATTTGCCCAGGAACTCCCATAATTTCACTGTGCCTGGAAGAGAAAGAGCTTCTTTGAACCAACTTGTGGACATCTATTAATTTTAAATAACTGGCAGAAACAATTACCGTATATACTCGTGTATAAGTCGATCTCGTGTATAAGTCGAGTGCTGTTTTGTGACCAACAATTAAGAAATATGCTATGACTCGTGGATAAGTCGAGGGTAAAACTTGGGGCTATGAAATTCTGTGATTTTTTTTTTTTTTTATAATTTTGTCAGATTTTACCTAAGATCCTGGAACAATCAAACATGTCAGTTAAAAACTGGATTTAAAAAAAATCAGCAATCATGAACATGAACATTTAATTTATTAACTGTAACGAATTCCTTAAACTTACAGGGAATTTTTAGTTATGCCCTCCAAAATAGCACAAACATTGTTTGGCCTATACAAATCCTTCAAACTCTGACTCATCATCATCAGAATGTCCGAATAAGTCACGATATTGTTCTTCGGTGATGCCATCAGCATAAACGTCGTCTTCGCTGTCGTCATCTGTTGAACTGGCATATGAAGCCGATTCATCTTTCTCTTCATAGATGGCGTCGTCCTCTGATCCATCCATAGCGTTACTAATTCCGCATTTCAGGAACGACTTCTTGATCATTTCTGGTGATATTAGATCCCAAGCATCCTTTACCCATTTTGATATCAAATCAATGTCTGGTTTCTTCAAGTTTCCTCCTTTCGTTAACTTTGCTTGACCAGAACACATCCATTGTTGCCACATATTGCGTATTCGGTCCTTGAAAGGCTTGTTGAGACAGACATCCAGTGGCTGGAGCATTGATGTTAGGCCGCCTGGAATCACTGCTAACGTGGTTGCCATTTTTTTTGCTTCATCCTTCACATCCTCTGTTATATGCGCACAGAACATATCCCACACCAATAACGACGGACATTTTCTTAGCGCTGCGCCTGGTCGCCTGCCCCACACATTGCGCAGCCACAACTTTGTACCCTCCTCATCCATCCAGCCTTTAGGGTGAACACGAACAGTTACTCCTGCCGGAATTTTTTAATTCTTTGGCATTGTTTTCCTCTTGAATATTATTACCGGGCGCAGTTTAGTGCCATCTGCCAGGCAAGACAGTACAACAGTGAAATGTGACTTTTCATGACCGGTTGTTTTTATAAGTACAGTTTTTTCTCCAACGCTTTCTACAGTTCGATTGCCAGGCATATCAAATGTCATCGGAGTTTCATCCATATTACCAATGTTATTCAGAGCGAAACCATTCTTTTTTCTCTGTTTGATAATGAATTTGTGGAATGACATGACCTTTTCGTCCAGCTCTTTAGGCAGCTTCTGAGCTATCTTTGTTCGCTGACGAAGACACAATCCATATCGGTTCATGAATCGTGTGCACCAACCAGACGATGCTCTAAATTTTGTCATACCTTCAGTCGCCAAATATTTTTCTTTTGCAATCTGAAGTGCTCGTATTCGAATGCTCGAGCGAGTCACAGCATACCCATTTTGTCTACATTCCATTATCCAGTCATTCAAATCCTTTTCCATTCCATCAAAAGGTGTAGCTTTGAAACGTAATGCTTTCTTCAACTTCGGCATGGCTTGCAATTTAGCCTCATTTTTCCTCCAATCTCTTACGAGTTTTTCACTGATGCTAAACTCTCTTGCAGCTACGCTATTATTGGCTTCTTTTGCACGTTCAATAACTTTCAATTTAAGTGCAGCAGTGTAAGAAGCTCTCATTTTCTTTGCAAAACTCATTTTTCTGAAGATAAGAATTTACCGAAAATATTCTGTTATTAATGTACCGTAATCTTAATAATCATTTGACAACAAACAAGAGTAAATAGTCAATCAAGTTCCCTTATATGGTGTACCGGTATGTTTTTCTCCCCCTCACTGCTCCTATGTGTCCATTTCTCCCCTTTTCTTCCCAGTCTCTATCTTCCCCTCTGTCTCTTTTTCCCTCCCCCTGTGTCTCTCTCTTGCACATGTTTCATTATCCCCTATCCCCTGTGTGTCTCTCTTCCCCTCCCTTTCGTGTGTCTCTATGTCTCCTTCTCCTTCTCCCCCTCCCCTTGTGTCTCTCTATTCCCTTTCTCCTGAGGCTGACCTTGCACGTGAGAGACTGGAAATATAACACAAATGTCTCTCTATCATGCTCCCTCACGGTACCCACAATTCCCAGCATGGACACATCACGGAGTAAACACTACTCTATGATGTGGTTATGCTGTGCATTGTGGGAGCCGCGAGGGAGCATCATTCGGTAGTTTTGTCTGCTCCCTCCTTCAGTTCGTGCTTTCTGACAGCTGCACTGCTAGGATGAACCATGCTGCCCTGACAGTGTTTAAGCCCATAGTGTGCAGGGCAGCATAGTACGCCTTAGCTATGGGCCAGGGACCCTACACTATAAGGCCAGGAATACATTTGTGTTCCTGACCTTATACTGTTCCTTTAATATATAGCGTATATAGTGTATCCTTTAATATATAGTGTGTATATAGTGTATATATTACACTGGCCCCCTTTTGCTTAGGGGGCAAGAGGGGGCCAGGGACCCTACACTATAAGGCCATGAATACATTTGTGTTCCTGACCTTATACTGTTCCTTTAATATATATCCTTTAATATATAGTGTGTATATAGTGTATATATTACACTGGCCCCCTTTTGCTTAGGGGGCAAGAGGGGGCCAGGGACCCTACACTATAAGGCCAGGAATACATTTGTGTTCCTGACCTTATACTGTTCCTTTAATATATAGTGTATCCTTTAATATATAGTGTGTATATAGTGTATATATTACACTGGCCCCCTTTTGCTTAGGGGGCAATAGGGGGCCAGGGACCCTACACTATAAGGCCATGAATACATTTGTGTTCCTGACCTTATACTGTTCCTTTAATATATAGCGTATATAGTGTATCCTTTAATATATAGTGTGTATATAGTGTATATATTACACTGGCCCCCTTTTGCTTAGGGGGCAAGAGGGGGCCAGGGACCCTACACTATAAGGCCATTAATACATTTGTGTTCCTGACCTTATACTGTTCCTTTAATATATAGCGTATATAGTGTATCCTTTAATATATAGTGTGTATATAGTGTATATATTACACTGGCCCCCTTTTGCTTAGGGGGCAACAGGGGGCCAGGGACCCTACACTATAAGGCCATGAATACATTTGTGTTCCTGACCTTATACTGTTCCTTTAATATATAGCGTATATAGTGTATCCTTTAATATATAGTGTGTATATAGTGTATATATTACACTGGCCCCCTTTTGCTTAGGGGGCAAGAGGGGGCCAGGGACCCTACACTATAAGGCCATGAATACATTTGTGTTCCTGACCTTATACTGTTCCTTTAATATATAGTGTATCCTTTAATATATAGTGTGTATATATTACACTGGCCCCCTTTTGCTTAGGGGGCAAGAGGGGGCCAGGGACCCTACACTATAAGGCCATGAATACATTTGTGTTCCTGACCTTATACTGTTCCTTTAATATATAGTGTATCCTTTAATATATAGTGTGTATATATTACACTGGCCCCCTTTTGCTTAGGGGGCAAGAGGGGGCCAGGGACCCTACACTATAAGGCCAGGAATACATTTGTGTTCCTGACCCTATACTGTTCCTTTAATATATACACACACGCACTCACTGGCTCATACACAAATGCACTCATTGACTCTTGACACACACATTCACTGACAGAAACACATACCATACACACACTGACAGAAACACACACACTGACATAAACACTCACACTCACTAACAGAAACACACTCACACTCACTGACAGAAACACTCACACTCACTGACAGAAACACTCACACTCACTGACAGAAACACTCACATTCACTGACAGAAACACACATTCAATGACAGAAACACACACATTCACTGACAGAAACACACACATTCACTGACACAAACACATACACACACATTCACTGACAGAAACACACACATTCACTGACACAAACACATACACACACATTCACTGACAGAAACACACACATTCACTGACACAAACACACACATTCACTGACACAAACACATACCGTACACACACACACAAACACTCACGTTCACTGACACAAACACTCACGTTCACTGACAGAAACACATACCGTACACACACACACAAACACTCACGTTCACTGACACAAACACTCACGTTTACTGACAGAAACACTCACGTTCACTGACAGAAACACATACCGTACACACACACACACACACAAACACTCACGTTCACTGACACAAACACTCACGTTCACTGACAGAAACACATACCGTACACACACACACAAACACTCACGTTCACTGACACAAACACTCACCTTCACTGACAGAAACACATACCGTACACACACACACAAACACTCACGTTCACTGACACAAACACTCACCTTCACTGACAGAAACACATACCGTACACTCACTGACAGAAACACACACTGACAGAAACATACACACAGACACACACACTCACTGACACATACACACACTCACTGACACAAACACACACACATTCATTGACAAACACACACTGACAAACAAACATACACACTGACAGAAACTCACTAGATTATAAACACTTTTGCTCTATTTCAAACACTTGGCTGCTGGGATATGATGTAATGTATCCCAGCAGCCCTTTACATAATGTGAGCTGATTGGCCCATCTGGAGGGGTGAGCTGATTGGTCCATCTGGAGGGGTGAGCTCATTTGGCCCGCGCGGCGCATCTGGAGGGGTAAGAGAAAGTGACCGGCGGGAGAGTGGTTTTATATGCTCCCGCCGGTCCCACGGCCCCCTCCCTCCCGCTACCCTGATTATGCAGCCGCAGCCGCCACCGCAGCTGACTCCGCCGCAGCCGCCCTCCTTCTTCATGCTTTCAGTGTCAGAAAGCATGAAGGTGAGTATGCCGCCGGACCGGCTTGGCGGCCGCCCGGTCCGGCGGCACCACTATGATGTTTTTATTCTCCACCCCCCCTCACACCCGTGTATAAGTCGAGCCTGCAATATAACATTAATTTTGCAGGTAAAATTTCTCGACTTATATACGGGTATATACGGTAAGTATACATAAATCTGTTCTTATATATGTGGGTTTTTTTTGCTACAATGTATCAAATCTAGCAGAGTGAACAAACGTGTGAAGTCACCTGGTTGCATAGAGCCACAGAAAACAAGCGGATCCTAAAAACATGGCAGAAAGGATACAGGCTGGATCATCCATATCCGGCTCTGGAGTATCGAAGAACGGGTGGGTGCTGAGAAGCTCTGGGACCAAGGAAAGTACAAGGGTGGGATGTCGGCTTCCAAGGAATTTCAAACACCTGCAACAGAGGAAAATGTTAATGAAGGTCTAAAAAGAAAAATATTCTGCAGAGTGTAAATGGGGGAAAAGGAGAAACAGCACGACTACAAGAATTACCTAAAAACTCAGTATTATTCATTCATGTGTCCTTGATATCTAAGACCTTGATTTAATGAGCTTTCCAAATGGTTCAATACGTTTAGTAAAAACTTTCTAAATAATTTTTCTGTAAAAATTCCCATAGACTTTCATGGTGACTTCAATACATAAACCATTTGGATAGTTTTTATAACGGTATTGAATCTTTTGGAAAACGTATTAAATCGAAGACTACATGTCAAATGCAAACTACACACCAGGAGTTCCTATGGGACTGTTCTGTTAATAATTGGTGTAAGGACTGTGAGAATTATAGTCTGCCCGACTGATACCTGCAGTTTACATTCCTCTAGGAGGGTATTCACTACATTGTGATTATGATGTAGAAGCCAGAGAGGTTGTTGGGCTTATCGTGCCAAGAAAAAAAAAAAATTTTTGGCAGACTACTTGAAACAGTTTGACAAAAAGCAAAGGGACTCCATTAAAAAAAAAAACCTCAAGTAATATCCTATTAAGTTTATTGGTAAGAGTTGCTTCCATTACCAATCGGTATGTTTGCCTATGTGTCAGATATTTACTTCCAGATGGAGTCTCGATCAGTTGGATACTTTGACAGGTTCTTTAGAAGTTCTACCAAAGCAAGCTGGATGCATTCCTTGGTAGACACATTAGTGCAGCACAGCAGCTCATGCAGAGCTTCTCTGATGTCCCGAGAAGAATCCTGCAAAAAAGAAAAGAAAATGACGATAGTTGCCAACCCCTGCTCTAGAATATCCATGTTCTAGATGACTGTTCACAACAAAATCTAGATATACAACCTAATTTGCATTTTTAAATGTAAATGCCAAATAAATATTGGAGTTATAAGGATCACATGTGTTGAGTGGGCAGTGTCCTGAAGAGAAGGAAAGTGAAAGAGAACAGCTAACTAAGGCACAACAATCGCTTTGTGAAAATGCTATTGAATGCTATTGAGAGGCGCGTTCCTTAAGTAATTGTAGCCAGCCCTATACCCTCAAATATACACTGCCTGGCCAAAAAAAGTCGCCACCCAAAAAAAAGGTCATACACTCTAATATTTCGTTGGACCGCCTTTAGCTTTGATTACGGCACGCATTCGCTGTGGCATTGTTCCGATAAGCTTCTGCAATGTCACAAGATTTATTTTCGTCCAGTGTTGCATTAATTTTTCCCCAAGATCTTGTATTGATGATGGGAGAGTCGGACCACTGCACAAAGCCTTCTCCAGCACATCCCAAAGATTCTTAATGGGGTTAAGGTCTGGACTCTGTGGTGGCCAATCCATGTGTGAAAATTATGTATCATGCTCCCTGAACCACTCTTTCACAATTTGAGCTCGATGAATTCTGGCATTGTCATCTTGGAATATGCCCGTGCAATCAGGGAAGAAAAAAATCCATTGATGGAATAACCTGGTCATTCAGTATATTCAGCTGACCTAATTCTTTGGGCACATAATGATGCTGAACCTAGACCTGACCAACTGCAGCAACTCCAGATCATAGCGCTGCCCCCACAGGTTCGTACAGTAGGCATGATGAATGCATCACTTCATCTGCCTCTCTTCCTCAAAGACGATGGTTCCCCACTATCCTTCCAGTTTTTAATAATGAGTTGGACAGTTCTTAACCCAATTTTAGTAGTTTCTGCAATCTCCTTGGAAGTTTTTACTGCTTTATGTATGCCAGTGATTTGACCCTTCAGCCTCTTTCGACATGGTTGTTTAAGAAATGAGAAGCTACTCATTGCATCAGTTGGGGTTAAATAACTTGTTGCCAGCTGAAAGATAATCATCCATGCAGTAACTATCCAATAGGAGGCTCTTACCTATTTGCTTAGTTAAATCCAGGTAGCGACTTTTTTTTGGCCAGGCAGTGTATATAGACTGTAAGCTTGTTTGAGCAGCGCCTTCTTCAACCTATTGTTCCTATAAGTTTTTGTAATTGTCTAATTTATTGTTAAATCTCTCCCTTTGATAATATTGTTAAGCGCTACGGAATATGCTGGCGTTATATAAATACCAATAATAATAATAATAATAATAATATATATATGCACACCACTATAGCCTTGATTTAATATCATTGGATAAACTTTTTGAAATTATTTTTTTCAACATATTAAAAGATAAAACATATATATATATCAATATATAAAAATATATCAATATGACAAAAAAATATAAAAACATTTTTTTAAAATTTTTTTTCATATTTTTTCAGAATATTAAATAATTTTTATTATTTACCCCGAAATATTTTTTTTTTTTTAATTCTTTATTTTTGTTGTGCACAAATTAACAAACAGCCTCAGTATGCCACAACAGCAGTATTGAGGTATATAGAAATTAACTGTGCAATACAAGATGTGACATTTGATGTTTAGGCACAATTTTTAAAGAGTAAACTTTAGATAAGTCAGACTAGTGAGTTCAAGAATAGTAGGCTAAGTTGAGCTGATAGTTTAGGGTATTTAGTTAGCACTTAAGTAGTCAAAC
Organism: Pelobates cultripes; assembly: GCA_933207985.1. Taxonomy (NCBI): domain Eukaryota; kingdom Metazoa; phylum Chordata; class Amphibia; order Anura; family Pelobatidae; genus Pelobates; species Pelobates cultripes. Next base: position 398,742,209 of record OW240912.1, on the reverse strand, counting down.
ATGGTCTAAAACTTGCACATTAACTATAGGAACAGCTAGCAGAGTTTAACACGTGCTAGGCAAGTATAGGTTCATATACCACATGCTCATAGTGTCACGACAGCAGATACAAACTCAACCACAGCATATATGTGGAATTACAAGCCTGGCAGTAGAAAAGTCATGTATAATGATATATTGCATCAGCGGGCAGTAGGTGTCCGCAGATCTTGACACTTTATATAAGGAATAAAAGGTTATATGCATATATATATGTAGAAACAAAAAAAGAAAAAAGAAAAATTTATAGAACATGGCAGCATTGAAGGGAACAGCACTCCGACAGTTCCTTGGTAACAGTTATGGCGATTCAGAACTGTCTCTGGTGTTAGGCAGGTGTCTCTTGGTCGGACTGCTCTGTTGTTTCGCTCTTCCCATGGCCTTTTTCTCATGTGTTTTTCCCCCTCGGTTTGTCTCTTCTGGCATGTTGGCGGTTGGTCGGCCCAGTTTGTTAAAGAGAGTCTCTGGGTTATCTGATGAAGTTAGGGTGAATGTTTCTGTGCCTTGTGTGACGGCCAAAGATCCATCCGCATTCCATCGGTATCTGATGGAGCAGTCCCGCAGCCTCCTAGCCACTGGGGCCAGCTGTCTTCTTTCCGCCAGGATGGTAAATGGGAGGTCGCTGTAGATGGAGAGGTTATGACCCTCGAAACTCACTTGGCCCATAGATCTGGATTTAGCCATAATAGCAGTCCTCACCGCAATGTCTTTGGTTGTCACAATGACATCTCTCGGTGCGCCTGCTGGTGCCGCTGCGGATTTGCGTATTCGGAAGGCGGCCAGGATGCAAGGTGTGCCTGTGGGGCTGTGAATGCCCATTGAGGTAAACAGCTTTTGAACATATTGCAGCGTGTCCCCCCCCTCAACCTGTTCAGGTAGACCTCTCAGACGCACATTCCGACGCCTGTGTCTGGACTCCAGTGTGAGCACCATTTTGCTTATTTGTTTAACTTGTGAGGTGAGATCCTCCACATGTTGTGTAGTGGTCTGGAGCTGAGCGTCCCTGGCTTGTTCTCTGCTCTCCATTGCAGACATCTCATGCTGCAGGGCCTTGACCTCAGTTTGTGTTTCCTGGAGGTCGGCCTTCCACATTGTTCTCAGATCTAGGAGCAATTTTTTAATATCTCCCTTTGTGGCGGGGGATGAGTCCTCATCTGAGTTAGTTCTCTGGTACACTCCATCTGGGTGAGGAGAGATGGTATAATCCTCTTCTTCAGGGGAGTCATCAGAGGCATCTTGCTCACTGTATTGCTCAGTTGCCGCCCTTGTGGGTGTTTGCTGGGGTGCCCTCCCAAAGGATAGTCTAATGTCCTGCACTGCAGGCCTGTCTGTCTGGAGCTGTCTTTTATGCTTGCGCCCCATATTGTCTGTGGGTATGTGTATGATACCGGGATCTCCCTCTCCGGTGGGGGGGGGGGTTGGTGAGGCAAGTCTCTGGTGGGGTCTACTGTGGGAGCTGAGTCACCCTGTACCTTAGCAGGGGGAATGGCCACTTCCTGCCTGCCCGCATGTGGTAGGCCCCAACTCGTGCTGCAGACCCGAGTGATGGGGCTAGCGCTGCAGTTGTTGCTCCAGGCAGTCTCCGGGTGACTCCCCAGCTGCTCGTGGTTGGACCCGGTACGAAACAGCTTGATCAAAGCTGTGTTTTCTCCCAAATCGTCGCGGTGTAGCCGGAGCTCCAGTAAGTTGCGACCGCTCAGCTCCGCTGTTAGGCTCCGCCCCCCTTACCCCGAAATATTAAATCATTTGGAAAGCTTATAAAACAATATTAAATTGAGGCCTATGTGTCTATTTAATATCTTGATACACAGGCATAGTGTTCTGTGTATAAAGACATTAAATGGGTAGATTGTGGTATAATTATACATTTTTAATACGGAACTTGCTATGCCAGTTTAGCATGATATTTTTGCATCATAATACATTTCTTTTTTAAGTACAAATAGGCATATCAGTATAGAGTGTGCCATCCGGGGCAACTGATGTAAATGACAGGGAAAATTAATTTAAGGAGAAAAACACCTACCTCCAGCACAGCCAGTACAGTATCTAGCTGGTCTTCCCGCAGAGTGATGTTGTCGGAAATCTTGCGCATAGTGTGGATGGACTGCAAACGGACCTCCTCAATCTCATCATTAAACATATCCACCAGGAAGTCCAGGCACTTCTCCGCAAAGGGACGAGAGGATCGTGCCAGCAGACAGAGAGATTCCACAGCAGCTATCCTTACCTCTGGGGTAAAAAAAAGTCATGATAAAAACCCATGAACAGCAAATGGTCAATAAAATCTATGGAAATGTTGAGCATAATCTGACTTTAAATTAGAAAGAAATGTATTTATATTTAGTAAAATCTAGTCTTACACAATTGTAGAACATATAACAGAATCAAATGCACATTATACATAATGATACAATAATATATAATGCAGAATTATAAATAATAATGCAAATATAAATATAGCTGTGACTCTCACCTACAATGTTCTGTGACTGCACTCACTCAACAGAAGAATGAGAACTGCATGCAGTGTATTCCAACAGCTTGGACCTCACTGGAGGAATGTCAAAAATACGCTGCTAGTACAAAGCCATAACAACATATTTAACAATATGTTATGGTCTCATTACTTGTGTTGAAAGATTTGGGTAAATTACTCTTGATTACTATTTTCCTTATTGTGTTACTTTGTTTCAATTTGTCATTTGTTGTTATCTGTATACTTATTAAAGTTTTGTATTTGATATCTGGTTGTTACAGTGTGCATTCTGTATTATATATAGATTTCTGTAATTAAGCACTTGAGGGAGTGCTTATATGGTTTGCACCTGGCTTTTGTGGTTACTAATTTTGCCTCTCCATGTGGTTTTGGTTTATATATTGCCTCATATTGGCAACATGTTTTTCATATTTATAAGTAGTGATACAGTCTGGCAATAGAGCTTCCCCAGGCTGCTCAAGTCTTCAGATTGCTGTGGTATCAGATGCCCATTGCCACAGAGAATTGCTGGTGGCAGGCGGGAGTGCTTGGTATAGTAGTTTCTGCAATAGTAGTTTATTGCTGGATGTCTCAAGCACAAGACAGTAATAGCTTTCCAGAAGCCCCCCTGGTATTGTATCTCTGTAACAGGCTATTATAGCGTCCTGTTGATTGTAAGCCACGTTGAAGGAGTCCGGCAGTACGGTTTGGTAAGGTTTGTTTTAGGCAGGGATAGGGTCCATGGTAAGCTTAGAAAAAGAGTCAAGAGTTTCATGCTGGTCTGTTAGGTGGCACACACAGTGCGAATTTAACAAACAGCTTTTATAAGAGGCAACAAGAATGTAAAAATTAGGACAGGTCTCAAATCTGATCCTGTGAATTCTCCAAAAATCTGGCAGAGGTATATATGTGGGGTAGTGCTAGCGTATACATATAAGGCCAATGATGTGGTTGGACACACCAAGCTTATGAAATTCACTAAACTCAATATATGTGGGAAAGAATTACTGCTAGATTTGGCAAAAACTAGGAAAAGGACAACTTGCCTGCATATACATTACTTTCTATTTGTAAAGTCACAATGAGCAATAATGTTTCAATTATTTTGGTATATTTTAGTTTTTTTGGGGGCACATTATTCATTTTCATCTGTAAATACTGAACAAAAATATTCAGCTGACTGCCTCAATAAATATTTTTGTTCAGTATTTACAGATGAAAATGAAGGAAAGGGCCTCCGTTAGGAAAAAGGACAAATGAGGCCTGTGTTACATATGAGTTTACAGAGGAAGAGGTTCTATTTCAACTGTCAAAAGTAATGACAAATAAGTCAATGGGGCCTGATGGGATAAACTCAACGATATTCAAAGAGCTTAGTGGTGTACTAGCAAAACCATTAACAGATC
>OW240912.1:398700629-398738185 GCA_933207985.1 Pelobates cultripes | reverse complement strand
TATTTAACCAATCATTGTTAACAGGAGTATTGTTGAACATCTAAAATCACATGGATTGTAAGATCAGAGACAAAATTGGTTTACTTCAGGGAGATCATGCTAAACTAATCCTTTTTTTTAAATGGGTAACTAAAATATAGATCAGGGTGGTGCAGTAGACATTGCTTACTAGATTTCAGTAAGGCTTTTGACACTGTTGCACATAGAAGGCTTATCAATAAACTGCAATCTTTGAGTTTGGATTCCAATATTGTTGAATGGGTAAGGCAGTAGCTGAGTGACAGGCAACAGAGAGTTGTAGTCAATGGAGTATATACAAAGCATGGGCTTGTCACCATTAGGGTACCTCAGGGATCTGTACTTGGACTCATTCTTTTTAATATTTTTATTAGTGATATTGCAGAAGGTCTTGATGGTAAGGTATGTCTTTTTCCTGATGATACTGAGATATCTAACAGGTTTGATGTTCCAGGAGCGATAAGCCAAATGGCAAATGATTTAGGTAAACTAGAAAAATGTTGTGGCAACTGACATTTAATGTGGATAAGTGTAAGATAATGCATCTTGGACGTAAAAACCCAAGGGCAGAGTACAGAATATTTGATAGAGTCCTAAACTCAACATCTGAAGAAAGGGATTTCGGGGTAATTATTTCAGATGACTTAACGGTAGGCAGACAATGTAATAGAGCAGCAGGAAATGCTAGCAGAATGCTTGGTTGTATAGGGAGAGGTATTAGCAGTAGAAAGAGGGAAGTGCTCATGCCATTGTACAGAACACTGGTGAGACCTCACTTGGAGTATTGCACACAGTACTGGAGACCGTATCTTCAGAAGGATATTGATACCTTAGAGAGGGTTCAGAGAAGGGCTACTAAACTGGTTCATGGATTGCGGGATAAAACTTACCAGGAAAGGTTAAAGGATCTTAACATGTATAGCTTGGAGGAAAGACGAGACACGGGGGATATGATAGAAACATTTAAATATATAAAGGGAATCAACACAGCAAAGGAGGAGACTATATTTAAAAGAAGAAAAACTACCACAACAAGAGGACATAGTCTTAAATTAGAGGGACAAAGGTTTAAAAATAATATCAGGAAGTATTACTTTACTGAGAGGGTAGTGGATGCATGGAATAGCCTTCCAGCTGAAGTAGAGGTTAACACAGTAAAGGAGTTTAAGCATGCGTGGGATAGGCATAAGGCTATCCTAACTATAAGATAAGGCCAGGGACTAATGAAAGTATTTAGAAAATTGGGCAGACTAGATGGGCCGAATGGTTCTTATCAGCCGTCACATTCTACGTTTCTATGTAAGTACACTGGGTGGATGCAAAAAAATATTTTTACAGTCTACTAATATACATTTTTAGTTAGTTTTGCAGATCTATAATATATTATTTGTTTCGGTTTGGTTTTTTTAAAGGTAATCTGTGGTACACTAATATTTGCTGGCCTGTAATTCTTATACTCAGATCATAGGTCCCAGGCTAACTTTAGATAATTCAAGTTGCATTTCAATAATACATAAAAACCCACAGTTTATCAGATCATGTCCTTAAGAGTTTTTGCTACATGTTTATGAGTAAATATTTATGTCATTACACCTTCTGGAGAAATTGGATGTGTGAATCAGGCAGATACAGATGCTGTAGGTTGAGGTTAGCAGTTACAAAGTCTGTGCCAGTTAAATAATTATTGGATTTGTTTTCAAACCCCAAAAATCTACTTAAAATAAAGAATTTAATTTTTCGAGATTCTTTTGTTTCAGGTATTGTACCGGAGGATTGGAGGAAGGCAGATGTTGTTCCTATATTTAAAAAGGGTTCAAAATCCTTGCCTGGAAATTATAGACCTGTGAGCTTAACTTCTTTTTTTTTTTTAAATTCTTTATTTTTGCTGTGCAGGTAGGTACAAGGAATCAACAGACGCCACAACAGCGTATTGGAAAACATACATTGGTATAACAGTGGCATGAGAGTCTGCACATTTTTAAAATTTTAACAAGTTTGGTTAAACAGTTGCGTCGTCAGCGTGAGATTAAGTAAAATGCATCAAGATAACTGTCGCTAAACATATCTAAGTCGGCATTCATGCTGGGCAAACGTTGTGAAAAACAAAATAGTTAGTTGCTTTTTGTCGTTAAGACACGAGTTAAGGTCGTTATTAATAACTGATTTCTATAAGCTTAATTAAGTTTATCCACCAGAGAGCAGCAGAGCGACAGACATACCTGTAAGCTCAGACATTTCAGTTAGAGTAAGCAGAAGGATAGAGAACTTATATCACCTAACGCATCACAATGCAAACTTTTTCAATTGTACACATTTAAAATATGCAATAAACACGGTTCAATAACAGTGACTACAAAGTCGATTTGGGTGTTCCTGTGTGCGCAATATTGGTAGGTTGGCATGAACCGTACTAGGGGTGCTAGTTAGTCATTTGACCGAACACAGTGGCATATCAGACTGCCATTTTGTTGCTAGTGTCCCCATTTACCCGATACCAGAGGTCGGCAGGCTTTCAGTGTAGGTCTGTGAGCTGTTCGAGGCTTTCTGTGTAGGGGTTATCTCCTGTGCAGCGGCTGTGCCATTCCGGTTGTGAGCCATCGCTTGAGCTCGGTTGCCATCTTGTCTGTGTGAGGTGAGGCTTTGCTGGGGCTATGCAGGCGTTTGTTCGGGGGCCTCCTCCGTCGCTTGTGGTCACTTGAGAGGAAGAGTGCTGGCGCCCGAGGGGCAATCCATCGCCACTCGTTGCTTTGCTCTCTGCCTTCGTCCCCTTCTGGAGGCCGCCCTGGGGGCTCGCTGTGGGTACATAGAAAGTTGCCGCCTGGTAGCTGGTCGGACCCATAATGCTATTACTTGGACTGCTTCTTTAAAGGGCCGAACCTTATGCCGGAGTTGTGACCATAAACTGGAGCAGAGTCGGTCAAAGAACTCCTGGGTGTGTTTGGGTGGAGTGGCAAGGGTGTTGCTTGTGACATGGTTCGCCCTCTTTCTCCCTTTTGCTGTTTGCTTGTCTTTGCTGTGTTGTGGCTGCAGCATGCCACGTGAAGTGAGGCTGAGCTCCTCCGCCATCTTGGGCGCCTCTGCTTCCATTCTGCTTGGAAGTACAGTGGCGTCTGCTATGCTGTCCTGACTTGATGTTTCTCGTATTGGTGGGGACCGGGATATCCCCCACCGGTCCAAAGGGGGGGGGGAAGTGGTGTGTGAGTGTCCCCTCTTCAGCCTGAGAACCGGGAGAGCGGCCGTCTCTCCACGGCTCCCACCTGTGCAGGCCGCGAGTTGTGATGAGGGCTTTCCCGCGGCGGAGAGCCCTGAATCGGGTGTCTCCGGACTCAGCCTTCTCTTCTGGATGTGAGGGTGGTTGTCCGCTGCCGGCACGATCCGGTGGTCGGGCGTAAAGCCCTGAATCAGGGCTTCCTATGCGGGAGCTCCCACCATGAGCGTCCGGCTTGCTCGGCTGGTAAGCTCCGCCCCCCTGTGAGCTTAACTTCTGTGACTGGGAAATTTGAATGGCTATTAAGGGATAATATTCAGGAATTCATTGGGAAGAACTGTGTTATTAGCAAAAATCTGCATGGTTTTATGAATCATAGGTCATGTCAAACTAACCTAATTGCATTCTACGAAGAAGTAAGTAGAAGTATAGATCAGGGTGTTGCAGTGGATGTGATCTACTTGGATTTTGCCAAGGCATTTGATACGGTTCCTCACAAACTACGGTTCCTTCAAACTAAAAGAAATTGGTCTAGATGAATATGCTTGTTCTTGGGTAGAACACTGGCTTAAGGATAGATAACAACGAGTTGTCATTAATGGTAAATTTTCAAGCTGGACAAAAGTGGTAAGTGGTGTCCCTCAGGGTTCTGTTTTGGGACCGCTTCTATTTAACATATTTATAAATGATCTTGAAATAGGTATTGAAAGCCATGTATCAGTGTTTGCAGATGCGACAAAACTTTGTAAAGTAATAAAATGTGAGCAGGATATTGCCTTGCTGCAGAGGGATTAGGATAGATTGGGGGACTGTGCACTAAAATGGCAGATTACATTTAACGTAGAGAAATGCAGTTATGCACTTCGGCGTTAAGAATGCACAAGCAATTTTCACCCTAAATGGTAGTGAACTAGGGATAACCACACATGAGAAGGATTTGGGAATTGTTATAGACAACAAATTAGGCAGCAATATGCAATGTCAATCTGCCGTTGCTAAGGCCAGTAAGGTTTTGTTATGTATAAATAGGGGCATAAATTCTCGAGATGAAAATATAATTTTGCCTCTTTATAAATCGCTGGTAAGACCACATCTTGAATATGCTGTGCAATTTTGGGCACCTGTTCTAAAGAAAGATATCATGGCACTAGAAAAAGTGCAGGGATGAGCTACAAAATTGATAAAAGGAATGGAGCATTTTAGTTATGAAGAAAGGTTAAAACATTTTAATCTCTTTAGTTCGGAAAAACGGCACCTGAGAAGGGATATGATAACATTATACAAATATATTCGGGGCCAGTACAAACCTTTATCTGGAAATCTATTCATAAACAGGGCTATACATAGGACACGAGGTCACACATTGTCACGTATTCATCCACTTATAGAAATGTGGTTTATGACATTTACTGTCCACACAGGAAAAGTTGTGCTGAGCAGCAACCTAATCCACAGAAGGTTTAATGCTGAGCAGTAATTGTGCAAATGAAACCTGGTGTCATGTATTCATCCGCTTATAGAAAAATGGTTAATGACATTTACTGTCCACACAGGAAAAGTTGTGCCGAGCAGCAACCTAATCCACAGAAGGGTTAATGCTGAGCAGCAATTATGCAAATGAAACCTGGTAACTGACTTTGGGGTCAAAGGCCGGTTACAGCCTATCAGAACTAAAGGAGGGATATTTAGGCCCAGTTCTCAGCCTGCTCAGTGCCCTGTCGTGGTTTCCCTTGTGGTTGTCCGAGAGCGCGTTCCTGTTTATAGTTTTCTACCTGGTTTTTGACTTTGGCTTTGTTTATTGACTTCTCTATATTCTGGTATCCTGACTCCTGGCTTTCCTCATCGCTGTGTCCCTTTCTGTGTTACCTGACCTCGGCTAGTATTTTTGACTATTCTTTGTACGTAAAATCCGGCCATTCTAAGGACTGGTAATACGTTACTTATTTGTCATCCGTGCTGTACAGTTCTACGTGCTGGATCAAACAGTAATCCTGACACACATTTAGGCTGGAAGAAAGGAGATTTCATCTAAGACAAAGAAAAGTTTTTTTTACAGTAAGAGCAATAAGCATATGGAATTCTTTGCCTGAAGAAGTGGTTTTGTCAGAGTCTATACAGATGTTTAAACTGCAATTGGATAAATACTTGCAAAAACATAACATACAGGGATTTCATTTCTAATTAGTGGGGTAATAGCTGCTTGATCCAAGGAGACATCTGACTGCTATTTTGGGGTCAAGAAGGAATTTTTTCCTAGTTTGTGGCAAAATTGGAAGCGCTTCAGACTAGGTTTTTTGCCTTCTTTTGGATCAACAGCAAAAACATATGTGAGGAAGGCTGAACTTGATGGACGGAAGTCTCTTTTCAGCTATGTAACTATGTAACTCTGATATTTCTTTTATACTCTACAAATGTTTGCTTTTCTATATGTGCTCTTTGCTTAAACTATTTTGTCCTCAAAATCTATTTATAAAAATAAATCCTAGTTTGTGTTTGTGAACATGTTAAAGTATTGTTTTATGTGCCATAATCACTTCAGCATGCTGAGGAGAAATAAGGTGCAAGTCCCCTGTCTGGAATTTTTAGCACAAAATCTTGCCAATTATTTTATAGATATATTTTACCATTTCTCTCCAGGTGTAGCTCCAGCCATTGAGCGAGAGCTGAGCTCTCTTTCATCCCAGGAGAGATCTGAGGCATGAACCTCGCGTACAAAGACAAATAGCTGTATATAGCCCAGTTCACTAGGCTACGTGTAAGCTTAGAGAAGCTATGATAGGACTACAATTAGTTTACAGAGCAGTTCCACTCATAATAAGGTCAGTACTTAAGTGGTTAAAATTTTCTTCCATTCTAAGAGTCAGGTAGTTAAACATAACTCTAGTGATTAAAGAGAAGGAAATTAGTGAGTGTGCAATTAACACTGTTTTCCATACCATACATCTCATCTTCCAGACCGTGAACAAAAGCTCCACATGCTCCGGACTCAATAAGGTTGACAGCTCCTGTATCTAGCTCTTCTTTGGGGGTGTCATCTCCCCATTTTCGGCCACTTGAAAACTCCCCAGAGCTGTAGAGTTCTTTAGCACGTTCATGTGCAGTCCGCTTCCGCTGGGTAGAAAACATGCACTCGAATAATTGCATACAGAAATCTTTTACAATATACATACAAGTGAGAGGATGGTGTCACTAAAATTCCCAAGAATCCCATTTATTGTAAGCAAGAAGAAAAATATTGCACATTCAATTTTACAGCATATGATTATTCAAATATAGTTTGGATACTGAATATATTCGGTAAATTAAAACAACTATACATTAAATATAACCAGTTTCAACTACATTTTAAATAGTGCAGAATATTATACACTATGGCTCTAAAAGTTAAACTGCATGAAAAATGTATTAATTCTATTTGCCATTTGTAAGATTATGTCTGAACAATGAGGACTAGTAAAACCACCATCCTTTCATATTATTTGTGAAGTTGGAAGCTCTCGAGCATGATGTGCAAAAACATTGCATCCATTGTAAGATGCATTCAGGGTAATACTTACTCTAAGGTCTGACATTAATTTCTTGTCCAGAGTCTGCTCCAAGAAGTGGGGACTAACCTGCTGCATGGACCCCTTGAAAATACAGAAACAACAAGATTATGGTAGAGATCATTTTATCTTAAGACACAGAGTATTTTCTTAGACTCTGGTCTACAAATACCGTATTATTGAACATCTTCACAAAACCAAATCAGTGATTTCAGTCTGCAAGTTGATAGTGAAGCCAGAATGAAACACTCTAGCATTAGGAATACAAACATGCCTGTGCTCATTTGCATTTTATACCAGCCATAATAGAAGTAAGAAAATAGTTTTACTCATCTTATTTCTCCTGGCGCACTGATCTCGCCAAAGCAGAGACTCCTCCCCTGGCAAAGATCATCATTACTGATGCTTCCCGTAGGGATTGATCTTGCATGGCAATCACAACACTGCATCAATCACCATCTCCTAATAGAGATGCATTGACTCAATCTTTGCAGGACCACATCCAGTAAGTCCCTCTAGTGGCTGTCCAAGTGACATTCACTACAGATTGCATTAGGCAGCAATATAAGCATCGACTTTTCTACAGAACCTGCTCTGTCCTACAACATAGCTTATCTACAAAGAGACATCCCATAAAACCTGCAGGGTTCTACCACATTTCTAAACCTTACCAACCAGGTGGCATTTCATAACACCAGCAAAAAGGTATCCCATACAATCAGCTGTAATCTACTTTATCTCCAATGTTTATTAGCAAATCTGCCAGGAGAAATCTCAGAGAACCTACAATAGTCTACTCAGACTCTAAGCCTTTTCAGCTAGGGATCATTCTGCAGAACCTGCTGCATCAAACCACATCTCAAAAGGTTGGAAACAAAAATATGCTTTGTTATTCCACAGTAACTGCAATATTGTACAACATCTAGAATGTATTCCAGACAAAGAGCATTAACTAGAACACTACATTGTGAAAATGGTTCCACAATGGGTGTATTGTCCCGCATGAGAAGAACAGATTGAAAAATTGCTAAAGTTTATCAATCAGGACTTTAGCTAAAGTTTACCAATCAGGACTTTAACCAATGAGTATTTTGTAATTATTATTGGTTTCTTTTAAATATAGAAACATATTATGCAGGACTGGATAACTAACAAACTAAAATATTCAAAATTTACAGAAACGGATTCAGAAAGCTAGGAAACATATTTTATTAAACACCCAAGCTCTCAGGTTACATGCTAAAAGTTGAACAATCCCATAATTTCCATTGTTAAATTAGTGATATCTCACCAGAAGTTTGCAGGCCTGGACTCTGACCACCCAGGAGCCATCGCTAGCCATGTGACACACTTTTCCAAAAGCATCATCAACAAGACGGATCTCTTCATTGGATGAAGGGATAGGCACGATGCTGAGTAGACAAAAATGATATTATGCACGCACATCCCTCTGTCTCAGGTTATTGCATAGGGCCAGGAAGAACAGACAATCCCAGCCCAGTATAGAAATCATAAAAAATACAAATCATGGCCAAGTTAGTATAGGATAGCAAGTTTCAAAATATGTTCAAAGAAACATGAAGAAGAAGAATGGAGAAACAAGGAAAATATGTTAATAGACAAAGCAATATTACAAATACAGGGTATCATTATGTAAACAAAAATCAATAGTTATTTAAAAAAAGAACACTAGTTTTCACATATTAGTTACTTGAGAACAAAGTGGGGAAATGCTAGCCAAAAGAGTTATGTTGGAGAATTTCCCATTGAGTGCCACTTTGACTCAACATGTGTTTGTCTTGGCAACTGACCACACTTAACTGTTTAACAAATAATTCACCCAATATATTGCCCTGCTAGAATCATACAATGGCTTTACAATTATATTGTAGTAAGGTGACCAGAAGGAAAGCAAAATTATTTTAAATGTCAACATGTTTAAACAAGAGCTGCACTGAGATTCTTTTCAGAAAGACCTAGCATTATAGCAAAACACCACATGATAGATATGTCTGAATAGCAAAAATCGGACTTCTCAAATTTGACAGCAAAAGGGATTATGGATTTCCGCAGAAATATTACCTTTCAGGATAAATCTGGCTTAACACCCAAGTCAGCTGCACTGCGGCACTACGGACTTGTTCATAATCATCAGACAACAGCTTACAGGCCTGGACAGACAGAAGGAACAAGAAGGAAATCAAAAACACATTACAAATGTACAGAAGAACTGGTATAGGAATAGAAGATGCAAACAAAAACACACGACTGTCACGCTGTGTTATTTAATACCAAACTGGCCCATCATACTCAGCACTAAGCCGACATTTTTGTATTATGATGATGTGCTTTGCACGGTGTCTTTGGCTCTTCTGCATAGGTGTCATTAATCTCTGAACTGCTTTTTCCCAGCATTTTCACTGAAGTGTATGAGACGGTTACATTCTCACCCCAGTCAACGTACACACAGACAAATAAGAGAGCACAATAATCTCCCGCTCTGAGCATAGAAGTAACAGTACTTAACCCTGGGTAGTTACTTCCATCTCAACTAGTTGGTAGGTCCTGCAAAGTTTTTAAAATGTAACACCCCCCATCCCCATAACCCATCCATTACGAACTTGCTAGGTAGGCAACTACACATGTTGCACAGTACTTGACAGTCACTCCAACCGGCTGTTCGATTATGCAGTCACACAGCTTTTTATTTTCTTTATTACTACATAGGGGGCTCAAATGTAGGATTCCTAGTTGGGGAGACTGTAACCTATTGGCAGTATGTTTTAGGGCAAGGATGTCCTCAGTCTAGTGTGGAAGAAAGGCAGAGCATTTGCTTTCCATTTTTATTTTTCCTTACCTTCAATGCAACGCATGCTAAATCGTAGTTCTCCATTTAAAGTCTGTAGTTTCATTTTTGTTCCACAGTAATTTAACGCACACATGAGGTGCGCCGTGTTCCAAGCAGGGCTTGCTACACATATGTATACACCTTGGAGTTGTCGCTTTGGCATGTGATTATGTTTCTTTGTTTTATTTATCTGTAGAACACATGTAGTTGCAAACCTAATACGCTAGTAAGAGGTGGGCTATGGAAAAAGCTTAATTTTTTTTAAAGTTTTTTTTTGTAAATTGAATTTTATTGCTATGTCACAATGTAATACAGTAGGACATGTATAGAAAAACACCACATTGTAACAGCAATAAAATAATATCCTGCGCAGAGGATGTCCAATATTTGACAGTATGCACCTTGATTAACAGTTTGAGGAACTACGAAAAGAAAAAGAAAACCTATATCCCACTAAAAAGTAGATCCAACGAGCCATAAAGTATACAGTCTTGAGGTGTAGGCAGGATAACCTTATAACACATTGAGAGTAACTTAAGCAGGCCACAAATACCTTCTTTAATTCTCACGAACTTTACGTTTTACAACTTTGCGAAACATTGAGAAGGCAGGGAATTACACAGAAGTACTCACACCTTAAACTTTTTATTAAGAAAAAAATTGGAAGGAGGAATCCATGGGACCTGGACAATTTACTTACTGCTTTAATAAATGGCATTTGTGATATGCTCTCGGTGCCACTTATAGCACCAATTGCAAGCTGAGCTCAGTATTATACGGAGAGAGGCATATTTCCACTAGAGTTTCCCTTTAAGGCAGCTCCCTAAGAACTTAATGCAGTCTGTGGCTATCCATCTCAAGATAGAGAGACAAGTTAGAGTCCAGGTAATAACTTGCTTAATCCCAGATTGTTGCTGGCCTGGTCCACATCAAGTGGCAAGTGCACAATTATTTGTTGTGGTTGAGATGGCTGGTCTGTTAAGGTACTGTACTGCCACACGTGAATGCACACAAATCCGTATTGCCATCCACAAACACAGACACAAATCCTTAATCTATTACATACAGCTGCACACAAAGTATGCATTCTTCCCTGCAAGTATAGTTTGGCTAAATTCTCTAAGGAGCCTGCTTCCTTGTGCGGTGTGCACACAACTACAGAATACACACACACATATAAAGCCTATATTTATATATTTTTTTAAAACATAAACTTTTAAAAACAAAAACATTCAAACATTTGTAACTGCAACCAGCAAGAACCATGTAACTATCTTTAATCTGCATCGCGTTTGTTCTCTATCTGTTTTACAGGCATTTTGGTCCTTCACGGATTGTACAGACAAAGGAAAATGATCAACATTACACTATTTGGCAAATTAAAGAACGACTACACATGACCTGGAAGTACAATCACAGTTACAAATTTTGGCAAAGAGAGAATTCTATACCTGACCATACATTGCTTGTTGTAATTTCAGTCCTCGTTCATGAAGTTGTAGCTGGAACAAAGATTTTCATAAAATAAATTATTTTATAAATGTAGTTTAATACGGTAATTTATACAGACATCTCATCATTGCATTTAACATTGTTCCCCTTGTGTTGATTATTCTTAGGTCTACAAATAGAAAGCCTTCACTAAAACGGAAGGTCTCTGTTACAAAATGCATTTGTAGCTAAAATGTGCATTTGTTAGTTTTCCAAACTTCATTTCCTAACTGCCTAAAATCATACATTTTCTTAGCAGATATTGCTTTCTGCAGCTAAGCTGATCTGTCACTTTTTATTCCCCAGCACAAATCGGCCTTATTTGTTTTGGTTTGTTTCCAATCAAATCACAGGAAAGCATTGTGGACACAAGGAACATAATATAACAGCCTCATTATTAAATAAATAAAATGCAACAAAACACAAAGGGGGAATAGTTTCCCTTAAAATACATTTTTAACCCTTTGGACTTCACAAATTTCACTTTTGGTTAAATAGAATTGCTTCATATCATTAAAGTAGCGACAGTGCCTGGAGTTCCGTAACGCCATTCCATGTTAAACTGTTTTTTAATGATCAAATGCTAAATGAGAGTCAGCAGCAGCCCATTTCCTCTGTGCTGCTTGGGCTAATGAGGAAGCATTAGCCTGAGAAGCAATGGGTGGCATTGATTGGCTGAGAGTGTCAGCTTACCGCTTGCAGCCTATCACAGACACACATTGCTGGTATTAATTGGTATGGTTAAGGCAGTATGTGATCTCTGCCTTAGTCATGCCTTGAGTTGGGGCAGGGCAGTCGATGACCAGGAACCCTTAACCAGCTTTAAAATTATTCAACACCAAAAATATTGGCTTCAGTTTGCTTCTGTGTCACGTGACCGAGTTTTGGTCGGTCAGTGCAGAGGAGGCACCTCGTGTGGCTGTCAGGAAGACAGCCACTAGAGGTGGATTTAACCCTGCAATGCAAACAGTGCAGTTTCTATAAAACTGCAATGCTTTATACTGTACGGTTAAAATTAAAGAGCCAGTGCCCTCAGACCACTTCATTGAGATTTTGTATCCGTTGGGTGACTTTAGTATCCCTTTAACCCCTTAATGACACATGAAGGAAATATTCCGTCATGATTGCCTTTTATTCCAGAAGTTGTGTCTTTAAAGGGAAACTCCAGTGTCAGAAAAACAATCCGTTTTCCTGGCACTGCAGATTCCCTCTCCCTCCCACCCCCCAACCCCTGGTTGCTGAAGGGGTGAAAACCCCTTCAGTAACTTACCTGAAGCAGCGACAATGTCCCTCGTCGCTGCTTCCTCCTCTGCTGCCGCTCCTCCTTCTGACTGCGTCGGCCGGTGGGCGAGACTGATCCCGCCCACTGGCCGGGGAGACCTAATGCACATGCGCGGAAATGCCGCGCATGCACATTAGCGCTCCCCATACGAAAGTATTGAAAATTTCCTATGGGGAAATGAGCGACGCTCTGGCACAGGTTTCCTGTACTAGGAACCAGGAAGTGCCCTCTAGTGGCTGTTTACTAGACAGCCACTAGAGGTGGAGTTAACCCTGCAAGGTAATTATTGCAGTTTATAAAAAAACTGCAATAATTATACTTGCAGGGTTAAGAGTAGTGTGAGTTGGCACCCAGACCACTCCAATGGGCAGAAGTGGTCTGGGTGCCTGGAGTGTCCCTTTAAGGTGTCCCTTCTTTAATCTATTTGACTGAGCCTTTATATCCTGATCATAGGAGATATTGTAAACACGGTATACACAAAACAATGAGCAGCACAATACAGATTGTAAGCATGCATATTTACCATGGCTTTAATTGCAGCAGTCCTGACACGAGGGTCCTGATCACCAAAGTAATCCCCAATTATCTTTTGAACGTCTTTGCCTGCAGCATTTTCTGATTCCTTTGTAGTATTTTTATCTACAGCCCCAAGGCATCCAATCAGCTGAAGACATTTGTTCCTGACACCATGTGAAGTGTCAGAAAGATGCTGTAGATTCAATAGAATAAGTAACCATTTACTGTGACAATTTTCAAAAAGGGAGATCCTACTCAAAATTATTATTTAATTACCATCTGCTTATTTAATAAAGCCATTTTAAAAAGGGATGCTACAGAATCAGCTTCTTGCTTCGGTAATAGTGCAAAAACCTCCTCTTTTCCAAGTCTATTTGATTACATGTTAATTGTTCTAGTTCTAATAAAATATAAAAAGGCAATTTCATATTGAAATACATCACACGGGAAGCTATGCATCCACAGACTGTACAAGTTTTCATGCAATGTAGATGCAATTTCTAAGTAACTTGTAACTGTATAACTTTTTGCAGAAGATTGTGAACATCACAGGAACTTCAATAAAACGGAGGATTGTTGTGTAAAATTGCTTATTATCAGAATATACTTTGGCCTCAATCTAATAAGCTTTCCAAATCAAACGATTCAATAGGTTTAGGAAAACCTTCCAAATGATTTATCAACAAGAATTCCCATATACTTTAATTGTGACTTCTATAGATAAATAATTTGGAAAAAAATTCTAACAGTATTGAATCATTTGGAAAGCTTATTAAATTAAGGCCTTTATTAGAGACTCAATTCCCAGTGAATTTAAGGGACACTATACACACACCCAACAACTTTAGCTTAATGAAGCCTTTTTACTGTATAGATCATTTCCCATGCAGTCTCACTGCTCAATTCCTTGGCATGTAAGAGTTAAATCACATTGTTTATGCAGTCCTGGTCACACCTCCCTGCATGTCACTTACACAGCCTTCTTAAATACTTCCTGTAAAGAGAGATCTAATGTTTAAACTTCCCTTATTGCATTCTGGTTAATTTCTTATTTCCTGCACTGTTAATAGCCTTCTAGAATAATAGCCTGCAGGAGCACCGTGTATGTGATTAAGGTTCCATTTACAGAGTTGGCGATAAAAACTTTTAACTCAAGTTAACATCTGATTGAAAAGTGAACCACTTTTTCACGCTGTTTCAGTCACTGCCAGAGGAGGTGTGGCTAGGATTGCATTAACATAAACAAACTTAATGCGGTTGCTCTGGTGAGCATATTATGTCCATGCAGGAATTTTCATGCAAACACTGCCTTTTAAGGGAAAAAAAAGATTACTGCCTAGGCACACCTCTAGTGGCAGCCACTCAGATGGCCATTAAAGGTGTTTCCAAAGCTTTGCATGGAGACGCTGAACTAATGCATCTCTATGAGGAGATGCTGATTGGCGCAGCTGAGATCATCGATTCTGATGATCTCAGCCAAGGATCTGGGGCGCGGCCAGTGGACACTTGTGGTATTGAAATAAAAGTATGTTTTTACCTTATTTAATAGTGGTAAGGGAGGGGGCAAAATAATGTGTTTAACACATTTGTATTCCTGGTTTTATAGTGTTCCTTTAAGCAAAAGTAGTTTTACCTATTGTGTCCCTTTAACCTTGATATCCTGGTATAAATAGACCTATATAATAGATTCTCAATATATAAAGCACGTGTACACAGCTGCAACTGTAGCAGTCAAGGCTAGAAATAGTAAACCCAGTATCTACATCAGTTAATAACTGTGGGTACAATTTTAACAATCACAACACATTTCCCAGTGACCATAAAACAGCCTGCACCATAAATCACTTTTAGTGGCATTGATAGTTTCTCGATGCAACATCCAGTTATTATAGAGAGCACCCTTCAAACAGAATCTTAGGTACCTTGTAGGCCACATCTAATAGTCTCACACGAACAGGAATATTCTCCTGCAGCTTAATTCCGATTTCTAGCAAGGTGTCAAGGAGCTGGGCAAGCACTTGGTGAGACTCTAAAAGATAGCAAGGAAGAAAATATAATAGGTTACATTTTAAAAAACAAAACAAACAAAAAAAAAAAACAGCTACACATTAATTTTATCATATAGAAAATGTACTTTCGTTTTGAAGAATATTGATCACATCATCCACAATAGAATCTGGGCAAAATCCAGAAGTCCTTGATAACAGTCCGAGTAGAGATGCAATCTTCAGCCTGACGGAGCTGTCATTTTCCTACAAGGGAAGGCAGGCATAGAAAAGTTGTATTACAAATTAACACTTGTTATGCTGTCTACTACATCTGTGGCTTTGTCTGTAGAAACCAATTTATATATCTAATAAACCAGGGATGTGAAAATAATAGTTATTAACACGGTATAAAAAACTGAAGTACTGGTATGTCAGCTGGTACGAACAAATTAAATGTTTTTTAAGCCATGCTTGAATTAATGGTTCCACCCAGGATTTAAGTGTAGAGTCTTATCAAATGAATAGAACTCCGGCGGAAAATCCTGATGGAACAATTTGTTAATATGTGTATTAAAAGAGAAATTGGTTCGGATAAACTAGCTCAAACTCATTTTTGCACAAGTCCTCTATATACTATTGAATTAATCAAAGCTTGACATCTATGTTTTGTTTTTTTCATTGGGAGGGAGGGTTGTTTTTCACTATGTGAACAATTCCGACCCTCCACTCCTCCCCCCCCCTCAAAATAAGAACTGCTGCAGCTGTTTAGAGTCAGATTCTGCTCTTGGCACACAAAAAAATGGGACTGTTATTGGAAATTCATTGAAAAGTTGGCATAAAAAACTAATCAAAACATTTAGCACTAAACTACCTAGGATAATTAATAAAAAACCGTTTACGTAAGAAAATTGTATGGCAAGTGATTGAATAAACATTGTAAACTGTAGTAATATGACAGCATATACTTTAGTGAAAATGTATCTTTCTTCCATAAAATTATGAAAAAGAAACAATGGTTTCAGTCAACATACGTAATCATTATAACAAAACTATTGCTCGGTATTAACATGGACACTGTTTTGTTAAATATGATAAAAGATAGGGAGATTAGAACCAAAAAACAGCATAATCAATTAACTGACCACTTGATTGCACTGGTGTATAATAGGCCTCTTAATTATAGTCAAGGTGTGCTTATATATTGTAATTCCTTCATCATAGCGGGTATCCTCTCCTAATTTCCCCTTTGTGTCCTTTGTTCTGTTTTTATACTACCCACAATTTAAACTTGGTATGAATAGGTAGTAATGTCATTTATACACGGATGCAATCATTGTTTGCTTTACTAATTTCTTAAATAAAAATGGAAAATAATGATAAAACCTATATGTATGGTAGGCAATATTTGCCCCCCCTTCCCTGTGTCACAGCCCCCTCCTCCCTTCCCTGTGTCACAGCCCCCTCCTCCCTGTGTCACAGCCCCCTCCTCCCTGTGTCAGAGCTCGCTCCTCCCTGTGTCAGAGCCCCCTCCTCCTTGTGTCACAGCCCCTCCTCCCTTCCCTGTGTCACAGCCCCCTCCTCCTTCCTTCCCTGTGTCACAGCCCCCTCCTCCCTGTGTCACAGCCCCCTCCTCCCTGTGTCAGAGCCCCCTCCTCCCTGTGTCAGAGCTCCCTTCTCCCTCCCATCCCTGTGTCAAAGCCCCCTCCTCCCTGTAAAACACCATGACAATTAAAATATAGAAATAACTTAAGAAAAATGGGTGGGAGAGTGGGGTCCGTACACCCTGCCTCTCTCCTGGAAAGCTGTCAGGAGTTGTGTTTGCACTGCCAACATTTATTCTTACCTGGCTACCCGTGCTTCTCAGGCTCGCGGCTTGCGTCCAATCCACAGACAACTCTTGTCCCCCAACTACAGCCGTGTCACCACTTCTGCCCAGGTAGCAGAACAAATGCATCTATGGAAACCCTGAACTGCAGATAAAGGGCAGTATTTACATTGCCCCTAGGGACACTTCCAGTGGCCACTGGAAGTGTCCCTAGGGAGTAATGTAAATACTGTTTTTTTCCCTGAAAAGTCAGTGATTACATGAAAATGCCTGCAGGGAATGATTACTCACCAGAGCAACTACAATAAGCTGTAGTTGTTCTGATGACTGTAGTGTCCCTTTTAATGCCTGTGGCCTTTATGACTCGCATATGAAAATAATATATTTTATTAGAACACTTTTTATATTTTTGGATAAGCTTTTCAAGTGATTTAAAGTTGTTCCAAAACTATTCAACAAAAAAATATTAAAATATAATAAAATATATACTTACACTTAACCAGCAACCTAACACACTCTTCCTACTTACACTAAAATATACATTATAAAAATATATCTCTATATTAAAACATTTTAGACATGACTCCAAAACTATCAAATCAAGGCCAATGTTCCTTGATCCTGTTATGATGCTGAATTTTTAAAACGCCTTTGGATTAATGTTCACCTGGTAATTCTTTGCTATTTTTTTGGATTAATTTGCATCCTGGTAGATTTTCGTACCTTATAGTAATACTCCAGCAGGATTCTGACAACTCCCTCCACACTGTCTGCTTCCACTGGTTTGCGTGCAAACTGCAAAAGGAACTGCAAGGCATCGGCAGGAGATGTAGCCTTGCATAAATCAACGTGGAGAGCAGCTGATTTACTAGGCTTTGTAAGTCTTAGTTTCTTTGCTTGAAGCTCCTCAAGTGGCTGCTGCTATGTATTTATTGAAAAAGAAAAAAAAATGTTAAGTTCACATTTCTAAAAAGAAATAAAGAGGTGTTTCAGTCTTGCATTATCAGTTCAATCAAAAATTAGCAATACGAGTCAACACGTTTTATTCACGAACAAGATAAACAGAATTTTGTTACACTCATGAGGCATAAAATGGCACTGACTTTAGGTTTGGAACTTTTAAAGAGACACTCCACTGACCAAATACACACAAACAAAAAACACCAACTGTTATAGTGGAAATAACCCCAATAAAAACCTGCATGCATTTTATTTCACTTTTTTTATTGGAAATATATCTCAAAACAGTTTGCAAATACTGAAGATCTGTTGTCTGAAGTCTTTGCAAGCCCTCCTCTTATAACCCCGCCAAGACTTTCTGTGGCTGTCCAATCACAGACTTCCCAATGCAGCTCAATGAGAAGTCTTTGCAAGGCAGGTGCTCTGAGAAATTGTTGCCTCGAGTTTAGCTCCACTGGACTAAACAACCAAGCAGTGGTTCTCTGATTAACAGCAAGAGGGGTGTAATAAGGTTAAAGGGACACTGTAGTCACCAGCACAACTACAGCGTATTGAATTTGTTTTGCTGAGTATAATCAGTCCCTTCATGCTTTTTGCAATAAACACTGTGTTTTCAGAGCAAATGCAGTGTTTACATTACAGCATAGGGACACCTCCACTGGCCACTCCTCAAATGGCTGCTACAGGTGTTTCCTGGGGCAGTGCTGCTGCCATTCAGTGTCTCCACCCTCTGCATGGAGACACTGAATTTTCTTCATAGTGATGCATTGATTCAATTTATCTCTATGAGGAGATGCTGATTGGCCAGGGCTGTGTTTGACTTGTGCTGGCTCTGCCCCTGATCTGCCTCCTTGACAGTCTCAGCCAATCCTATGGGAAAGCATTGTGATTGTCTCACAGAATAACTTCTGATTATGTCAGCCAAGCAGACAGCTCAAGGTCAGAGGCAGCAGCTTGAATACTAGTAAGATTTTTACTATATTTAGGAAGGCAAGGGGTGCCAGTCGAGGTGGAGTCTAGATGGTGGTTTTAACATTAAAGGGTCAGGAATACATGTTTGCGTTCCTGACCCTCCAGTGTTCTTTTAATTTATAAAACTGTCAATTGCTATTGAAACCTGCACTTTTTCTAAAATGAAAAATAAAACACTCCCCAAGCTACTTATGTCTGTTTAAAGAGAATGCAATTCCATCTATACATTGTGCCAGTAGTTTTGCTGGCAATTAGATAGATTGGGGAAATAAAAGTTTAAAATAGGTTTTACTACCACCTGTCAATCAATTTTTTGGCATAAACTTTATGCCAAATAATTGATTGACAGGGACAGAAAAGGAACCTTCCACAGAGTGCGCTGTGGTTGCTATGGTATCTCCTTATCCAGCGATTCCCCAAGCAGGGCAAATTAGTTAGGAACAAGGGCAGATCAGAGGTTGATGTTACAGAAGCATATCAGAAGATTAGCACCAGGGAGGAGGATCAGGTAAGATTGCCTCATCAGAATCCCTTTAACCCTGCAATGAAAACAACTGCAGTTTCTACAAAACAACCACTAGAGGTGGATATAACCCTGCAATGTAAGTATGTATTACATTGCAGCAGTGTTAAAAGGACAGAGCCACAGAACCCACACTACTTCATTGAGAAAAAGCAGTCTGGGTACATTTGTGGTTCTTTAAGTTCAATTAAGTTTAACTTTTTGAAATACAAATTTTGACTGTAATTCCAACCCAGTCAAGAGAACTATAGAGACAGTAGGAACTACTTTGTCTCTGTATATTTACTAAGCCTGACTTTTTAGACTTTGGGCAGAGCTACCGAGTAAATCTCGACAGTCATCACAAGTGACGGCTGCAGGGAATTAGCTCGGTCTACGGAGCATCCCATATTCTCGCGGGATCCTCCACAGATCTCAATACCGTACCCTGCTCCTGGTGCTATTGAAGAGGAGCAGAAAGGGGAAGATGTCTGCACCCACAAGGGACAGGTTCAGGTAAGTAAATCTTACTTTTACCTGCTACCCCCCCAGCAACGATTTCACTGTTGGGGAAAGGGGGGTCTTTGCAAATTCAGTGACAGCGCTACTTCAAACTGGGGGGTGTCTTTGCAAATTCGATGACAGCGCTACTTCAAACTGTTTACGAACTGTACAAGCCTGTGCTCCAGTGCAGTTTCGCTCTGCCCCCTGTCCATTAGCTTTTTTTACATTTTTAGTAAGGAAGGCACAAGCAGCATCAGGCAGGGGGCGCCGCTTATTGGCTTAGAGAGTTCAGCTAATGCTGTGAGCCAGTCAGTAGCTCCCTATTAATTAAAAAAAAAGTACATACCATTAATAAAATAACAAAGGGAGACAAAAGAAACCGCCTTTATTACAGAAAACACAAAGTTAATTTTTTAAAATAAAATATTACATGTATTATTATATCTGTGAATTATTACTTTATTTTGCTCCCCTCCTGCAGAATATTAAAGTCTACATACAGTGGACAAGAACCTCTTTGACATTCCTGCTCTTAGGCAGTGGCTGAGCATAATAATGTAAATAATAAGAAAGTAATAATAATGAGCATTAGAAGTGAACTGATCAATTTTCAGAGATTGCAGAGATGAAGTTGCTAATTACAACTCTCCACAATTAGTTAACTGCAGAATTATTGGGGGTTAAAGTCCACTATATTCACGCCTTACTTTACTTCCAAATTTCTCTACACATTTATTTAATAGCCTTTAAGGGAAATGGCTTTCCTGGACTGGTGGGGCATGGAGATGACAGATAACAAAGAGAGAGGTCAGACAGCATAATAATTTACTATTGGTTTGTCTCACCTGCACCACTTTAGTAAATTCCTCATAGACGCGTTTTTTCAAGTGAGCCGCCATGATGAAAACGAACTTTTACTTCCCGGCCACCGTCCGCAGAGTGCCTCTCGACGGAAGATGGCGAAGAAGGGATTTCGTGTTTCTGACACATAAAGTTGATTGAAGAAAAAAAAGAAAAAGTACTGCTTGTACCACGTGATAATAACACAGCCATGTAGAGCAGATCCCTGGCCAAGCTTTTACTTGTTACCATGGTGACAGTAATCTGAGCCTTTTAGGGTGCTCTATTTACTAAATAGAGATATTTAGTAAAGTGAGAATCTTGGGGATTTTAAATTTAAAGCCAAAGTAGTTGAACTGCAATATATTATTTTAGATATTAGATATAAAATACAGATTTTTTATTTTTTTTGTTTCCCAGCTTGGACTTTTTTTTTTTTTGCCTTAAATTTTAAATTTAACTTTGAATTGTTAACAATTGTAGCTTTAGTAAATAATCCTGTTTGTATTCTCAATTTAGTGAATAAAGTTATTCAATAGCCTGTACATCTTCTCAATAATGACGTCCAAATGTTAAAGGTTTCCGCTATTGCGGCTTGGATTTTTATTAATTACAATTTTCTGTTTACTTATCGAATACGCACAAACATGGTTTGCAAATTAAATGGAAAAAAAAATAGAGAAAGTATCCTGATCGGCCATTTTTGCATCATAACTGAGATATTTTTTTTAAATTTAGCAATTTGGTTTTCATTGCACTTTGACTCTATGTATGTATAAAAGGAAAACAAAACGTGCATGGTGAGGGTGAATCTCTATCTTTGTGTCCTTCCAGCTCCGGTTTTCTTTTATTATAGGCAAGTTAGATTAAATAAAGTTATACTTTTTATCTACTTGATAAAATCCAGATATTTCTCCTGATAGTCTTCAGATATCAGAGAACCCACCTATGGGGACTCCTGGGGTGAGGACATTTGTATTTAAATTTTTTTTTTTTTTTTTTTACATATATTACTGGTATCTGAACTAAACCTGTCATTAGTTATTCACTAAACACTGAATTTTGTGTCTAGATGGAAAAAAAAGTAAATGAAAATTAAAGTTGGCAGCACCTTTTGGGCATGTACTTTTTCTTATATACAATTTCTCCAAATCCACAAATATAGCCTGAATTATACAATTCAACTTTAATTCACTAAAATTCAGAGTATTTCTGAATAAATCTGACAGAGCTCTGGTACTTACAGGGTTATTCAATAAAGTGAGAATTCAAGCTGAATGCAAAGTAAACGTAAGGTTAAATAGCTGAACTGGAAATATTCTCTAAGTCAGCTATGCTTTCGGCTGTTCTGGACTTCTCACTTTACTGACTGACCCTGACAGTCTTAGCAGAAATGTACCTTTTGCAAGCCAGCATAGTGAATGGGGAGTCACTGATTGTCTGAGAGCTTATTCTGACCGCTCTCAACCAATCAGCGGCGCCTCTACTCGGCAGCACTCCGCGCTTCCTGAATCTTAAAATTCAGAAGCCGGAAGCCACCAGGGGAAGAGTGGAGACTTGCGCTGGAGGCATCTTAGGGGTTAAACCGTTCCACCTCCTGGCACTATAACAACTTCAGTTACATTAAGTTGTTTTGGTTCCTGGAGTGTTCCTATAACCCTGCAATGTAAACATAAGGTTCCTACAGAACGGTTATGTTTTACATTGCAGGTTTTAAAAGACAGGGGCACTGCACCAATACCACTTCATTGAAGAAGAAGTCCTCTGGGTGCCATCAATACTAGAGTCACTCAGACCACTTGATTTCAATGAAGTGGTCTAGATGCAGTGGTCCCATCATTTTAGCCCTGCCTTGTAAAACATTGAAGTTTTTTTAGAAACTGTAATGTTTGCTTTGCATGGTTAAATCCACCTCTAGCGGCTGTCTTCCTGCGTTGCATGGTTAAATCCACCTCTAGCGGCTGTCTTCCTGCGTTGCATGGTTAAATCCACCTCTAGCGGCAGTCTTCCTGCGTTGCATGGTTAAATCCACCTCTAGCCGCCGTCTTCCTGCGTTGCATGGTTAAATCCACCTCTAGCGGCCGTCTTCCTGCGTTGCATGGTTAAATCCACCTCTAGCAGCAGTCTTCCTGCGTTGCATGGTTAAATCCACCTCTAGCCGCCGTCTTCCTGCTTTGCATGGTTAAATCCACCTCTAGTGGCCGTCTTCCTGCGTTGTATGGTTAAATCCACCTCTAGCGGCCGTCTTCCTGCGTTGCATGGTTAAATCCACTTCTAGTGGCCGTCTTCCTGCGTTGCATGCTTAAATCCACCTCTAGCGGCCGTCTTCCTGCGTTGCATGGTAAAATCCACCTCTAGCGGCCATCTTCCTGCGTTGCATGGTTAAATACACCTCTAGCGGCCGTCTTCCTGCGTTGCGGGGTTAAATACACCTCTAGCGGCTATCTTCCTGACCGCAACTAGAGGCTCTTTCTCCCCCCCGACCGATTTTACAGGGTTATTCACTAAGGTGAATTTCAAATTTAAAGCTTAGGTAGCTGAACTGGAAGCATAGCTGCCTTTTTTGAGCTGAATTTTTCCAGTTCAACTATTATGGCCTTAAATTTGAAATTCACTTTAAATTCACGTTGAATTCTGCCTTTAATAAATAACCCTATAAAACTCAGCCCAGTAATAAAATGCTGCTAATAGCAGCATTTCATTGGAGGAGTGCAATGTTTTACTGCACATGTCTATTTCCAATCCATTGCTTCTCTATGAGTGGAGTCCCAGTACTACCAGTACTATTATCTATTACTGCCATTTATATAGCACCAACATATTCCGTAGCGCTTTTATTTTTAAATGTCAAAGGCAGGGGAGGTGGGTGGTCATAAGGGAGCCTATATTTCCAAAATAATGATTGTATTTTTGGGGGCTACAGTGTTAACAAAACTCTCCTGAGTTAATCACTGAAGAAGTAATTATCAATTTCAGATGTGCTTCACTTTCTGCTTAGCCTTATAAGTATCCTTCTGTTTGGCAACAATAACTCTCCCCCAAACATAGGTTAGTAGTTTACTGATTATTCTTAAAGTGTCTCCATTTATGTGAAAGAATATGTATTTTTACAAATTGGAGGTTAAAGTTTAGTTGGTCTTTTTAAGACTTATCCAAATGTTCGCATCTGCGTGTAAATGTTTGAGTTAATGTTATCAGGGTTTTTAAAAGTCTGATTACTGAGAATATAAAGGAAATTTTAATGTTTTAGGCTTAAAAAACTTGACCTGAAACAGGAGGACCAGTCACTCTCTAATATACTGGCTTTCCTTTCTAGGCGCTCCAGATTGTTGGTGTGTTTGTGTATACCTAAGCTACACAGCAATAATAATCAATATGTGTGAGACTGAAACTTTGAAATGTGTGCTATAGCTTGCTTTTTTTTAATGAAATAAAGCAGTTAACGTTTTCCTAGCTAGCTGGTAGTTGCACCAGGGTAATTATTTCATTTATTAACAAATGTTCCCGGTTCCTATACTACACACATGCACACGCACACCCAGGCTTACACCCATATGTGCCCTGTACGAAATATCTTCACATCGCTTATCCCTGGTCACACCACCTTTTCCTATACCTCTCACCATTTAAAACCCCCTAGTCTTCTTATTAACCACAAAACAAAGATTAGAGGGCTTAATTAAAATTTTTTTATTCCGTTATTAAACTTGTAGGTGCAATAACTATTAAATAAAACGGCAGTAAACTAACTAAAGTGGTAACAAGAATTGTCAAAGTAAATGCTAACACATGAAGGTGCAGATATACAGTCCTGGAAAATAGTGTCAGGATATCATGCAATGCAGGCCCTCTTTTTCAAGTAAATGCACCTAGAGGTGAGTAACCTGTCCGTTGTAGAGGTTGCGTTTAGCGATTTTGTAGAGTGTGTGTCGAGAGAGAGGCTGTGTGTTTGTATATGTGTATAATGGTGGTTTCATTGTGTGTCTCTTTAGGGACTGTAGTATGAGAGCTTTGTGTGTATACGGGTAGTGTGTGAATAGGTGTTTATTGTATTTGTGTATAGAAGTTAAATGTGTGGATATATAGAGGTATAATGTTTATAGGAGGGAGGTGTATATATGCAGTATAGTGCAGTAAAGAAGAGAAATGAAAAGGTAGTGTTCAAAAAGCCACGTGAGCCTGCCCATGCGTGAAAGAAGTTGCAAAAATAATGGTGTCAAAGGTTGAGCCAACCTTGACGAAGTAGGGGTAAAAATCCAGAAATGGGGGTCTAAACTTTTTAGGAAAAGGTGAATGCGTGATGGAAGGTAGCAATGATGTGTTCTATTACTGAAAATCTCCATTTTCTGGCAGGAGCTCAGTGACATTAAGGGCGCTTATTTACAATTCTTTAGAAGAAAAGAAAAGGAAAAAAAAACCAAAACACTTCTGCAGTGACATATGCAGTTTTCAAATCTTAAACATCAGCTTTGCAGCACAGAATGTAAGCAAGACATTCAGTTCACTCACCCAACTGCAAGTTGTGCAGCTTTGCATCTAGGAAGTTCCTTTAGTGGCTGTCCAAGCAAGAGCCACTAAAAGTTTGTGTTATGTTTGAAACAAACCAGTCAATTATTCCCGTATATTGAAGTACGACTTTTATTGATAAATATACAACAGAATCTTAAGTGGAAACTCCAGTGCCAGGAAAACAATCCCCTTTCCCTCCGATGTCCCTCGGCGGTGGTTTCTGCTCACCGCTGCTCCTCCCAGTGATTACGTTGGCCGGTGGACAAAACTGATCCTGTGCTACGGCTGAGGAGACCGAATGCGCAAGCGCAGCAATGCCGCGCATGCGCATTAGAGCTCTCCATAGGAAAGCATTGAAAATTCCCTATGGGGAATTGACCGAAGCTGGAGGTCCTCACAGAGCGTGAGGGCGTCCAGCGACGCTCTAGCACAGTTTTCCTGTGCTATAGACACGGAAGTGCCCTCTAGTGGCTGTCTACTAGACAGCCACTAGAGGTGGAATTAACCCTGAAAGGTAATTATTGCAGTTTATAAAACTGGGCAGAAGTGGTCTGGGTGCCTACAGTGTCCCTTTAATATTGCTGCCTTGTTACAAAGGATTTCTGCAGCCGCCATTTCAAACCACTAGAACATTCCACCAACTGCGAACAGGAAGTGGAGAACCAACAAAAAGGAAGTGCATCAACAGCCCATACATCACATTTTGCATTTAGGTGTCCTGTTACTTCCTGGTTTGGTTATCTCAGTGGAGCTAAACTCAAGAGGCACCAATTGCCCAGATCACCTGCCTTGCAAAGACTTTTCATTAAACTGTATTGGGAAGTCTGTGATTGAAGCAATGCTTTCCTATAAGGAAATAAGTGATGCTGGATGTTCTCATGCAGAGTGTGAGGATGACCAGCGTCAGATAACGGGCCGAGGGCCAGTTTCAATCCAGGAAGCGCCACCAGTAGCTGTCTGGCAGACAGCCACAGGAGGCAGACTTAGTGCTGCAATGTTTTATAGGAAAAGTAAAACAAAACAATAAGCTGAAGTGGTCCGGGTGCCTATAGTGTCTCTTTAAATATGTTTTGCCCACGTAGCAAAGCCAGATAGGCATGAAATCATATATATTACATGATCACTTTGACATGTGATATGTTGTTAATGGGTAAATGTTTCCCTGAATGTAGCTGTGCAAAAAATGTGACTACTAACATGTACCCGTGTGTGTGTATATCTTTCTCTCTAGCCTAAGGAGTGTGCGAGCTGTGCGGCTGCGCAGGGTGCCAGGCGGCCAACACAGAACTACTTATGACTCCCTTTCTACATGTGCCTAAAGTTTGCAGTTCCACTTCTGCAGAACTGACCAGAATCACTCCAGTCTCAGGTATTCATTTTAAATTTTTTTTTCCTTTTCAAATTCCTTTGTGAGGAAGAGCAGCACGAGAGTAAGTCCTCCTGAGACCAAACACTCTGCCAGGAGTTTTCTCTATGATGCTGTGTGTGGGCCTGTGGCAAACCTAGCCACTTAAAGACCCACAGACCACTTCAGCTTGCACTTAAATGTCACTTCTGACTGCCATCCTGGAATGTATGTGTGGATAGATGGAAGTGAAATATCTGTATATTTCTCTTTTTTTGTTTTTTAAATGCAATTTTTTTGTGAAATTGCATAGCGTAGATCGCCCTCTGCTGGTAGGAGACTGAAAAAGCCAAAGCATACAACACCTGGTATTCCCAGGCGGTCCCCCAACCAAGTACTAACCAGGCCCGACCCTGCTTAGCTTCCGAGATCGGGTGTGTTCAGGGTGGTATGGCCGTAGGCAGGAACTAGGCTCCTTTAACCTCCTCTTATTCTGTTCTTCAACAGCCAGGCACCTCCCTCACAGTTTCATTTGCTGCTGTTGCAACTCACTGCTCAAAGGGCTAGCTTGAACATTGCAACTTCTTTCACCCCACGGCCAGGCTCACGTGGCTTTCTTTAACAACACCACCTTTTAGCTTCTCTTCTTTGCTGCACCCTACTACACTAATACTCACACGCGCAGCTTCGCGGCTCTCGCGGGGGCAAATGCAGCCGCAGCCCTCTTGCATCCACTGCGCCGTGCCGCACTTCTAAGCATCAGCGCAGTGCAATAACTCTTGCTTGAACCATAAATTGGCACGTGGCGTCTGCCTAGGATCCTTGCTCCTCTCTCTGCTTCGGACTGACAAGCTGCTGTCTGTTGTCACAGGGGTTTGTTGGCAACACAGGGGATGGTAGCGCTTTGAAAAGCCATTTGCTAAAGATAGGCGACAACTGCTGGTTTGGAAACGTTGCTCCACTACTCGGCTGTGCACACCACTTGGCTACTTTAGCCTACAGCTAGCAGCGGGCTTTTCATTCCAGCGCTTTGGGGTGTAGAGTGAACCATGCCCACGCTGCCGTTCGGGATCCCAATCTTTCTGTCCCTCTCCTCTTCAGCAAAAGAGCACAAGCCTCCTCTGAGTGACCCCCCTTACTGCCCCAATGTCTACGATGCCGTGAGAGCGCGAAAAGTGTTCAAATGCCTACAACACCTGGTATTCCGAGACGGTCTCCCATAACAGGTACTAACCAGGCCCAACCCTGCTTAGCTTCCGAGATCAGACGAGATCGGGCGTGCTGAAGGTAGTATGGCGTAGGCCACAGCAGGGCTTCTTTTACCTCCCGTTGTCCTGCGCACAGGCTCCTTCCACCCGATGCCGCCTTTGTTGCTGCTGCTGCTGGTTGCTTTTGTTCACTGCTGGAGCATGTGTCTTTTAGCCTGTCACGTCCTTCTGGCTCAGTCTGCAGTCGCAGCGGCCTTTTAGGCGCCCCCTTTTCTTTTCGCCTCTTTCCTGCAGGCCGAGCCTGGGCCTGCCAACTTGTAGCTTCCTAGGTCTTTTAGGGGGAAAGCAAGCGAAGCCCTGTTGCCTCCAGTACTGTTAGGAAGCAGTCTTGTCGGCGCGCATTACGTAATGCGGGCTAAAAGTGCTTAGGGCTCGCTGCTTGATGGCGCGCATACACTTGCAAGCAAGGCCTTTCTTTTTGGATTGCTCAGCTGCTGGCGCAAATACGTCTCCCGTCTGCCCTGCCTTACGGTCCTAGCATGTGCTTTAGAGGCTGCTGGTCGTTACATGCTGCCCCGGCACTGCGTAGTAGTGGAGTATAGAAAGCCTTGCTTATGGCTTGCACTTAAATGTCACTTCTGACTGCCATCCTGGAATGTATGTGTGGATAGATGGAAGTGAAATATCTGTACATTTCTCTTTTTCTGTTTTTTAAATGCTAATTTTCTCTCGGACCGCGTCATATCCTATCACCAACCGCGTTGATTTTGGTTTTTGCTTTTGCTGTGATCGACACTTTACCACCGTAGCAGTGACTTGTGCTTGCCCACTTTTCTCTATCCTGTATCACTCAAAGACATTGTGTTGTTGCCTCGTTACTCGTGTCCAGAAACACGAGAGAAGGAAAAAGAAAAAGAAAGAGAGAGAGAGAAAAATGCCACACTGAAACGTAAAGCCAGAAAAGAAATGTTTGTTATAAAAAAAAAAAAATCCTCCGAATGAGTGAATGTGAAATTGCATAGCGTAGATCGCCCTCTGCTGGTAGGAGATTGAAAAAGCAAAAGCCTACAACACCTGGTATTCCCAGGCGGTCTCCCATCCAAGTACTAACCAGGCCCGACCCTGCTTAGCTTCCGAGATCAGACGAGATCGGGCGTGTTCAGGGTGGTATGGCCGTAGGCAAGGACTAGGCTCCTTTAACCTCCTCTTATTCTGTTCTTCAACAGCCAGGCACCTCCTTCACAGTTTCTTCATTTGCTGCTGTTGCAACTCACTGCTCAAAGGGCTAGCTTGAACATTGCAACTTCTTTCACCCCACGGCCAGGCTCACATGGCTTTCTTTAACAACACCACCTTTTCGCTTCTCTTCTTTGCTGCACCCTACTACACTAATACTCACACATGCAGCTTCACGGCTCTCGCGGGGGCAAATGCAGCCGCAGCCGCAGCCCTCTTGCATCCACTACTAACAGGGAACACTCTTATTCCGCATGACTGGACGCGCGCTTCTAACATATGCGCTTGACGCCTACTTATTCATTCTATCCCTACACTCCTAAGTCACGTCCTTCCTTTCCACATGGCAGCTGCTGGCACTTAGGGGTGTCCTAGATCTGTTCTGACATGCAATCCTAACCTCTGTCTCAGAGAAAGCTTGTGACTGCGCCGTGCCGCACTTCTAAGCAACAGCGCAGTGCAATAACTCTTGCTTGAACCATAAATTGGCACGTGGCGTCTGCCTAGGATCCTTGCTCCTCTCTCTGCTTCGGACTGACAAGCTGCTGTCTGTTGTCACAGGGGTTTGTTGGCAACACAGGGGATGGTAGCGCTTTGAAAAGCCATTTGCTAAAGATAGGCGACAACTGCTGGTTTGGAAACGTTGCTCCACTACTCGGCTGTGCACACCACTTGGCTACTTTAGCCTACAGCTAGCAGCGGGCTTTTCATTCCAGCGCTTTGGGGTGTAGAGTGAACCATGCCCACGCTGCCGTTCGGGATCCCAATCTTTCTGTCCCTCTCCTCTTCCTCTTCAGCAAAAGAGCACAAGCCTCCTCTGAGTGACCCCCCTTACTGCCCCAATGTCTACGATGCCGTGAGAGCGCGAAAAGTGTTCAAATGCCTACAACACCTGGTATTCCGAGACGGTCTCCCATAACAGGTACTAACCAGGCCCAACCCTGCTTAGCTTCCGAGATCAGACGAGATCGGGCGTGCTGAAGGTAGTATGGCGTAGGCCACAGCAGGGCTTCTTTTACCTCCCGTTGTCCTGCGCACAGGCTCCTTCCACCCGATGCCGCCTTTGTTGCTGCTGCTGCTGGTTGCTTTTGTTCACTGCTGGAGCATGTGTCTTTTAGCCTGTCACGTCCTTCTGGCTCAGTCTGCAGTCGCAGCGGCCTTTTAGGCGCCCCCTTTTCTTTTCGCCTCTTTCCTGCAGGCCGAGCCTGGGCCTGCCAACTTGTAGCTTCCTAGGTCTTTTAGGGGGAAAGCAAGCGAAGCCCTGTTGCCTCCAGTACTGTTAGGAAGCAGTCTTGTCGGCGCGCATTACGTAATGCGGGCTAAAAGTGCTTAGGGCTCGCTGCTTGATGGCGCACATACACTTGCAAGCAAGGCCTTTCTTTTTGGATTGCTCAGCTGCTGGCGCAAATACGTCTCCCGTCTGCCCTGCCTTACGGTCCTAGCATGTGCTTTAGAGGCTGCTGGTCGTTACATGCTGCCCCGGCACTGCGTAGTAGTGGAGTATAGAAAGCCTTGCTTATGGCTTGCACTTAAATGTCACTTCTGACTGCCATCCTGGAATGTATGTGTGGATAGATGGAAGTGAAATATCTGTACATTTCTCTTTTTCTGTTTTTTAAATGCTAATTTTCTCTCGGACCGCGTCATATCCTATCACCAACCGCGTTGATTTTGGTTTTTGCTTTTGCTGTGATCGACACTTTACCACCGTAGCAGTGACTTGTGCTTGCCCACTTTTCTCTATCCTGTATCACTCAAAGACATTGTGTTGTTGCCTCGTTACTCGTGTCCAGAAACACGAGAGAAGGAAAAAGAAAAAGAAAGAGAGAGAGAGAAAAATGCCACACTGAAACGTAAAGCCAGAAAAGAAATGTTTGTTATAAAAAAAAAAAAATCCTCCGAATGAGTGAATGTGAAATTGCATAGCGTAGATCGCCCTCTGCTGGTAGGAGATTGAAAAAGCAAAAGCCTACAACACCTGGTATTCCCAGGCGGTCTCCCATCCAAGTACTAACCAGGCCCGACCCTGCTTAGCTTCCGAGATCAGACGAGATCGGGCGTGTTCAGGGTGGTATGGCCGTAGGCAAGGACTAGGCTCCTTTAACCTCCTCTTATTCTGTTCTTCAACAGCCAGGCACCTCCTTCACAGTTTCTTCATTTGCTGCTGTTGCAACTCACTGCTCAAAGGGCTAGCTTGAACATTGCAACTTCTTTCACCCCACGGCCAGGCTCACATGGCTTTCTTTAACAACACCACCTTTTCGCTTCTCTTCTTTGCTGCACCCTACTACACTAATACTCACACATGCAGCTTCACGGCTCTCGCGGGGCAAATGCAGCCGCAGCCCTCTTGCATCCACTACTAACAGGGAACACTCTTATTCCGCATGACTGGACGCGCGCTTCTAACATATGCGCTTGACGCCTACTTATTCATTCTATCCCTACACTCCTAAGTCACGTCCTTCCTTTCCACATGGCAGCTGCTGGCACTTAGGGGTGTCCTAGATCTGTTCTGACATGCAATCCTAACCTCTGTCTCAGAGAAAGCTTGTGACTGCGCCGTGCCGCACTTCTAAGCAACAGCGCAGTGCAATAACTCTTGCTTGAACCATAAATTGGCACGTGGCGTCTGCCTAGGATCCTTGCTCCTCTCTCTGCTTCGGACTGACAAGCTGCTGTCTGTTGTCACAGGGGTTTGTTGGCAACACAGGGGATGGTAGCGCTTTGAAAAGCCATTTGCTAAAGATAGGCGACAACTGCTGGTTTGGAAACGTTGCTCCACTACTCGGCTGTGCACACCACTTGGCTACTTTAGCCTACAGCTAGCAGCGGGCTTTTCATTCCAGCGCTTTGGGGTGTAGAGTGAACCATGCCCACGCTGCCGTTCGGGATCCCAATCTTTCTGTCCCTCTCCTCTTCCTCTTCAGCAAAAGAGCACAAGCCTCCTCTGAGTGACCCCCCTTACTGCCCCAATGTCTACGATGCCGTGAGAGCGCGAAAAGTGTTCAAATGCCTACAACACCTGGTATTCCGAGACGGTCTCCCATAACAGGTACTATCCAGGCCCAACCCTGCTTAACTTCCGAGATCAGACGAGATCGGGCGTGCTGAAGGTAGTATGGCGTAGGCCACAGCAGGGCTTCTTTTACCTCCCGTTGTCCTGCGCACAGGCTCCTTCCACCCGATGCCGCCTTTGTTGCTGCTGCTGCTGGTTGCTTTTGTTCACTGCTGGAGCATGTGTCTTTTAGCCTGTCACGTCCTTCTGGCTCAGTCTGCAGTCGCAGCGGCCTTTTAGGCGCCCCCTTTTCTTTTCGCCTCTTTCCTGCAGGCCGAGCCTGGGCCTGCCAACTTGTAGCTTCCTAGGTCTTTTAGGGGGAAAGCAAGCGAAGCCCTGTTGCCTCCAGTACTGTTAGGAAGCAGTCTTGTCGGCGCGCATTACGTAATGCGGGCTAAAAGTGCTTAGGGCTCGCTGCTTGATGGCGCGCATACACTTGCAAGCAAGGCCTTTCTTTTTGGATTGCTCAGCTGCTGGCGCAAATACGTCTCCCGTCTGCCCTGCCTTACGGTCCTAGCATGTGCTTTAGAGGCTGCTGGTCGTTACATGCTGCCCCGGCACTGCGTAGTAGTGGAGTATAGAAAGCCTTGCTTATGGCTTGCACTTAAATGTCACTTCTGACTGCCATCCTGGAATGTATGTGTGGATAGATGGAAGTGAAATATCTGTACATTTCTCTTTTTCTGTTTTTTAAATGCAAATTTTCTCTCGGACCGCGTCATATCCTATCACCAACCGCGTTGATTTTGGTTTTTGCTTTTGCTGTGATCGACACTTTACCACCGTAGCAGTGACTTGTGCTTGCCCACTTTTCTCTATCCTGTATCACTCAAAGACATTGTGTTGTTGCCTCGTTACTCGTGTCCAGAAACACGAGAGAAGGAAAAAGAAAAAGAAAGAGAGAGAGAGAAAAATGCCACACTGAAACGTAAAGCCAGAAAAGAAATGTTTGTTATAAAAAAAAAAAAATCCTCCGAATGAGTGAATGTGAAATTGCATAGCGTAGATCGCCCTCTGCTGGTAGGAGATTGAAAAAGCAAAAGCCTACAACACCTGGTATTCCCAGGCGGTCTCCCATCCAAGTACTAACCAGGCCCGACCCTGCTTAGCTTCCGAGATCAGACGAGATCGTGCGTGTTCAGGGTGGTATGGCCGTAGGCAAGGACTAGGCTCCTTTAAGCTCCTCTTATTCTGTTCTTCAACAGCCTGGCACCTCCTTCACAGTTTCTTCATTTGCTGCTGTTGCAACTCACTGCTCAAAGGGCTAGCTTGAACATTGCAACTTCTTTCACCCCACGGCCAGGCTCACATGGCTTTCTTTAACAACACCACCTTTTCGCTTCTCTTCTTTGCTGCACCCTACTACACTAATACTCACACATGCAGCTTCACGGCTCTCGCGGGGGCAAATGCAGCCGCAGCCGCAGCCCTCTTGCATCCACTACTAACAGGGAACACTCTTATTCCGCATGACTGGACGCGCGCTTCTAACATATGCGCTTGACGCCTACTTATTCATTCTATCCCTACACTCCTAAGTCACGTCCTTCCTTTCCACATGGCAGCTGCTGGCACTTAGGGGTGTCCTAGATCTGTTCTGACATGCAATCCTAACCTCTGTCTCAGAGAAAGCTTGTGACTGCGCCGTGCCGCACTTCTAAGCAACAGCGCAGTGCAATAACTCTTGCTTGAACCATAAATTGGCACGTGGCGTCTGCCTAGGATCCTTGCTCCTCTCTCTGCTTCGGACTGACAAGCTGCTGTCTGTTGTCACAGGGGTTTGTTGGCAACACAGGGGATGGTAGCGCTTTGAAAAGCCATTTGCTAAAGATAGGCGACAACTGCTGGTTTGGAAACGTTGCTCCACTACTCGGCTGTGCACACCACTTGGCTACTTTAGCCTACAGCTAGCAGCGGGCTTTTCATTCCAGCGCTTTGGGGTGTAGAGTGAACCATGCCCACGCTGCCGTTCGGGATCCCAATCTTTCTGTCCCTCTCCTCTTCCTCTTCAGCAAAAGAGCACAAGCCTCCTCTGAGTGACCCCCTTACTGCCCCAATGTCTACGATGCCGTGAGAGCGCGAAAAGTGTTCAAATGCCTACAACACCTGGTATTCCGAGACGGTCTCCCATAACAGGTACTAACCAGGCCCAACCCTGCTTAGCTTCCGAGATCAGACGAGATCGGGCGTGCTGAAGGTAGTATAGCGTAGGCCACAGCAGGGCTTCTTTTACCTCCCGTTGTCCTGCGCACAGGCTCCTTCCACCCGATGCCGCCTTTGTTGCTGCTGCTGCTGGTTGCTTTTGTTCACTGCTGGAGCATGTGTCTTTTAGCCTGTCACGTCATTCTGGCTCAGTCTGCAGTCGCAGCGGCCTTTTAGGCGCCCCCTTTTCTTTTCGCCTCTTTCCTGCAGGCCGAGCCTGGGCCTGCCAACTTGTAGCTTCCTAGGTCTTTTAGGGGGAAAGCAAGCGAAGCCCTGTTGCCTCCAGTACTGTTAGGAAGCAGTCTTGTCGGCGCGCATTACGTAATGCGGGCTAAAAGTGCTTAGGGCTCGCTGCTTGATGGCGCGCATACACTTGCAAGCAAGGCCTTTCTTTTTGGATTGCTCAGCTGCTGGCGCAAATACGTCTCCCGTCTGCCCTGCCTTACGGTCCTAGCATGTGCTTTAGAGGCTGCTGGTCGTTACATGCTGCCCCGGCACTGCGTAGTAGTGGAGTATAGAAAGCCTTGCTTATGGCTTGCACTTAAATGTCACTTCTGACTGCCATCCTGGAATGTATGTGTGGATAGATGGAAGTGAAATATCTGCACATTTCTCTTTTTCTGTTTTTTAAATGCTAATTTTCTCTCGGACCGCGTCATATCCTATCACCAACCGCGTTGATTTTGGTTTTTGCTTTTGCTGTGATCGACACTTTACCACCGTAGCAGTGACTTGGGCTTGCCCACTTTTCTCTATCCTGTATCACTCAAAGACATTGTGTTGTTGCCTCGTTACTCGTGTCCAGAAACACGAGAGAAGGAAAAAGAAAAAGAAAGAAAGAGAGAGAGAGAAAAATGCCACACTGAAACGTAAAGCCAGAAAAGAAATGTTTGTTATAAAAAAAAAAAAATCCTCCGAATGAGTGAATGTGAAATTGCATAGCGTAGATCGCCCTCTGCTGGTAGGAGATTGAAAAAGCAAAAGCCTACAACACCTGGTATTCCCAGGCGGTCTCCCATCCAAGTACTAACCAGGCCCGACCCTGCTTAGCTTCCGAGATCAGACGAGATCGGGCGTGTTCAGGGTGGTATGGCCGTAGGCAAGGACTAGGCTCCTTTAACCTCCTCTTATTCTGTTCTTCAACAGCCAGGCACCTCCTTCACAGTTTCTTCATTTGCTGCTGTTGCAACTCACTGCTCAAAGGGCTAGCTTGAACATTGCAACTTCTTTCACCCCACGGCCAGGCTCACATGGCTTTCTTTAACAACACCACCTTTTCGCTTCTCTTCTTTGCTGCACCCTACTACACTAATACTCACACATGCAGCTTCACGGCTCTCGCGGGGCAAATGCAGCCGCAGCCCTCTTGCATCCACTACTAACAGGGAACACTCTTATTCCGCATGACTGGACGCGCGCTTCTAACATATGCGCTTGACGCCTACTTATTCATTCTATCCCTACACTCCTAAGTCATTCCTTCCTTTCCACATGGCAGCTGCTGGCACTTAGGGGTGTCCTAGATCTGTTCTGACATGCAATCCTAACCTCTGTCTCAGAGAAAGCTTGTGACTGCGCCGTGCCGCACTTCTAAGCAACAGCGCAGTGCAATAACTCTTGCTTGAACCATAAATTGGCACGTGGCGTCTGCCTAGGATCCTTGCTCCTCTCTCTGCTTCGGACTGACAAGCTGCTGTCTGTTGTCACAGGGGTTTGTTGGCAACACAGGGGATGGTAGCGCTTTGAAAAGCCATTTGCTAAAGATAGGCGACAACTGCTGGTTTGGAAACGTTGCTCCACTACTCGGCTGTGCACACCACTTGGCTACTTTAGCCTACAGCTAGCAGCGGGCTTTTCATTCCAGCGCTTTGGGGTGTAGAGTGAACCATGCCCACGCTGCCGTTCGGGATCCCAATCTTTCTGTCCCTCTCCTCTTCCTCTTCAGCAAAAGAGCACAAGCCTCCTCTGAGTGACCCCCCTTACTGCCCCAATGTCTACGATGCCGTGAGAGCGCGAAAAGTGTTCAAATGCCTACAACACCTGGTATTCCGAGACGGTCTCCCATAACAGGTACTATCCAGGCCCAACCCTGCTTAACTTCCGAGATCAGACGAGATCGGGCGTGCTGAAGGTAGTATAGCGTAGGCCACAGCAGGGCTTCTTTTACCTCCCGTTGTCCTGCGCACAGTCTCCTTCCACCCGATGCCGCCTTTGTTGCTGCTGCTGCTGCTGGTTGCTTTTGTTCACTGCTGGAGCATGTGTCTTTTAGCCTGTCACGTCCTTCTGGCTCAGTCTGCAGTCGCAGCGGCCTTTTAGGCGCCCCCTTTTCTTTTCGCCTCTTTCCTGCAGGCCAAGCCTGGGCCTGCCAACTTGTAGCTTCCTAGGTCTTTTAGGGGGAAAGCAAGCGAAGCCCTGTTGCCTCCAGTACTGTTAGGAAGCAGTCTTGTCGGCGCGCATTACGTAATGCGGGCTAAAAGTGCTTAGGGCTCGCTGCTTGATGGCGCGCATACACTTGCAAGCAAGGCCTTTCTTTTTGGATTGCTCAGCTGCTGGCGCAAATACATCTCCCGTATGCCCTGCCTTACGGTCCTAGCATGTGCTTTAGAGGCTGCTGGTCGTTACATGCTGCCCCGGCACTGCGTAGTAGTGGAGTATAGAAAGCCTTGCTTATGGCTTGCACTTAAATGTCACTTCTGACTGCCATCCTGGAATGTATGTGTGGATAGATGGAAGTGAAATATCTGTACATTTTTCTTTTTCTGTTTTTTAAATGCTAATTTTCTCTCGGACCGCGTCATATCCTATCACCAACCGCGTTGATTTTGGTTTTTGCTTTTGCTGTGATCGACACTTTACCACCGTAGCAGTGACTTGGGCTTGCCCACTTTTCTCTATCCTGTATCACTCAAAGACATTGTGTTGTTGCCTCGTTACTCGTGTACAGAAACACGAGAGAAGGAAAAAGAAAAAGAAAGAGAGAGAGAGAAAAATGCCACACTGAAACGTAAAGCCAGAAAAGAAATGTTTGTTATAAAAAAAAAAAAATCCTCCGAATGAGTGAATGGGAAATTGCATAGCGTAGATCGCCCTCTGCTGGTAGGAGATTGAAAAAGCAAAAGCCTACAACACCTGGTATTCCCAGGCGGTCTCCCATCCAAGTACTAACCAGGCCCGACCCTGCTTAGCTTCCGAGATCAGACGAGATCGGGCGTGTTCAGGGTGGTATGGCCGTAGGCAAGGACTAGGCTCCTTTAACTTCCTCTTATTCTGTTCTTCAACAGCCAGGCACCTCCTTCACAGTTTCTTCATTTGCTGCTGTTGCAACTCACTGCTCAAAGGGCTAGCTTGAACATTGCAACTTCTTTCACCCCACGGCCAGGCTCACATGGCTTTCTTTAACAACACCACCTTTTCGCTTCTCTTCTTTGCTGCACCCTTCTACACTAAGACTCACACATGCAGCTTCACGGCTCTCGCGGGGGCAAATGCAGCCGCAGCC
>OW240912.1:398663526-398700529 GCA_933207985.1 Pelobates cultripes | reverse complement strand
GTAAACTCAATTAATGAATTAATGGAGGTGAAACAAAGATATAGTCAATTCTCGAAATACAAATTAAACACCTCTAAAACAACAGCGTTCTTGTTCTTTTAAACACCAAAGCTGAAAGCAGGGATTATGGATAGCTTTGATTTCCTTTTGGCAAGGAAACATTTTTCTTATCTAGGGTTAAAAATTTCAGCAAACCCGCAACAGTGGAAGGAGATTAACTTGCTCCCCCTGATAATGGAAATTAATATTAAGTTAAGCACCTGGGTAAAAAAAGAAATATAATGGTGGGACAAGATTAATACTATAAAAGTCTTGCCTAAACTAACATACATCTTGAGTTTAATCGCAAGTGATATTCATTTAAGATGGATTAATCTATTACAGTCTTCCTTTACTAAATTTATATGGTCAAAAAAAAGACCTAGGATTAGCACTGTAACCGTGTGTGGTTCCCTTATTTACCACTATAATGTCTTAAAGCATAGAACTTAGTAGGGCTAACCATACAGATATCTTAGCCATAAGTTTATATAGTGTAAGAGATCCTTTATTTAACATATATAAATAATTGAGAATACAATATAAAATAAGGATTGTCTTGGAAGCAAGATTGTCTTTTTGGATATTTATTATATAAAAATATAAAATCCATTATAGCAGAGTTTATAAAATTAAATTACATGCTTGCAAATATCATTAATAGGTTAACATACCCTTCTGAACATGTCATCATGTCAGCCTCTCTGTCATTTTAAGATGGAGCAGCGTCTGTCTCCAAGTCTCTCCTCTGTGTCTTAACATTTAAAAGTACACCTATTTATACCTCAGATGTCTCCATTTTAGGTTACTGTAGTTCAAATATGAAAAAGTAACACTTCTTTTACTTTATTCAATTTAGGACCTCCCTTAATTTGGCAAACATACAAGGCCATAACTAAAGGGTGCATACGTCATGGAAATTTTCCTGACTTAGTTCAAGATGGCATCTTAAAGTCTGAATAGGTTATATGTTGTTTATACTAAGTCGTAAGTGTACAGTCGTGGGAGATTCCCGGATTTGGGGAAGTTCCATTAACTTGGGGTTACCACAGTATATTGTGTACTGCAAGAGTCATAGCATAGCCTTGAAGCTTGTTTATGCATTATTGTTATTGTAATTCGTCTGGGACAAAATGGCGCAAACATATTATGAACTGAGGTTATTGCTTAAAGAAACATTTATGAAAAACAATATGTTCCATTTCTAACACCTTGTCAGTTTGCAATATCTCTTAAAGACAAAGTACACAGTTTAAGAAATACAACATTTCATTCTAAAACTTGTAATATTTGCATTTGCCCATAACACCCTCTCCATTAAACTGTGGGCATTGTAGCGCATTTCTTCCTTAAATTAGTAAACCAAAGTTCTCCAACAGTCTTTTGTTTTTTTTGTGCTCCCAGCATCTTTGATCATTGTTGTAACAGTAAAATATCCATAGTGTGATCTTTGCATGTAAAGGTGGTTGATTAAAATGAGCAAAGCTTTTGTCTGGGAAAGAACTGAAAAGAACACCAGGTTCCAGAGTAAGATATTCTTGGATAGATCCGGATATGAATTGTAATCCAAAGTTAAAAATAGTAATTGTATTTGTAATCCAAAGTCTTAAAGGCCTGTAGAAGTTTACATTCCTTAGATACATTGCTGGAGGTTGTGTTTGTAGAATACCCGGGTATTTGTTATAGAGTATAGGTTGTAGAGTCCAGCTTTCCAAATATTTGGCTAGAATTGGTTGCGGATATTGATCAGCATCATTTGTTATCACTGTGGTGATGGCGTTGGTACTTGTCTTTGTCTTTTTTTTATTTTGTTTTTTTCATGAAACATTTTTTTACACCATTTATGATGTGTATAGATTGGATACTCTCCGATATTCTTTTACGGAATAAATTAATTAACAGCATTTCCAAGACATTGTCTTAAGTGACATGGATCCCATTATAGTAAATGTTATGTTGATACAGCAATTGAAGTGGATTCTCAAGAACGCCTCTTTTTGCTGTATTGGAATCTTTGTAACATCTCAGTGATAGACATCTCAATGACATCAGGTGCTGTTGTGCTAAAAATGTTCACAGGTCAAATCTGTGGAAAAATCTTTTCATTTGTTATAGTTTGTATAATAATGATAGATGAAATAGTAACATAG
Organism: Pelobates cultripes; assembly: GCA_933207985.1. Taxonomy (NCBI): domain Eukaryota; kingdom Metazoa; phylum Chordata; class Amphibia; order Anura; family Pelobatidae; genus Pelobates; species Pelobates cultripes. The sequence continues at coordinate 398,698,340 of OW240912.1, read as the reverse complement.
TTAATCTTTCTAGTGTTTTGTTTTAAAGATAAACACCCTTGTATATGATTTAGATATATAAGGATAATTTGAAGCAGCAAAATATTTACCACCTTTGTTCACAATGGTATGTAAAATTACATTCTCTTTAAATGTTAAAAATACTCCTTTATTCAAAATCTCTCAATATATTTAGAATAGTTGATAATTGGAAATATGACGTTAATTATCTTTCTTTGTCCTGTTAGGGAGAAGACAACTTATTCCCTAAGTTATAATTAGTAAATATAATAACTACAGTTATTAGTGGCTTAAAATACCAGAAACACCCAAAAATTGTCTTAGAAAACATTTTTTTTTTTTTTTTTAACCAAGATCTGACAGCCATTGTGGAAAGCTACAATGTGAATCTTAATTGTTTAAGTATATTTTTCAGTGGCTGTTGGATGTAGCTTAAGATGATTAGAATTTGTATTATTATTTCTAAAAGTGAGTTAAGAAAGCACTCAGATACAATATTGAATGTATTTATATTTTAACTCTACCTTTGTATAGGTGGTTTATGTACCTTTAACCATTACAAACCAAATTACATTTTCTTTGTATTTGAAAAACTGATAAAATATTTGATTACGTGTATTTTAATATATATACATAGAGTGGTATGGATGTTGAATTTATATCTTTGACATCTTTTCACCAGTTTGCAATAGGTGACCTAAATGATCAATTTCCAAATTCATCATGTATATCACCTGGATGGGTTAATCCCTAATACTCTTTTACTTTCCATTGACTGGCCTTGGCTCTGGCAGACTGAATATTTTTATCATTATAAATAAACTTTATGATAGTTGAAGTAAAGTTTCTGCCTGTTTTAACTGTTTTTAACTGTTGAAGTATTTCACTTATATTAATTATACCACTCTGCAAACTTAAACGAAAATCGAGTAGTTTCTGTTTTAATAAGAACATTTATATTTTCTTCTAAAGTTTAAACCTTATTCATTATTGCAGTTGTTATTGCAATCATATGATCTTTAACTATCATGATTCAATTATTCATCTTGGTAATTAGCTGTTATGCTCTTATACGCAAGTTTAATATATTTGTTTGTAGGCCAGACTGCAGCTGCATATGGCATTTTAGCAATAATCTTCAATTGCGTTTCAGATATTCACAAAGTCTATCCACCTTTGTAATTAACACATTATGTGTTTCTTATACCATTAATTATAGTATCTGTATTATATTACACATTGTCACTGACACATTTCTGATACAGGGAAAAAAATGGCATGATTGCTTTAGTAATTATAATTTTTCTGTCCATGCACCACATTCCTGGAAGTCCAGAATATAGCAATAATCCGTTGTCGTTTGATTCTATGGAGCCATTTAACGTTTTCATTGGTATAGTTATACCAAAAGAGCAAGGAGTACGACGGTAGATCACATCTGCAACAGAACCATTACAGATTCCTTGTTGTATCAATGTCTTTGTCTTTATGTTTACAGGAGGTCCTTGCTTTGCAGGTATGTACATAATATGTAGAGTTTAAGAAAAGCTGCAAATCGTGCTTTAGTACAAGTGTCCCGTGATGTCAGGTTTCTGAAAGATTTTGTTGGTCTTTTTATATTCCATTCTCTTGGCAGGGCATCTGCTCTTAGTAAGCCGGTATTGTTATTATTTATTAATTGCATCAAGGTTTCTTTAGTTAATTGATGTGTTTCTACCAAATTCAAATTCATATGCCACCAAATGTCATTTTAAAGTTCATTGTTACAGAATATTGTTCCAGGATGGTTTTTCACTCCAGTAGGAAATCTATATTCCTCTTCTTCTGCTCCTTCCTATAAACCACTTTTTCTGAGTTGTAGGCAACAATCTGTGTCTTGTACTGTGAGGTGCTTTGATAGTCAATCAGGTTTTCTCAGTACCATGTTCCATCTTGAGAAACAGCTAGGTGTTGAGGGCTATCAGTCTTTATTTCCTTTTCCGGTCATCTTCTGTCTGGAAACATAATAGCAATGTCCAGAATTAGCATAGCACTTCTTTTCAGCATAAAGAAGGCTGTTTGCGCTAGTCATTCAATGATAAACTATACGGCAAAGTCTTTTCTTAATCACCTTCATAGGTGCATCCAAAGTCTTTCACAAGCATCTATCTCGTCTTTTTCTGTTTTCAGCATGCTTTGCCATCATCGTTGAGTCCATTATTAGGATTTGAAATAGTTCAATCACATCTTTCTCACGTATAATCGGTTTTTGGAATGATCTCAATAGGTTCCTTGTGAAATACCAGTGTAGGTCACATTAGCAATCATTTCACTGTGAGCTGTGTCTCTCCTTTTGAGATAGTTCTTGGAGGTAGTCCTCACGATCAAAGAACTTGTATAGTGTGCAGTCCAATTCATTTCAGGTGCTTCCTGCTTGTTAACATAATCCCAATGCAGTTTTAAAACGACAGCTAGGGTTGATGTTATGATAATGCTGCAGACTGTAAGAAGGAGACACCATAACCAATTTTCTAGCATCATTTTGCTTCCATCTTTGCATTTCTTTCTTACTGTATAAGATAATTCAGGTTCAGTCTGTTTTCTCCAGAGTCTTTCTTATAATGATGTTGATGATTCATTTTTCATACATTCCATGTTAACTGTGAATGTATCACGTCTGTCTGTTCATCCTTCTCCTTCACATTTGCAGGTTCAGATGTCAGATCATGATTCAGTCTGTCTATGATTCTGGTGGCTTTTCTGTCGTCCTCTGTTTGTTTTATCTTGCCATCTTTAACAGCATCCATTGTGTCAGTCAGTGGTTCTGTGAATGTCCTGTTAATATTTAGCAGGTTGTAAAATATCAAAACTTACTGTTCTCTGTTGGGTCTGATTGTTCTCTGTAGTAAAAGTTCTTGGTATCACCCTCTCCAGGACAAACTGGCCAACAGAAGGAAATAGGTGGTGGTGCAAGGCGAAGTGGACTGGAAAAAAAAAAATTCCCTAAATTTCTCTAATAGAACCAATGGTTCTAAGCTCTCCCTGGTGCAGAAATATATTTGTCAGTGAAAAACATGTAACATTTCATATGGTGTCTCACCATTTGTATCATCAGGTATGTTGTGAATGCTTATCTGTACCATAGGAATAAATAGATACCACTGTGTGGGGCAAGCAACTAGTAACTTGGTTAATAATCATTTAACCTCAGCATTCTCCCAGACCACAACCCCACTTCTTTGGGGGTGGTTGGGGCACTGAAATCCCAAAGTAACCCAAATGTGGTTGCCCAGTTTTAGGTTTCCTTTGCAGTAACTGCAGGACCACCATCCAAATGGATGGTCCTGGGATTATCAAATGCATACTAAGGAAGTGAGACTAGAAAACATGGCATCAGAGGTTGCACTTCGCACAGGATATATCCAAGTAAACATGGTACATGCATCAACACATACAAAAACATATTTATAACCATGAGATGTTGGCAAACTTTCAATATATAGTAATTCAAAAGTATGTTGGATATTAATATTTCAATAAACAGTACATCAGTAATGTGGCAATAAGCAAATGCTTATGATTACTAAACACATGAATTACAGTATTTCCCATATTGTGACCAACAATATTCCTTTTCAGGAGTCAGAAGTACATTACCTCTCTCTATAAGAGCTTGTCCTAGCCATGAAAAAGCTTTTAGGGCAAGTCCATCTTTCCTCTATAGGAAGAACAACCAACGTATTACCTTCAATGGTTATTATGTAATTAACCCCTCTAAACGATAGGAGTATTTATGCGGATACCAGGTGGATAAGGTCTGGATATCCTTGCAAGCATAAACTCTGCATCATGACTGAGAGATAGGGTATGCGATGTGATCCAGTGACCACAGAAAAGCGTTGGTAGACACATTGCATCAAAGTGCCTGTTAACGACATGAGGAGAGGGACCATGCTTTGTTATAAGCATGTCCATACACGTATTACAATGCCAGGCTTTCAATTTGTTATCACAAAGCAAAACGCAGTTGTGGATATAAACTCACGACGTATCGTAAGAAAAACTGTTTGAACACCAGACTGAGACTCGAGATCAGTGAACAGTGGACCAAAATAGATAAATTAAATCTTATCAATTAATATAGTTTCAATATACTTTCTTTAAATTACTTTATCCTCTGTATTAACTATGAAATATTAAAGTTAAAACAATAACATTTAAAAGCCAACTTTTAGTGTGGATAGGAATTACAAGGCCGTTCATAATGGGAGATAAAGAACAGCTTTTTAAAACCGAATAGTCTGTGAACACAAAATGACCTTGCGCCGAAAATTCACTTGCAGGGGAAAAACAAAACCTTCTTTTTTTCTTTTTTCTTTAGTAAGTTAATTAATTAAATGTAGTTAGAACCTCCCTCAAAGACCCGATGACTTTGCAAGAAACATGTCGTCCTTAAATACTGGGTAAGTCTATTAAACAGTGACATAGCATTGCTACCCTGTGTATTATGTTGTCACAGCTATAATGTGCAGTATTACAAACTATTTATAAGTGTTGTGCAAACTATTCATTAAAAGCTAGTGGTCTAGTGAGCTATAGAACATTTATTTATTTATTCTTTAAACCTCTGACCTCAATCGGCAAAGCAATATTGTAATGGTGTCCATTGCAATCTGCTGTCTATACTTGCTGCTCTCAAAAATTCTGAATGTGTTCAGAGATTTCTTGGGCAATAATAAATCCCCCAAAACAACAACTTTGCATTTATGCTAAACCTGCCTGTTGTAAACGTATTCTGTATATTTCTTGACATAAGTACTTGTACTTAAATCTGTTTAACAAAGCTGTTTATATTGTGGTGTAAAATATATTTTTTATTATTATTATTTATTTTATTTTTTATTTTTTTTAACATTGCTTAATTTTTAAAGATACCTGCATATTTAATTAACTATCCTGTATATGTCTTTACTGCATAAAATATCTGCAAATTAAGATTATATACAAAAATGCATGTTCTGGTCTGTGATTCCTTTTCTATCATTTATTTATTTTAAGTCTGGAATCTGATTTCTTTTGGGATGAGCACCCCTCTGAGCCCCCCAGTTTCAGTGGCTTCTTTAGAAGTGACCACTGAAAAGTATAGATTCTATAAAATAGATGTGAGGGGGCATTGGGCAGTAAAGTCACCTTAATTATACTTTTCATATAGCAGATATGTGATATGCAATGTGATTTAATATATCAGAGTATTATCATTTTAATTGACACTATTCTTTATGCATTATTCTTTTCCTTTTTTTCTTAAATTTTAATGTCTGTTTAGAATATTGCAGCCTTGCAATATCAAATTAATTTTGCATTATATGTGCTTTTACAACATATTAAAATTAGCCTCTTTCAGAATTGTAGAATATGTGGTGGAACTGAATCCTCATATATGAGATTTGAAACTGTATTTTTATATCTACTCTGTGCCCTAATCTGTATTTATATACATAATTGCGGCAGCATATAGCTTTTAAAGAAGCAATTATTACACCCATCATGTGTGGTGATTGCGGACTTTTTAAAACCTACTTTTTATTTTTTATAAATCTGTTTCTGGCTTTGAGAGAGCAGGCTGCTGAATGCATGTAAATGCTCTTAATGCTTAGTCTCTATACATTTATTTATTTAATCGTATTTTATAAAAACCTAGTTTATGAAATTCACTGAGATTACATGTGTCTGATCTGATTACAGTCAGTAGTACAATATAATTGTTCTAATTTCTTTACTGCTAGTACGGTGGGATAGTACCACTGATTTAAGTAAGCTTTCCCTTTTAAAATTGGTGGACTTTAATCCTGCCATTGCAATAGACTAAAGACTGTACCTGAGTAAGCAAAGTCATTATGTGCAGGAATTGTGCACTTTAAATAGTAGAATACTTATGCTATTCTAGTGAATTGGGCTGGCTGCTTAACACATCATTTAATATATTTTGGTCACATTTAAAGCTGTAAATGTATTTAACATTTTATTTAAATAAGCCTTTAATAATTTCAGTTTAAAAAAAGTTATCAGAGATCCTGTATAGTTACCATTTTATTTTGCCCTGATTTCTTACATATATTATTTTTAATAATTTTATAAATATTTATTTTTGCATAGCATTTAGAGAAGCAAAGGATGTATAACCACCTGTTGCCCTTTTTTCTAGGAGGGTAGTATAATTTCAACTCTGTTTAGGAAAAAATATAAGCTAGTTATCTTATATTATATAATATATATGCTGCAGTGTACTGCATTGTACTGCACTCAATGTATTTAATAGCCATGTCTTTCTCTCTATGGCTGTATGTAATAATGTTGTTCATAATTTGGAATATAAAACAACGACTTCTCAATTCCTTGGAATGTTTACATGTCTCTGTATCTCTGCAACCTTGGCTGGAAATTCCAGACTCCAAAAATAGTTATGCTGTTATAATTCCTGATTTTCAATCAACAGCTAGCGTAACTGACAATATGGAAAATATCACTGTTTTATAAAACTTTTCACATATAGTGGACATTAGAATCCAGAATGCAATAATTAAAAATCCTGTCTGTCTGTTGCATGAATGTTTTCATTAAGCCATAATGCATTTTTTCTTTGCATTCTTGGAATTAGACTTCAAATTTCATCGCTCTGTCTTATCACTTTTCTTTTGACAACATTTTGCATTAATCTTTTTCCTGCGCATGCATACTAAGCAGCTACAAAGAGAACATATCCCCCTGTCTGCAATCCACTGTCCTGGAACTAACGGGCCATGCTATGCTGGTGTATTAGGCATTTGTTCTATTATGATATTGGTTAAGATCCACAATTTCAGCATTGTATGCTAATTACGTTGTACCTGGCACCTAAACTCACAGTGCCTTGTTCACATTAAAATCATCTCTAATGATCTCTCTCTGAGTCTGGGCTACAAGTAGCTCAATAGATTCTTGATATTTCAAGACTTGTGCCATGACAAAGTGTTGTGTCTTCTCTTACGTATAAGAGGTTACCTAGGTATTTATTTTATATTTAAAGCTTCCAAGTACAAAGTCCCTTCGTGGTCGCCAATTGTAACCGTGTGTGGTTCCCTTATTTACCACTATAATGTCTTAAAGCATAGAACTTAGTAGGGCTAACCATACAGATATCTTAGCCATAATTTTATATAGTGTAAGAGATCCTCTATTTAACAGATATAAATAATTGAGAATACAATATAAAATAAGGATTGTCTTGGAAGCAAGATTGTCTTTTGGATATTTATTATATAAAAATATAAAATCCATTATAGCAGAGTTTATAAGATTAAATTACATGCTTGCAAATATCATTAATAGGTTAACATACCCTTCTGAACATGTCATCATGTCAGCCTCTCTGTCATTTTAAGATGGAGCAGCGTCTGTCTCCAAGTCTCTCCTCTGTGTCTTAACATTTAAAAGTACACCTATTTATACCTCAGATGTCTCCATTTTAGGTTACTGTAGTTCAAATATGAAAAAGTAACACTTCTTTTACTTTATTCAATTTAGGACCTCCCTTAATTTGGCAAACATACAAGGCCATAACTAAAGGGTGTATACGTCATGGAAATTTTCCTGACTTAGTTCAAGATGGCATCTTAAAGTCTGAATAGGTTATCTGTTGTTTATACTAAGTCGTAAGTGTACAGTCGTGGGAGATTCCCGGATTTGGGGAAGTTCCATTAACTTGGGGTTACCACAGTATATTGTGTACTGCAAGAGTCGTAGCATAGCCTTGAAGCTTGTTTATGCATTATTGTTATTGTAATTCGTCTGGGACAAAATGGAGCAAACATATTATGCACTGAGGTTATTGCTTAAAGAAACAGTTATGAAAAACAATATGTTCCATTTCTAACACCTTGTCAGTTTGCAATATCTCTTAAAGACAAAGTACACAGTTTAAGAAATACAACATTTCATTCTAAAACTTGTAATATTTGCATTTGCCCATAACACTCTTACTGAAATTGATCACGGAATCAAGATAGTGTAAACGTGAATATCAAAAAATGGACCAAAAATGTAAAATAGCAACAGTTCCCAAATAATAGATTCATATAAGGTTAACACAAAGAGAAAACAAGGCAAATGGTGTGGCAAATGAGTGGACGCTCTCGCATTTAGGTTGTAGAGGAAAGGCATAGCGTTCATACATAGCTTTTCTTGTAATAAAGGTGGGAGGGTCTGGGAGGGAGGGTCTGCTGCTGATTGGCTGGAATGTGTCTGCTGACTGTGAGGTACAGGGTCAAAGTTTATGTTTATGTTCGCCATCCGTGGCGAACCGTTCAGCGTACCGTTCGGGACATCACTACCTAGCATGCATTCACACCAGGCTGACCTGCCAGTCAGGTCAGCTATCAAATTAGGATTGGTGCTCATACCTCAATACAACCCAAATAAGAATAATTTAGAAGCTTATTCACTCCAAGCAAGTGTCACACTTGCGTTCTCATTCACATCTGGATAAAGATGCTTCCGGATGTTGAGTTACACTTCTGACAGCACTGGGCTATATCTTGTGTGCTGTGTTTCAAACCGAAATGCTGTAATACAGAGTCCAAGCAAAATGGTCACTTAAAATCAGTGACGTGGTCATGGTGCTTTGAGTAAGCTTTTAACTCTGCACTGTTTGTATTCGTTTGTCAACTTGCTTGATTCTTATTTTTATAATAATGAACCTAGTCAGAACTTCACATGCAAATAGCCACCGCATGCACTGTCTTGTAGGAGGTTATGAGATGACATTAAGTACTGTAGGAAACTGTGCTACTTTTATGTGGTTTACTAATAGACAGGTCAGTTTGTGTGTGCCTCTCTTCAGGATACAGGGCATTCTATGAGCTTCCTTGTAATCTTGGGATTTCTCAATGATTAAGAGCACAGAAGCATGACCTCAAAGTAATTGGCTGAGCGCTAGGCCCACAAGGGATTTATTAAAATGGTCTGCAGCAAAAAGAGGTGCAGACCACACACTCTACCACTGAATCACCTGCCCAGAATGTCCCTCCAATATACCAGCAAGGATACTGACAAGAGATAAGGGAAGGAGGCATTATTTTAAGAGATGTGTGGGCAGGCTAACGACCTCCACAATCCACTTCCTCCTGACAACATACATCACCCAGCCATCAGGGCCGGATTAACATAGGGGCTGATGGAGCTGCAACTCCAGGCCCAGGCCCATGGAATAGGCCCATTTAAAAAACAAATTTTTTTTTTTTTTTTTTTTAACACACTACTCTTAGGTTTGCCACCTGACTGGTATTTTAATGGCACAGGCGGTATAGGAGGCTGCCTGGCCATGCCGGTATTGCAGTAATACTGGCAATACAAATGCAGGTAATTTTCTCAGAATAAATGGAAATTACTCTGCAATACCAGCACCGCCCAGTAGGGGTCACGGTGTGTGGAGAGAGGCAGGGATAGGAAGTTACAGAATATCCCTGCCTCTTTCTACTACTCACTGATCCGTGGGGGAGCAGCAACACAGCACAGAGTCCAGACAGCAGCTCTACAGCTCAGGTAAGTGAGGGATAGGGGGGAAGGCAGCAGGGACACATGGGGACACATGGGGACACTGATACACTAGGGGACACATGGGGACACTGAGACACTAGGGGACATATGGGGACACTGAGACACTAGGGGACACAGACACTAGGGGACACATGGGGACACAGACACTAGGGGACACAGACACTAGGGGACACATGATGACACATACACTAGGGGACACTGAGACACTAGGACACAGACACTGGGAGACATGGGAACACTGAGACACTTGGGGACACTGGAAAACATGGGGACACTGAGACACATGGGGACACAGACACTAGGGGACACATGGGGACACAGACACTAGGGACACTGAGACACTAGGACACATGGGGACACAGACACTGGGAGACCTGGGGACACTGGGGACACTGGACACTGAGACACTAGGGGACACTGGGACACATGGGGATGCTGAGACACATGGGTACACTGTGAGACATAGGGACATTGGGACACGGAGACACTATGTCCCCCAGTCAGTGTCCCTAGTGTCTCAGTGTCCCCAAGTCTCCCAGTGTCTGTGTCCCATGTCTCTCAGTGTGCCTAGTGTCCCCATGTGTCCCAGTGTCCCCATGTCTATGTCCACAACTGTGCCCATGTCTCCCCAAGTGTCTGTCTCCCAGCCAGTGTCCCCTAGTCTCCCAGTATACCCTAGTCTCCCAGTGTCCCCTAGTCTCTCAGTGTCTGTGTCCCTAGTGTCTTAGTGTCCCCAAATGTTTCAATGTCTCCATGTCTCCCAGTGTCTGTGTTCCTAGTGTCTCAGTGTGCCTGGTGTCCCCATGTCTCCCAGTGTCCATATATGTCCCTGTGTCCACATGCCTATGTCCACAACTGTCCCCATGTCTCCCAGTGTCCCCAAGTGTATGTCTCCCAGCCAGTGTCCCCTAGTCTCCCAGTGTCTGTGTTCTCATGTCTGTGTCCTTAGTGTCCCGAAATGTTTCAGTGTCCCCATGTCTCCCAGTGTCTGTGTCCCTAGTGTCTCAGTGTCCCCATTTCTCCCAGTTTCCCTAAATGTCTCAGTGTCCCCATGTCTCCCAGTGTCCCCATGTCTCTCAGTGTTCCCAGTATCCTAGTGACATGGGGACACACTGAGACATTGGGACACTGGGAGAAATGGGGACACAGACACTGGGAGACTAGGGGACTGGGTGACATGGGGACACTGACACTGTGATACATAGGGACACTGAGACACTGTATGACTTGCAAGACTGAGACACTGGGAGACAGGGAGACACTGAGAGCAATCCATCTATACAGCAGAATCAAACTGTGATTTACTCCTTGTGATTTACATCATGTGATGTCACGCATAACTAATTAGTTATACAAATGATTAAGGCTGGTATTTTTTTTCCAAGAAAGGTGGTAACCTTAACTACGCTTCACATACTCTTGCTTAAAGGAGCACTATAGTGTCAGGAACACAATCATGTATTTCTTACCCTATTATGTTAAAACCACCACCCTGGCCCCTTGTTGCCTCCCTAAATATAGTAAAATATTACTTGTATTCAATTCTGCAGCTGCTGGCTCAGAAGTGGTGGTCTGAGCAAATTACAATACTTCCCCATAGGATTGGCTGAGACTGTCAACTAGGCAGATCAGGGACAGAGCCAGCACAAGTCCAACATAGCCCTGGCCAATCAGCATCTCCTCATAAAGATAAATTAAATCAATGCATCTCTATGAGGAAAGTTTAGTGTCTGCATGCAGAGGGTGGAGACACTGAATAGCAGTACTGCCCCAGGAAGCACCTCTAGCAGCCATCTAAGGAGCGGCCAGTGGAGTTATTTTCTCTGAAAAGACAGTGTTTACTGCAAAAAGCCTGAATGGAATGATTCTACTTACCAGAACAAATACAATAAGCTGTAGTTGTTCTGGTGACTATAGTGTCCCTTTAAGTTTGGAAGCTTAAGAGGGATGTATGGGAACAAAACTTGTATGCACTGGCTGACATTAAAGTTAGTTTAGGTAATGCAGACGTTGGTCTCTCTAACACTGTGGCATGTCCCCTTTCTTCTACAATCACTACAGACACCTTTTCTCTGTCTCAGACTATATACCAGGAACCTCTGCCTGCTAGTAAGAAGGTAAGGAGACAAGTGGACCAGCGAGTGCTAGGGGACAGTCCTTAGAAAGAATGGAGTGAGCACATCATTAGACGCATTTATGTCAACCTCAAGGTGCTGCCTGCATTGTATGCCCTTAGTTGGACAGCCTGCAGGATTGGCAGGCAGCCTGACATGCATTCATGCCAGGCTGACCTTCCAATTCTTTGGACAAACATGCCCCCTTTTTGGGCATGTTCAACCCTTTTGGCAGGTCTTGTCACGTGATTCGCGCCAGTGGCCCACCCTTTTACCCCGCCCATTGACTTCTGGCTTCACTGGACACTGCTGTTAGGAGGTATGGATTTACTTGAAAGATGAAAGCGTGAGATTAACATAGGGTATGTGTTTTCTTATAGCTGCATCCTATGAGTTTCCCTCCAGCACCATCTCCATCATGACGCTTGGGAGGTATGATTGTTTTAGTGTTTTTGGTCAATAAGATTCCATAATTAGGCCCATCATAATTGTCAGCACCAGGCCCACTGTGCTCTTAATCCGGCCCTGCCAGCCATCACAAACACAACACATCATAGGCTACACTGCACACTACACTCAGCCTTCTCCACATCCTCTCTCCCAATACACATACTCAACTAATACACACAACACTAAGCTACCACACAACACCAAATACACTCATCCATCACGCACACACAGACTTAGCCACCACACAATACTTGACCCCCATACACAAAACACTCAACCATCACACAGACACATAAAACACCCAGCCTCCCCAACACATCGAACAGAATATAGGGCTCTAAGCAGTGGGTCTAATCTGAAATGCTGCCTAGGGTCCTATGTAATCTTAATCCAGTGTTGATGGGGTTTACCCAATAAATATCGAAATGTAATGACTAAACTGCTGTGATTGCATCAGGGGATTTTAGCAATTCATCTGGTTTGGACTGTATTTATCCAGTTACATTTTCAATTCACTACAATTTGCTATTTTGACATTGGCACAGACCTTATTACAATACACAGACTTTATGTCCAAACCCAGTGTTAATGAAGCTCTGTCTCAACTCATCACTATGGGAAATAGGATATTGCTTCGTGACTGTTTTCACCTCTATGTGACATAACAGCTCTGCATTATTCTGCTAATGTAACAATGTAACAGAGTATCTCTTTAAAAAGGTAAGGCTTACTTACTGATGTCCTCCCTCGACTTCTTGTTAATTACATGTAAATAAATAGAAACCAATGAGATCATTTGCATTCTAACTTCCTGTCTGATTCGAAGTGTAGTAACTAAGTATGTCAGTTTTAGATTTAAAGGAGAACTGTCCCCTCCCAAGATTTGCAATATTATGTTCCCTTAATCCCTATCTTTAAAATATAAGTTAAAATATAGAAACGTGCATCACAGTATTTTCCTCTATTCTGTATCTGGGTGACTCAATCTTGGCTCCTTGTTAATCTCCAAATACTATTCTGCTTTATTCCAAATAGCAGTCATTGGATTGGGTGACGTACTTATAATCATTTGAATGAAAAATACATAATACATTTTTTTCAGTCAATCTCTACATTTTATATTTCTTACTATTTTCCATGTCTAATTATAGATTAAAATAGGTTTTGATAATTCATTTATACTTGGCAGGAAGATCATTATCCTATTTGAATATAATTTGTCCTATTACATATTGTTTTTGTATTACTAGCATGTAAAATAAATTGCCATTTGCACGGTTTGATTAAATGGACCTTCTGCTAATTGTTGGCATTGAATCGAGCCTGAGACAGTGTTACCAGCGATGATTAGTACATTTTAGCTGTTTTCTATGGCTGCACTTTATATTAAACAGCTTTTAACGGCCTGCCATTTTTATAATGAAAATGCTGTCCTTGAAAGGCTAGTTAATGGTTCATAATTTTTTTACAACCTCACTACATGAACAGGATGTTACTTGAACACATTTCAGATTTTGTGAATAATAGTCTTTATTGTTTTTGTATGAGAAGGTTGCAAAAAAAATGTTTTTCAAAACTATAAGGGGCATCTTGTAGGAACAATTAAATAATAGTGCAAGTCACCTGTGAGATCACTGTAGTCTGGGTCCTAGGCAAGGGGGAGAAGAAATAAAATATAAGAATAATACATTTGGTGATGTGTTCCCCTCCAGCTGTTCTAAATTGCAACCAGTCTTCCGCAACATATAACCCAATATCTATTAAGTCATCTATTCCCTCCTCCCTCCCTTTCAGTGGAGTGTGCAATTGTCTGTTTAGAGACGTTTCTCAGTTATCCATTTCTAACCTTCTTCCCATTTCCTAGTCACTTGGGATCTTTCCATCTCCGCGACCTGAGCTGCCCCCCTATCTCTTCCCCCTTCTGGGACACCTTCTTTTCAGCTATATAGCATTTGCTGGAAGTCCTCTCTATAAGCAGAACCTTACCATTGTTCCCATATACCAACATTGCTCTCTGGCTTGGACTGTGAAATGTAGTTCCTTCAGTTGTTTCATCTCCTCCATTCAAGTGTACCAAAGGCTAAGGGTGCTATATTTCTCCATAACAAGGGGACAGCTTATTTGGTGGTGTTCATGTTCCCCTCTATCGTGTTAGAATTCTAGTATCGGGCTGTTGGGATTGTACTGTGGTGAAGAGGAAAGATGCAGGGCACAGAGGCATGGCTTATCTGCAGGCTTTTTGACTATACCATGGCTAACTTTCCAGAATGGCTTGATCTTAAGGCATTCCCACCATATGTGTAGGAATGTGCCCAATTCAGAATCACAATGTCAGTACTTGCCATCTAGTTTCAGGTTGATTGACTGTAGTAGATGTGGGGCTTTATACACTGGGACATACCTTTGCACATTGTGTCTTGCTTGCTACTGTGCAGTGGTGCACTAGGTCAGAAATCTTGCTCCACTGGGTTGGTGTGAAGGTCCCCCATTTCTCCATGTATTATGGAGGTGGCTGATTTCCATTAAATTGGAGGGACGAGCAAGGGTGGTAAATGGAATGCGTCATTTGGTCGGGCTCGTCACACAGGTGTTCAAAGGTACTGAGGTCACCCCAAGTCTCGCTCCATATGCCGGGTTCTTCACCTCCTGACTTATTATCCCCCCTTATACCTAGGAGCCAATTTTAGAATAATGGCGCTCCCCGATTCTGGCTGTACATCGGCTCATTTAGGTGGAAATCGGTCAAGGTGTCAGTTTGGGGTTAGTGAGTCTAGGGCGAGGAGGATTCATACCAGGCTACCTGGGTCCCAGGTCGTCTATGTTAACAGTTTGGGAGCAGCCTATTAGTGGCCTAGAGTCAGTCAGTGGAAGATAGGTTTGCATGTCACAATATATTGATCAGTACATCCTTATTCTTCATGGAGTTAAGCTGCCCCTAACCATATGGGTAAAACCTTGGTCAGCTAGTTATGATGATTGTCTCGGAATACAGATTACCCAGTCATCCTCTGCTGTTGTTTACATCATGGTCCATGTGGAATGGTATGGTAGGATTTGATGAGTCCCGATGTTGGCAAGCAGTGTGTAGAGTAGGCAGCAGGGATATTCATAGTTGGCAGGTTGGAAGGTTCGCTGGGAGGTACCAGTTGGTTGTTTTTACTTATTTTACTTACAACTAATCTTGCCTTAAATTTTAAATTCAATTTGAATTCATTTTTAATTATCACTTTAGTATATAACCCTCTAAACGTAGAAAACCACACTTTTTATCTTGCACATGATTGCCGCCATTTGCTCTCTGTCAATCAATGCTACAAGCTCCATCCATTGCAACTGTCCGTCATCATCAAGAGCATCATCAGAATATGAGACACTAAGCAATGTTTCTAATTCTCCACTTCATTTGCAAAGTTTTTCACAACACAGTGAGCATTTCTGAAAAAAAAATCAACACAAGCTGTTGGTGACTTTCTATGTATTATTTAATAGTGCAAATTCCAAAAAAGTGGCGTTTCCTCTGTAATAAAGCAAAAACTAACTTCTCTAGGCAGCTTCTCTTACATATGATACTTTGATTCCGTTAGGCAACAACCTCCTCTTTTGCTCATTAACTAATATACCACCGATGTTACGTTACCATTGACGTGCGTGCCAAAGCCAGTGCTTTGATTTTGAAGGGCTAATACCACGACAAAGATATGTTTTAGTATTTTAACTCTATTAAATTAATTTTATTCAAATAATAATTATCAGATAACACTGTGGTTGGAAATGATCAGTATGCAGACTTTGTGAATTAATGTAAATATATACATAGTACCAAAAGATTCGTAAAGGGTTAAATATTCAGAGGCAAAAGGGAGTGGGTGTTGGATGACGTGACTTGGCTAAAATTGGGCTTTAATAATAGTGTATATAATGTCACACGTGTTAGTACTATTTATTTCAAATAGGTCATGGAACAAGCTGCATGTTACATTTATCATTATGTCAATGCCTAATGCTCAGAATGTTGAAATTAACCCCTCCCTCCCCCCCAGGATATACGTTGTATAACATCGCACAAATAGAAGATATGGGTGGATGGGTGAAAAACCATGGATAAGGTTACAGGGATTCTAGAGTAAATGTTTGGATAGGTTAAAAGAAAACAAAAAAAGGGAACACATTTTTTTATTTTTTTTATTTTTTTTATTCTTTATTTTTATTGTGCGTTGAGAGAAATACATGCAAGCTCGTGGCGCCCCAACAGCATTCCTCGAGCATATTTTCAAGCATAAAAGTAGGAGCAGTAAGATAATCGGCACATTTTTGTATAACATGGTTGAGGACCCCATATCTGCCCGCGCTTACGGCCATAGTTAGCTATATATTAAATGGCGTCCAAAGACATCCGTGTGGCTAGGCTACCTAGCTCTGCCTCAGGTTTGGGAGCATCAAAACAATCCTGCATCGCCTTTATGCCATGCTGTACAATAGAGGACTTGTGTGGGCCCGCTCGGCTAATGCCCTTTTTCGGCCGGCTATTTATTCTGGATAAACTAGGGGCATGGTGGTGGCTGAGATAGTGATTCCAGCATGTCTGAGGGCTGGGCTCATACATTTGTGTTCAGAATTAGGGTGCTATTCCTGCCAGGCTCATGAAACACAATCTTATACATTGCAAGATATCATAGAAAATATTGGCTAATAGAGTACATCACATGTCTGAGTTACTGCACTATTTCCTTTGATGTAGATTACATTACCCAAACCTAAGCAGACACAGAGTGGGGTATCCAATGGCAGGCTGCTAATCACAGGTTAATCCTGCTGAGAGAGGTTAGGGGCACTTATGCAAGTTGAAGCGATGCAAGTAAAGGAAAGTGCTTAAGAAATCATATAATATGGCTAAGCTGGTACATATAAAATTAAACAAAAGTATGAACTATGTACACGCTGAGTGTGGATATCGGATATTCTGCTGACTGTTACAATGTCCCGTGAAGAGGTTAATTGGGGAACAAATTTAAATATAGATAAGATCTCCAGATATATATAAACAGCATAAAGATAGCACCCTCAGGACTTGCTAAATAAAGTACAACTTAACTTTTAATGTCCAAGGTTAAAGATCAACGTTTCAGTTCATCTTGCAAACTTTATATATGTGTGTATGTTTTTTTTTTTTTTTGACAATCTTTATTTTGTGTTTTCATAAACAAGGAAATACAGAAAGAAGTGCACATTAGCTTTGAGTTAATATCACAATCCAGGTGTACATTTAAGAACCACATAAATGTTGATTTTATAATACAGTGCTATCTATACAACAGTAGTGAAGTACAGCCCATTTGACTTCCTTATATCTTATTATTCTTATTGTATGTTTTTGACATTCTTCAGTTATCTGTTATTGTCCAAGGGAAGTGGGGATGTGTGTGAGAATGGGAAAAGGAAATTAGTCTGGGGTAGGGGAGTCGCCTTAACCATAGCGAACACCAAGGGTGGCAATATCCGCACTTTCAGTTTTGTCCCTCTTTTGGCTTTTTGCGATTGTCTAAATTGTATCGGCATGAATAGAGTTTGTTTGTGTGTCGCACATATCGAGTGCAGTGATTCTCGTCCACGTTTGAGTCGGTTAGCCTCTTTTGTATGGTTTCTGCGCCTGTCGAGTGTGGTCATCCTGGCGGGGGGGTGTCTATGTGTGGGTCTTACGGGCAGGAGTGCCTATACGGCTGATCGTACTGCGATGTCCCCCACATGTGTAGCTATAAGTCTGCGGGCATCTTGGGTGACTTAGGCGTGTGTAGTACTATAGTCTGAGTATGTGGGCCTTTGTCTGTTAACCCCTCCGTCGCCTGCTTGGGTTGTGGCGTCTGTGCGGTAGTCTGTCGTGGCATGCCGGTCCTGTTCTATATCTAAATTTGAGTTAGCCTGGCCCATCAATGTCCGGATAGGTGGGGGGCGTAGATGAGGGAGAGGAGGAGGGAGTAAGAAGGGGAGAGAGAAAGGAAGGGGGTATATATTATCTTAATAGGAAGAGGTGTGTTGAGCAGCTGGGGGGGAGAGGGGAAAAGAGTGGCAGGTGTTTTAGGTTACAGTTCTGTCCGCAGCAATGTACATGAGCCAGGTGGTCCACGTCAGGTTACATTTTTCCGTGCGGCCTTGGATGTCTGCCGTCATGCTTTCCATAGAACGAATTTCTCCTACTCTATCTACCCACTGTTGAAAGGTGGGGGTAGCCGTTTGTTTCCACATTGTGGGTATCAGGGATTTCGCTGCCGTCAGTAGATGTTTCGTTAATGATTTCTTATAGGTCTTTAGTGTCATGGTCGTGTGGTGTAGTAGCATGGGGAGGGGCTGGAGCGGGAGTTCCGGGTCCGATATTTCGCGTATTTTGGCATTTACCATTTCCCAGAAGGGGGTGATGGATGAGCATGTCCACCAGACATGGAGCATGGTGCCTTTCTCCTTTCTGCACCGCCAACATGTATCCTCCATATCCGGGTTCATGCGATGTAGCACGTCAGGTGTTCTGTACCAAGTTGTTAACAGCTTGTAGCTCATCTCTTGAAATTTTGAGCTAATAGAGCATTTGTGTGTGAGTAGAAATATCTTGTCCCAGTCCTGGGTCGTCAGGGATTCTCCGGTTTCTCTTTCCCATCTGGCGATGAATTTCGGGGGCGGCTCATGTCTCCCACCAATAAGCATTGCGTATAAGGTCGAAATCCCCCGTTCCATGTGCCGACTACTTGCGCAAAGTGTTTCAAAGTGCGTAAGATCACGGTGAAATTGTTGTTTGGCTACCGTGGTTGAGTAGTACGACTTGACCTGCAGGTATCGGAACCGGTCTAGGACCGTGGGGATTGTGTCAGGGAGCAATTCCGTCAGGGTTTTGAGGGTGCCATTTTCGCACCATTGGCGCATGTAAATCCAGTCTGATCTTGAGAAGCTTTTTAGTTCCCCTGGCATCATTCCACATCCCACTTCTGGGTTACATGAGATGGGCGTTAGTGGGCTGGTGTGGGTAGTTAGCTGCTGTGGGTAGCGGAGAGTGCACCATAGCTTCACGGTTGCGTCTATCAGGGGGTTCCTTGTACGGAGGGCGGTTTGTGAAATTCCCGACCTCCACAGTTGCGCGGGGATCTTCCCCTCTGCCTGCGTTATCTCGGCTCGTACCCATAGTTTGTCAGTCGATTGGGTGTGCCAGTCTACAACCCTCAGCAGGTGCGCCGCTCGGTAGTATCCCGTGATCGATGGGAGTCCGGTTCCTCCACTGTGTTTAGGTTGCTCCAGTCGGTCTTTACTGATTCGTGGTGCTCCCCTCTTCCACACCAACTTCCGAATCGCCGTGGATATAGCGTGGAAGAAGTCTCGTGGTAGTGTTATCGGGATCGTCTGAAATAAATAGAGAAGACGTGGTAGGATGTTCATCTTAATCGCGTTTATGCGTCCAAACCACGAGATATAGAGGTCTGTCCATCGTTGCATATCGGCCTGAATGGTGGTCAGGATAGGGACAAAGTTTTCCTGGTAGAGGTGTGCAAGCTTTTTAGTCAACCAGATACCGAGGTATTTTAGTTTAACCTCGCACCATTTGAACTTGAACTGTGACCGAAGATGCAGCGCCGATGCGGCTGGGACCGAGATGTTAATGGCCTCCGATTTCTCTGTGTTGAGTTTTAAATTCGCGACCCTCCCAAAGTCTCGGAGGAGCCTCAGTAGGTTCGGCATGGAGATCAGCGGCTGCTCTAGGAAGAAGAGCATATCGTCGGCGTAAGCCGCAACCCTGTGTTCCGTTCCCCCTATTGTATGTCCCACGATTCCCCCATCAGCTCTGACTGCCTCTAGGAGTGGCTCTAAAGAGAGGGCAAATAGAAGGGGGGACAGGGGGCACCCCTGTCTCGTGCCATTCCGAATGGGAAACGGGTCGGAGAGGGCGCCATTGACTTGGATTCGTGCCGTCGGGTTCGTGTATAATGCTGCTATCCAGGTCCTTATATTGGGTCCGAAGCCCATGTACTGAAGCGTGGCTGCGAGGTATGCCCAATCCACTCGGTCAAAAGCCTTTTCCGCATCAGTGGATAGGAGGACCAGTCCTTCTCCCCGCTCTCCGGCTGAGTGGATGATGTTAAGTGCCCTGATAGTATTGTCCCGGGCTTCCCTGCCCGGGACAAAACCCACCTGGTCCGGGTGCACCAGGTCAGGGAGCACCCTGGCCAGGCGGAGAGCCATGGCTTTCGCAAATAGTTTCAGGTCCGCGTTTAAAAGGGAGATGGGGCGGTAACTTGCACAACATGCTGGGTCTTTCCCCTCTTTCGGCAAGACCGTTACTACTGCACGGAGAGAGTCGACCGGAAAAGTCTGGCCCTCGAGGAGCGAATTCAGGCCTGTCAGTAGGTGTGGTAGCAGTATATCCTTAAAAGCGCGTAGGTAACTTGCGGGGAGGCCGTCTGGTCCCGGCGCTCTGTTGGATTTGGTCAGTTTGAGCGCCGCATATAGTTCCTCGAGAGACAGCGGTTGTTCCATGTCTGCTGCTTTCTCTGGGGTGATTTTCCGGGAGACATGTCTGGAGAGATATTCCGTCAGGTCTCGACCGTGTCTTGTTGGGTCTTGGGCGCTCGCCGTATCAGCCAGGTTGTAGAGGTCCATGTAATAAGTCCTGAACGCCTGCAAAATCTCCGCCGGGAGTCGCGTTTCCTTCCGGTCTTGTGTGTTGATTTTGTGTATGTGGTTTTGCCTCTGCCTCTGTTGTAGGGTTCTGGCTAACATTCTACCGCATTTGTTGGAGTACTCGTAAAAATAGCGGTTAGACCTGCAGATCACGTTAAGTAGTTTCTGGGAGAGTACGTCCTTAAGTTGCCTTCTCGCATCCGTCAATTGCAGATATATGTCGTCTGTCAGTTCCTGTTTATGTAGGTTTTCTAGGTCGGCTATCCGCTTGACTAGGTCTAGGACTAGTCCGGAGCTCTCTCGTTTGCATTGTGTGCAGAGGCTGATGTAGTGCCCTCTAATTACGCACTTATGCGCTTCCCAACGTTTTCGTTGAGTCTCCATTGGCGTTCTTTCGGTTTGAAGAGGGGCGATTTGAGTTGTATGGACACGGGGGCATGGTCGGAGTCTCCGTGGATCCCAATTTCTGCGGACATGAGCAGATGGAGGTATTCCTGCGCCACAAAGACGTAGTCTATCCTGCTATACTGGTTATGGGGGGCCGAATAGCAGGTGTAATCCCTCCCGTCTGGGTGAGCCGCCCGCCAGCAGTCGACCAAACCAAGTCTATTTAGGGTTTGTTTGGATATGTGTGTATGTTACTCAATTTACAGCTTTATTAACTAGTAAATTAAAGAGAACCAGACATATTTTTAAATAAAAGAGTACATGTAATATAGCCTAATTGTGTATTATTTTGTAATTGATTTACGCAATTCATGTTTGAGATGTTGACCTGTGGTCGGGATACGAGGATTCATGAAGGCAAACATTGCCTCCATGTGTTTTGTTCATCATGCAAGTTATGTCCCTAACCAAAGATAATTTTAAATAAATAAAGCGAGGCACTTAAACACAGCCCATATGGCCTATCCAGGCATATTTACCTAAACTGTACCCTGTTGGAAACACCAAAAAATGAAATGTCTCCATAGAAAAGAAATAGAACATATAAATGTATACAAATACTGTTTAATAAACAATTAAAAACATACTAAAAATAAAGTGAGCAAAATACAGCAAACTACTAAATCAAAAACATTAAACCTGCTAAGGGATAACATTGTGAATATTACAAGTCAAAAGTGGTGAACTGAAGATATGAGTTTAGTTGCACTTAAAAATTGCTGGGTCCTTCAAACACACCCTAGATCCCCTACACACACACACACTGCACCACCTACAAACATACTACATTTCTGACATACACACTCTGGATCCCCTATGCACACACTATATTCCTTACTATACTATACACATACTATACTATATTCCCTAAACACACACTCTCTACAACCCCTACACACACTACATCACCTACACACACACACACACACACAATACAGCCCATATGCACACACTCGCTACATCCCCTATACAGACAATATGTCCCCTATACACACTCTTTACATCCCCTATACACACTATGTCCCCTATACACACACACTCTACAGCACCTAGATACACATACATGACATTACACCACAAACACAACATGACCTAAACCAACCTATTAACACAAAACCACACACACAATCACACAAGCAGGCTCCAAACACATGCACCATACGCTTTCCTGACATTTTTGATTCCTGGTACCCCATTTATGGAGATACCAGAGACAAGTTTCAAGCAAACACAGCGCAAGCATGTTATTAAATTTGCCTTACAACCTTACAACCCCCTACCCACCTTACAACCCCCTACCCACCATACAGACCCATACCCACCATACAGAACCCTACCCACTAACAGACCATCTACCCACCTCACAGTCCCTCTACACACCTCACAGTCCCCCTACATTCCCCCTGCCCACTCACAGCCCCCTACCCACTCACAGCCCCTACATTCTCACAGCCCCTACATTCTCACAGTCCCCCTATCCTCTCACAGCCCCCCTACCCTCTCACAGCCTTCCTACCCACACCTTGTCACAGCCGTCCCCACCCTGTCTCCCCACACACCGTCACAGCCCCCACAAACCCTGTCACAGCCCCTCACACACCCTGTCACCACTCCACACACACACACCCTGTCATTCCCCCCATACATGCACGCTGTCACCCTCCCACACACACACACTATAACCCCCACACACACACACACACACTCTCATCCCCATACACACACTGACACCCCCTCCATATAATATCACCATCCCCATTTACTTTCAGCCTCCACACACTGTCACCCCTTTACCCAGCTATATATATGCATACAATCGTATAATTTTTTTTTGGGGGGGGGAGGTGGATCTTGGGTGAGTTCCCACAGTTATATCTCCAGGACTTGACCACTGCTCATGTCAAACACTAAAAACAGTAAGCTCCTAATGCCAACCTGCCAACTAGCTACATGTTGATCTAGCCCACAGCCCGTTCACGATATCAGCGTCCCATGAGGATAAGGTTAATTGTGGGAACCTAATCCTAAAAGTAGAGTCTAGCAGCTAGCGCCCGGATTGATAGCTTTGGTACACGCTTTGCAAAATCACCTAGGGGTTCATTGTGTGTTTCTATTGTTTGCAAATCACAATTCCTATTGGGCACGGAGCATGCCTCCAGTCCTAACCCATATTTTCAGTCATCAAATTGCAGTGATTAGATGTCTGTGGCAGCCTCAGATTGAGTATTGATGGAATTGCTACAAAAAGCAAAAAAAAAGTGTTCAGATATTATATTAGTTAATCAATATGTCATGAAACTCAGAAATGTGCAGAGACATTAAATTGATGTAGTATTATGCAAATCGAATCAAAACATCATAAATCCTTTTAATTATTTTGAACCTCTGGGGTTTTGCTACAAAGTTTAAGATGCTGTAGAATCCTTTGTGATCGAACATTTGAAAGCTTGTATCCCCTCAAGAGAAAACGCTCTTTAAAAAACAAAAATAATAACATAAAGAGTTTTTCTTTCTGTAGAAGATAGTTCGTTAATTTATACAATAGATTCTGTATACAACATCAATACAAAAATGGTACAGTACTCTGATTTTGTTTTGTTTTGCATGAACAACTTTTTGGGGGATTCGCAATAACTAGATTTATTTGGAATAAAAAACTGTTCAAATAGTAAATAGCTGTTCAAATATTAAAATACATTTAAAATGAAATCTTTGTAGAACTGAGTGGCAATTGAAGAATAGAGATATAAGAATCAGAAAGTACCATAAATTCATTTCGTTATTCAGACCTTAGGTAGGCACCGAGTTTAACATATTAAAAGCTGTCACAACTTCTAAGGCTGACATTCTCCTCAAGAGTTTAAGAATACGATCTGCTGTTATCACAGCAATTCTACAAGGATTACTTTTGTTTTTATATAGAAAGAAACATAACATTTTTTAAATCACCTAATAACATATATATATATATGTGTGTGTGTGTGTGTGTGTGTGTGTGTGTGCACATGTGTATGTATGTGTATTCAAGACACGATCAACAGTTTTAGATGGATACTGTAGTGCTACGAATACAAAGCTGTAGTCCTGGCACTATCACTCCCCCTAACTTCCACTCCATCACGACCCCCCTGCTCGGTAAATAAACAGCCCGTGACAAGTGGGGTCTAAGGTTCATGCGCGGTATTAGACCTCCCCAAATTGAAGATTTGAATCAATGCTTTCCTATGGGTAAAAATCTGACTGTAGATCCTCATGCAGAGCGTTTCAATTCAGAAAGCCCTCTGGTGGCTGTCTATAAGACAGCCACTGAGGGCAGACTTAGAGCTGCAATGTAAACAATGCCGTTTCTATGGAACTGCAGTGTTTTCCATTCCACCACTAAGTACAAAAGGGACAGTGCACCCAGATCTCTTCAATTAACTGAAGTGGTCTGGGTGCCTACAGTGTCACTTTAAAGAATTCAATACATCACAGTAATAACATCATAAGCAAAGGTATCTTAAAATAAGAAATCATGGTCAAGATAGTTGGTAAGAGAGAGCTCACACGCATAGTCCTTAGGAATGGGATTTATTTCCTAAATCATCTCTAAAGAGTACCACATGGTATACTGGAAAGAGAAGTGGAGGTTAAGCCTCAAGCACTGTGTTAAGAGTTAGAGGGCCGGAGACCATTTGCCAAAAAAGTGCTTTGTGTATTTGTCCATATGGAATGAAATATTAGACCAATCTCTACAGAACAACATTGTGAAACAGACAAAATAATGAGTAAAGGGAGACTGAGGATTTATATCCATTGTGTCATAACGTATGTGTTATTTTGCAGTACACGGACTAGCCCATTTTCTGAACCTTTTGGTTCATCTGAATATTTTTTCTGAATCTTTCTTCGTCAAAAGAAATTTGTCCGAACCGAACTGCCATATGGACAAATTATGGCTGAAAATGTTTTTATTTATAGCAGAATTGATCCAGCTCAAACAATGTTTCCATTGTGCACAAATTTAGTTGAAAGTCAAAGCTCTCTGACAGGATAGACAAACACATAGATGTCCTCTTGCTTCTAAATTGCTATTTCCTTATGAATTGCACACTATTAAACAAATTAAAGGGTGATGTAAATGGAATTGTGTATCTCAGGGTAAGTCTGACAGTGTTTATCTGTGAATGCATCATGTCTGGGAATGTGTACGTGTCTATAAGTATATCACTGTGCGCATGACTTGGAGGGAATGTTAGGATTGTCCCATAACATAGTTTTAAAGGGAGTCAAATGATTTCTGATGGCAGTCCTGGTTAGGCCAAATGAATTAGCGGGAGACAACAGCTCGATGATGAGTAAAAATTGAGTTAATTTGTCTGCCACTGGTTTCAACATTTTTAATATGGATTTGCAGATTGGACAAGTTTGTCAGGGTACAAACACAGACCACGTATTTCATTTATTTGGGTCTTTGGTGGTTAATTGTTTCTGCCAGTTATTTAAAATTAATAGATGTCCACAAGTTGGTTTTTGGAAAGCTGTGACTGATGGTGTTTGATTGAGCACCAGAACACTATCAAAACAATGCATAGCAATTTAAAAAATGCCTGTATCTACACTGATTGTTTTAAAAGCAGCAGAAAATATGTCATAGCAACTTTTTTATAACAACTTTTTTTTTTCCATAACCTTTCAAAGGGGTTCAAAGAATCTCTTTCTTTTCCAGGCACAGTGAAATTATGGGAGTTCCTGGGCAAATCAAAGTTTCTGATTGGCCAATGAGATCATATACACTGTACAACATTTTATTTACTCGGTTATTGACAATGAATTAACTAAATTCCAAAAGGACTACAACTGCAGTGAAAGCTTCAAGATCTTCAAGTGCTAATTATAGATGAACTTGGTTAGATACAAATAAATATATTAATCTGTTTGGAATAATGTTTTTATGGGGTTGACGTATGTTTTTGCAAATTATTGAATGAAAAGGGTTTTTTTTTATTTCTTTTAGTTTTATACTGAAAAAATAAATTCTGTCTCTTGATGCACATTTGGTTGTGATTAAATTTCCATTTCTATTGCTGTAATATGCAGTAAGAAGATAAAAGACATATATTTTGTAATAAATGGTGATGAAAATTATCAGAGGAAAAATCTTTGTGCTGGGCCAACAATAGGAACTGTTTTTGATTTATGAAAAAAAAAAAATATTCCACAATATAAAGATTTCAATTGTATTGAAGCCTGACTAAATGAAGATACGTGAGAACACTAACTATGAATTCTTATTACCTGCCATAATAAGCTGACAAATACTTTTTTGTGTGAAATCAATGTAAAGATAACCTGAAATTGGGTTTAATGTTCCATCTAATTAAGCCTACATACATTTTCGGGTGGCAATATTGTATTACTATTTGTATACAGGATCAAGGTACATATTTTGCTCACAGCAAAATTGAGTTGTTTTTCTCACCCATTTTGCAGTGGGAAAATTAGGTAAAGAAAATGTAAAAAAATATATCATATTTTAAAAATAGACACTTTGGCATTGAAACAAATTGAATGCGTTAACAGGATCTAAGCTCATTAATATGCTGTATTGCTTGCATGTTCAGAGGTGCATAGTTTTTACAAACATAAAATTAGAGTTTTGCAGCTTTCATGTTCTACATGAACATCCATAAAATATATTGGTGTCTGGATGAAATCCAGTGTAAAGGAAATGGTAAATAGTCTATTCTCTGACTCTTTAATATACATCAAGCATGTCAAACTCAAAGTGTGGCACGGGCCACATAAACAAGGTTTAAGTTCATGTGGGCCGCACACACACACACACACACACTCACTCACTGACAGACACATACACATACTCACTGACATACAGACACACATACTCACAGACAGACACACATACTCAGACAGACACACATACATACTCACAGACAGACACACACACACACATACTCACAGACAGACACACACATACAGACACACTGACAAACACATACACACATACTCACTGGCAGACACACACATACTTGCTGACAGACACACACACATACTCACAGACAGACACACACAGACACACTGATATACACAGACACACTGACAGATACACACACATACTCACTGGCAGACACACACATACTTGCTGACAGACACACACACACATACTCACAGACAGACACACACATACTTGCTGACAGACACACACACATACATACTCACATACATACCCACAGACAGACACACACACACTGACAGACACACATATACTTGCTGACAGACACACACACACATACATACATACACTGACACACACACACATACTCAGACACACACATACACACATACTCACAGACAGACACACACATACTCACTGACAGACACACACACACACACACATACAGACACACACACACATACTCACTGAGAGACACACACATACTCACTGACAGACATACATACTCACTGTCAGACAGACACACACACTGACAGACACACACACATACTCACTGACACACACACATATACTCACTGAAAGACACACATAGTTACATAGCTGAAAAGAGACTTGCGTCCATCAAGTTCAGCCTTCCTCACATTTGTTTTTTGCTGTTGATCCAAAAGAAGGCAAAAAAACAGTTTGAAGCACTTCCAATTTTGCAACAAGCTAGGAAAAAAAATCCTTCTTGACCCCAGAATGGCAGTCAGATTTATCCTTGGATCAAGCAGTTATTACCCTACATTGAAAGATTATATCCTTGAATATTGTTTTTGCAAGTATGCATCTAGTAGCTATTTGAACATCTGTATGGACTCTGATAAAGCCACTTCTTCAGGCAAAGGAACCTTTCCTTTGCCTTAGACGAAATCTTCTTTCTTCCATTCTAAACGCATGACCTCGTGTCCTATGTAAAGTCCGGTTTGTGAATAGATTTGTATTGGCCCCCGAATATATTTGTATAATGTTATCATATCCCCTCTCAGGTGACGTTTTTCTAAACTAAATAGGTTTAAATTTGTTAACCTTTCTTCATAGCTGATTTGTTCCATTCCTTTTATTAATTTTGTAGCCCGCCTCTGCACTTTTTCTAATGCCATAATATCCTTCTTTAGAACAGGTGCCCAAAATTGCACAGCATATTCAACATGTGGTTTTACCAGTGATTTATAAAGAGGCAAAATGATATTCTCATGCCGAGAATGAATGCTCTTTTTCATGCAAGACAATACCTTACTGGCCTTGGCCACTGCAGATTAACATTGCACATTGTTGCATAGTTTGTTGTCTGTAACAATTCCCAAGTCCTTTTCATGTGTTGTTATCCCTAATTCGCTTCCATTAAGGGTATACGTTGCTTGTGTATTCTTTAACCCCTTAAGGACACATGACATGTTGACATGTCATGATTCCCTTTTATTCCAGAAGTTTGGTCCTTAAGGGGTTAAGCCGAAGTGCATAACTTTGCATTTTTCAACATTAAATTTCATCTGCCATTTGAGTCCTCAGTCCCCCAGTCTATCTAAATCCCTCTTCAGCAAAGTCATATCTTGCTCACATTGTATTACTTTACAGAGTTTTGTGTGATCTGCAAACACTGAAACATGACTTTCAAAGCTATCTTCAAGATCATTTATAAACATGTTAAATAGAAGGGGTCCCAGAACAGACCCCTGAGGAACACCACTTGCCACCTGTCCAGCTTGAAAATTTACCATTAATGACAACTCTTTGTACTCTGTTTTTAAGCCAATGTTCTACCCAAGAATAAGCATTTTCATCTAGACTGATTTCCTTGAGTTTAAACACTAATACTTGCTGACAGACACACACAGACAGATACACACACTCACTGACTGACCGACACACACACATACTCACTGACAGACACACATACTCACAGACACACACACAGACAGACACACACACATACTCACTGACAGACACATACACACATGAAATGGAAATCAATCAATAATATTGATTATGTGTATCTGCCCCTGGCCAAATTGAAGAAGAAGTGCGTGCACGCTCCTGAAGTAATTTCACACCGGACACAAGTTTCTGATTGATGAAAAACTTAGGAATGTTTATTCAGAGGGGACGGCAAGTCCCTTTTAAAGCAGAATTATATCATATGCATTGTCAGAGATAACATGAAATAATATATCATTAATTGGTTAGGTGTTAAGTGTTTTATTCAGAGCACGTCCTACTGGGTGTGCCATCCTACGTCATTACTGTCATCATGAAGTTCTCCCCCGGATTCCAGCACCATCTTGAAAATGAGAGTGTTTTAGTCGATGGGTGGGATACTCCTGAGGGACATCTAGTGGTCATTTTAGTAATTTATTGAATAATACTGATTATAACTAAATGGAGTATATAGGCATTTTACTTTAGCAAATATTCTGTCCACAACAACACACACACGCTCACTGACTGACTGACACACACACACACACACACAAACATACTCGCTGACAGACACACACTCACACACACATACTTTTCTTTATTGCTCCTTACCTTTTGGAGCATCTCCCTGGGGTCCTTCCTGCTCCTCACTGCTCCCGCACACAGTTTAGTGATGCCGGGTGCCGGAATATGACATCATATTCCGGCACCCGGCTTCACTTCAGTCGGCGCGCGTGTGGGAGCAGTGAGGAGCTGGTACATTGAGTTGTCTGGCTCCTTCACACAGCAGGAGGTGTGTGTGGCACATTTTTTGGACGTTCCCAGCTTGACATTAACAAATTAGCACAGACAGGCATTGTGTGTCAGACTTCACCCTGCTTTTATTCAGGTACCCCAAGCAATGAACACTGTTTTAAACACAGTTGCACAATGCCTACCTGTGTTCATTTGCATGTCATGCAAAAAAATTAATTTAAATATATATAAGTAAGTAAGGGGTGGAATATATCAGTGCTTGTAATATGGCTGCTAGAACTTCCCTGGAGTCTCTTCTTTTCTGGCAGAATGGTAGATATAGAAGGTAGTGTCAGGAAGCAGTGTGGTAGTCTTCTCAAGCTCAGTGAGATAAAGGGGAGAGAGGAGAGGACATGGATATAGTGTAGTATGTTAAATTGCTGATAGTGGTAAATAAAGAAAAATTTGCACTAATAATTTTCTGGAGCTTATATTTGGCCCTTGTGCACTCTCAGAGGCGTCTTTGGGGTAAGGGTGTTCTGGTGTCAAATAGTGCCAAAACCGGTATCCTCGGTGTGTAGGAGGAAAAATAAAAACACAATATAGTGCTCTCTGGATGGTCTGGAATAAAACTAAGATAAAAAAAGAGGAGGTATACTCACAAGCAGGGAGCAAAAGGAATATTGCTCAGTATAGGAAACGTAAGTGGAATAATCCCCACCAAGGATATCACTTGCGAGTCCTCACATTCTTGATGATGAAATTGTGATGTTTAAAAGGATAGCTCCAAAATAGCTTAAATTCGCAATCTTTTTTGTAGACAAATAAAACAATATAGCAAAAGGCTGTATAAAACATTAACGCATTTCACCTGTTGAAAATGGACCAATCAGTATAATGTAAAATACATACTAATGTAAATATTATATATATATATATATATATATATATATTTGTTGTACACCGATAGGCGCATTTATCTCCCATTTGGAAATTAAGTGAGAAAAAGTAACCAATCGGGAGAAAGAGTGGAAGAGCGGTAAAAAAAATATGTATTTATACTAGGCATCTATAACTACAAATAAAGAGCATTAAATGATTTAAATGGACTGTCCAGTGCCAAGAAAACAAACCTGTTTTCCTGGCAATGCAGGATCCTGCAGTGCCTCCCTCCCACTCTTCATCCCATGTTGCTGAAGGGGTTAAAAACCCTTCAGTGACTTACCTGCGCTGGATCAGGCTCCACACACGCCCACACACATGCTCCTCCCCCGCTGGCTGACCTCGGCGGGGGAGGAGCATGTGTGTGCAATAGCCGCGCACGCATTAGACCTCCCCATAGGAATGCATTATTCAATGCTTTCCTATGGGGATTCCGGCAATGCAGGAGGTCCTCATGCATAGCGTGGGGATGTCCAGCATCATTTAAAACACTTTTCGTGTTTTAAGAAGCCAGAAGTCCCTTTAGTGGCTGTCTACTAGATGATGACTTAACCCTGAAAGGTAACCCTGTCTAGGTGTCAACTTATAGTGGGAGTTGACACCTAGACCACTCCAATGGGCAGAAGTGGTCTGGGTGCCTGGAGTGTACCTTTAAGCAGGAAGGATAACTCTAACATGTACTATTCATATTATCGTACTCTTAATGATAAGAATGACTTATTTTGTTCATTTAGTTCTGCAAAACATTGTATTATTTGATTTATACGTTTAATGTTATTTGAAATACAAAATACATGACAAATGCATACTTTATTTCACAGTTCAAAGTCTTGAGCCTTTTTTTTTTCTCATATACAACCAACAACAAGTGAAAATGCTTTTTGCTATAGAAAAATAAGAGTGAGATTATAAAGTGCGGAAATGTAAAAAAAAAAACAGGGATAAAGCCTTAAGGCCGACTTGAACACAATGATGTATTTGCCTAAAAGTAGCAATTTTTGCCAAAGCATTTCTAGAGGTACTTACAGTTCCCCAAGGACAGGCACATGATGATACTTATAAATAACAAAGCCCTTTTTTACGGATTCTGCACTACACCTTCATCCTTGGTCCTCTCTGAAGTATGCTGTATATTTATATATTAATAAACTCACTTTGAACCATCCTCCAATGATGATACAAGAATGCAATACATTTTACTGGGTACTTTAGGAAATAGGATTTAAAATGTTTTCTTCTTCAGCTTTCAAAATGAAAATGGAATTGCTGGGTACTGTTAACACTGACTAAGCCAAACATAGACCTTGATTTAATTCTGTTAGAAAAAAAATTCCCGTAGACTTTAATGGTAACTTAACTTCTGTAGATGAATCATCTGAAAAGTTATAATTTTTTTTTAACAGAATGGAATAATTTCTGATTCAAATATTTTAAATGAGACCATATTACGATATGTGAAATGTATTGGTCTGAGTGGCTAGTTAGTACTCGTGAGGTTTGAAACAAGCTTAACATCACTTGTGACAATGCTGAAGAATCTATACTATTTATACATCAGACATACACACAAAATAAAAGAACAGGTTCTGCCTAGTAATACTACGGATAAAAAGGTAACAAAATACTATATATATATATATATATATACTATATATATATATATATGCAATAATACAATTTGCAACAATTACTATATATAAAATAGAACTATTTATATATATAATAACAAATATATACATATATAACAAAAATATAATCTAAACTCTTCTTCACCTCATTGAACAGTCTGCGCTGTGCTCTTGCAGTCATCTTTACAGGACGGCCACTCGTAGGGAGAGTAGCAGCAGTGCTGAACTTTCTCCATTTATAGATAATTTGTCTTACCGTGGACTGATGAACAGCAAGGATTTTGAAGATACTTTTATAACCCTTTCCAGCTTTATGCAAGTCAACAATTCTTAATCGTAGGTCTTCTGAGAGCTCTTTTGTGCGAGGCATCATTCACATCAGGCAATGCTTCTTGTGAAAAGCAAACCAGAACTGGTGTGTGTTTGTTATAGGGCAGGGCAGCTGTAACCAACACCTCCAATCTCATCTCATTGATTGGACTCCAGTTGGCTGACATCTCACTCCAATTAGCTCTTGGAGATGTCATTAGTCTAGGGGTTCATATACTTTTTCCACCTGCACTGTGAATGTTTAGATGGTGTGTTCAATAAAATGTGTGAGTTATTAGTTTAAGCAGACTGTGATTGTCTAATGTTGTGACTTAGATGATGATTAGATCACATTTTATGACCAATTTGTGCAGAAATCCATATCATTCCAAAGGGTTCACATACTTTTTCTTGCAACTGTATATAATAACAAAAAGCCAAGAAATGTGATGAGTTTGCCCTATTATAATAGTCCAGACCATATTTCAATAGGTAGGGACTTCCATGGAGTGGCAATTTTCATTGACAACCAGTTGTCCTCAATACGTAGGTAAAGAGCTACTAACTAGATCAAGATTAAAGTGTATAGTGTTGTTTTCCCTGCTTAGGCAATGGTGTAGAGTAAACAATGTGAATAGGTGTGATCTTGACCATAGGTTGATGGGACATCTCGTAAAGGATATGTGGACATAAACACATAAAAAGAGTGCCAATAGTGTAGTATTTCTATACCAGGTGGCGTGCGTGATAGGAAGTCAAAAACACACTTACAAACAAAGAGCCTCACAATCAGCTCTAAAAAATACGCATTGAGCAGTACAATCCCCGTTCTAGGATATAGGTGTAGGGTCTCCTTCCAAAGCGTCAATGGGTATATAGAATATAAGGACAAAAAGGAAACATACATTGCTCACTGTTTATAACAATGTTTAGGTAAACATAGAAATCAACTTACATTTTTGGGAGCAATTGAATGCTCTGTGATGTCTGTGTGGGTGGTATAATACCCACCTAGGATATATAAAGGTAAATCCAGAGGGTTATTGATGTCAAACAATCTTCAGTTGGGAAGAAGAGGTTAGCTAAATTGATGCGGGGCCAGCAGGTAGATAAGTCCACAAACAGGATAAAAGTTACCACTTGTAATTTATTTGATATTTAAAAAAAAAATAGAATAAAACAATTAAAACAGTATTACAGTAAGTTAACAACGCGTTTCACCTCAAGGACGTTATCATGAGGGGGAAAAAATTGTAATTCTTTTGTATCTGCACTCAGTGTATTTTAGCATTTCTGCGGAGGTGCACTGAGAGCCCTCTGGGGAGCTCTGGGGAGGCTTTGATGCACAATATTATTATTATTATTTTATTATTTTTATAGCGCCAGCAAATTCCGAAGCGCTGTACAATATGCACATACATCTCATGAGTGTAACCATTATGCAAATAGGGATCTTTATTGTTACAATATTACACTATTATTGCATTTATATCTATCTGGGAATAGCTGAAATCCCACTTGGACTTTTTTTTTGTGTGTATTTCAAAGCTTTTGCCTACTCTCCAGCTATAATAAAAAACATTTTGGCTCCCTAAACATTTCTAACATAACGAATACCTGCATTTAATACAGCCTTTATTTCTGGGTATTCAAAACTAACAGGAATAATGGTCATTGTTTAGAACTGCATAATATCTTTAGTGCTTTGTAGATAAATCAATAGTAAATGGTTCTCAAAGTTATATTGCTCTGTAAGAGTTGTATTTAATAGAAAAAACCCTCTAATGTAGTTTTTAGCATGATAATTATTCAGTCAATAAAATATTGGTAGCACATTCTTGACACTGTGCACTATGCACGTCTTGCGTGGCAGATATAATATTTATTTTTTTCTTTCAGCAAAGTATTAAAGTAATTACCTGTAAATATAAACGACTTGACTGCTTCCTACTTGATTATTAAAATTCTGCACTATGCTTTCTGGTTCAAAGATTAATTCAGTTCTGTCCTTAAATGCAACCCTTGATATTAAGTACAATGTTACAAGAT
>OW240912.1:398595284-398663426 GCA_933207985.1 Pelobates cultripes | reverse complement strand
CTAGATAGATATTTAAAAATCTAGTGGAAAGTCTTTGTATTAGTTCAACATCAAATAGCGATCAACGTCTAAATAATACCCTTGATTAGATGTTCGAAGAACACACAACTATATATTTTTAGCCACAAACTGCAGTTTTGCACACCTTTCAAGTATTTATTTTGACATATGTTGGTGGTAAGTTTTTACACACACAAAAATATTTTTTGAATTTGGAGTGCAAGCAGAATCTTGCTTTGGCTATCTGGCTACACAAGGCTTTTTGTTGTAGTTGTTGTTTATTGATCATTTGGTCTAGAACTGAAGGAACTCATTAAACAGAGTAAAAACTGCGGATCTATTAGCAAGATAACTACTGCGTTCTTTATGCCTCCGGTCAAGATGAGTCCAGTGACAATAAGTCACAATAATGGTGGGTCATCTGAATTATGTTTCTTTACCTTTTGTAAATGTAATTCTTCAGTATTCTTTTTAACAGTTACAAGTGAACTAGTTCAAGTTATCTAAAGTTAATTTTTCCATGGGGGAAGCATAAGGATTTGAACACGTAAAGCAGGTGAGCCATTTCTTCTAATAATTAAAGGTGAGGGGTGTTGGATAG
Organism: Pelobates cultripes; assembly: GCA_933207985.1. Classification (NCBI taxonomy): domain Eukaryota; kingdom Metazoa; phylum Chordata; class Amphibia; order Anura; family Pelobatidae; genus Pelobates; species Pelobates cultripes. Next base: position 398,662,825 of record OW240912.1, on the reverse strand, counting down.
AGACAATTCTCTTTCTCTCTCTCTCTCTCTCTCTCTTTCTATCTATCCCCCCAATATAATTATAAAATCTAAATATTTTGTTTTTACTTGTTAGACAAAAACGTTTGAAAACATTTGACTAATTTTGTTAGTCACTTTTTTGTTAGTTAATTAAGTTGTAATGTGTGATAACTGTATGCGGAGAACGAGTCTGTAAATAATACAGCATTGTACTTCCATCGCATGTATTTCTCTCCAATGTGAATGAGACTCAGTGGAGTTTAATAATTGTCAGATATACCGCACAGCTAATGCTAAGGTTTGTGTGATCGTGATTCATCCATGCAATCTGCAGAGAGTATGAGACATGTATCCATGGCAACTACTTGCACCAAATGTAAGTTAGTATAGCTTGCATAACTATTGTTTTTCTGTTGTTCGTTTTTCAGTGGGTTGATACACGAAAGACAGTTCAGATTCCATACGGATTTATACAATGCAATTGGAATTGCTCAAAATAACCCTGATTCTCCAGCTCCGAGAAAAATCGTACCACCCGCAGCTCCTATTATATTGGAGCAGAATAAAGAGTGCAGAATCAGTTCCCTTCAAATGTTTTTGTTGTTATTTAATCCTTTCATTATTATTAATTTTAAGCTTTTATGCTTTAGTACAGATAATAATTAAACTGTTTCTTTGTAGGCAGATACTCACTTATCTGGCTTACCTCGTTTGTGACAGTGAATGCTTCTGCCAGCTCTTTGAAGTAACGAGGGTGGTGTACGTGTATATTCAAACTTTGCTCACTCGTATAGAGATGCTTTCAGTGCTTGTTGCAATAATTTGCCAACAAGTCGGTAATCGCAAAAATGACTTTTATTTGCTGGGTTAAACTTGAACTGCTAGTAATTAGCATCTGATGACAGAGTTAGCTCCTTTAATTGGGAGTGCTAACCAATTGGTGGTATCTGATTTCCATGCTAGATTGTTAATATCTAACGAAAACTGACACCTCCCTCATTTAAGCGTAAAAAGTAAAAGGCACGTTAATTTCTGCAAATTCTTTCCAATATATGTGAAATAAATACATTTATCCCATATTTAAGTGCTAAAGTTTATCCACAAACACGGTGAATGCAGTTTGAAAAAAATACATTTCAAATTTGGCACAAAAAACAGTAAATTAAGAAATCATTTATCTCAGTGTCAATAATTCAAGGGAATATGTACCTTGTTTAAGATGGTATGTCCAAAAATAAAAGGTATAATAACATCAAAAATGGAGAGGGCTGTAAAATTCTCAGTCTGTGATTGGGAGATGGGAGGTAGATGAAGGCAAGGAATCCCAAAGTATGAAATTGTTTGACTCTGAGAATTGGTTCAACGGCAACTAAGATAAATGGAACTGTAACTTATCTAAGTGGTGTATTCAAGACCCTTTATGATTCTTCATGAGCCCAGCACAATATTCAGTAACACCTACACAAACATCATATATTCTCGGCTTTCTATGTTATGTCCCCATTTCTTCACCAATAAACAGCATGATGCTGGTACTATCTGGGATCTCAATGAAAGTATTGCTGAAAACAAGCACATGATGCATAGTCAGGAGTTCCATGTGATCTTACCACTCTACTCAACTACTAGAGGGATGTGCAGCAAGGGAGAAGTAGTTGAGTATGATAAGACTAAGCAGCTTCCTTGAACTTTAGGGAACTGGCTTCAAGGTTTTAACTAGTATTATTAATCGTCTATCTCCTGAGTATACTCCTTCGATATTTAGATATTTAGATCGCATTTGGGAAACCTGTAAAATATATGGTGGTCGATGTTCTCGTATGACTAGCAGTTATGACAAGGAATAGCCATTTGTCTAGACTTTGACTTTGGGATGCAAGACAGCACGTTATAGTTTCTATTGATGACTCTCTGTCACCTGCTTCCTTTTCAAGGAGCAGCCAGCACACGCCAGTGTATCAGCTTGGCCAAAAAGAGTTGTTTGTTGGCTTTTTAATGAAAATCACTGCAGATTATACAGAATGTGCACGTTTAAACACAAATCACGCAGTGCAATATTTTTTAAAAAGTTAGCAGTTGTCCAAGTTAGGAGCCAGTGATGAGTTTTCGAAAAAAAAGAGGAAGCCAATGAGCATGGAAAATATGTGCTCATGGCTCACACACTGTGGCGAAAGTGACCTCGCCACTGGTTTTGTAGGGGCCTGTTTGCCAGCCTCCTGCCCTGCGACTATGGCCCTGGGATGTATTGCCCTCCTAGGGAACTGATTTGGGGCTTATGGACCTATATTGGACTGTGTATGGCCCTTTAAGAACTGTATTTGGGCATAATGGATTTTCATTGTGCTGTTTCTGGCCCTTTAAGTACTTTGGGAAAGGACCTGCAGTTTTGGCATGGCACTTCGGATGCAGCCGAAGTGCCGAAGTAGTCGAAGTGGCCGCCATTAGAAAACCGAACACGTGGCGGCGGCCATTTTAATTCATTCAAATGCAGTCAGCGGTGTATGCCGTCAAACTCATGGAACTAAAATCGACTACAGAACGGCACGAACACCGCAGAAGTTTTACCTTCCCTGGAACTAATGCATTCGACAGTTCATTCAACAGTTTGACAATTCAAATTGGTTGTCGTTAGTCTGTTTGAACTGACTCTAACATGAAATAGACCGGCCACACGGCCTGATTCTCTGGAACTGTTTTGGGCATGAAAATGTGTTTGCGGTCGGTCATAAAAGGACTTCCAGCTAACCTTTTAACCCCTGGATGGAATTGGCTGAATTTTGGATATGTTTATAATTAAAGTGTGCTGAATAATAATATGTAAGATTGAATGCATATTTTTAAAGTTACAGTACATGTGTAAAAACTGTATTTCTATGCCAGTGATAATTACGTTAACCCATTGTGTAAGGTAATTATATCACAGACAGAGGGGAGGATTTTGTGTGGGAGTGTCTGAGTGTATTGTATGTATTGATTGGTTGTAGAATGGGCGTAAAAGCAGAGTGTTTGAATAAAAGTTCAGTTCTTCTTCACCCTCAATCTAGAGTCCTGTCTCTTATTGGGGGAATTGCTATATCACTACAAGGGATTGCTATGCTCTGCATGCTTCCTTAGTTAATCACTACCAAGCTCTTTTAAGAGCTTGTTCCTGCTTCACTCTCTTGGAGGAGAGGTTCACCCATTGGGGTTCACCTTGTCGTAGGTCCAGGGTGGGTAGAAGACGGCGAGACTCCAACCAAGCTGCGGCGGTTCGTGGGGTCTGCGGTGGTTGTTGTGTCTGGCGGAGCGCTTGGAGCCCTCTGTAAGTGCTAGGAGCATCCTTCAACAGAGGTACCCAGTCGGGGTGCCAGGCGATCCGTTACACACACTACATGTGTTTATGCCACATGTAGTGAGTGAGCCATGAGCACATATTTTCCATGCTCACTGACTTCCTCTTGTGGTTGTTGCAGATTTAAAAAATATGCTATTTTCTTGACTGGGTGGTTCAGGTTTTGAGACTTTCACCATTGTGTTATTATTTCATATTATTATGATGCTTTATTGTTCTTTTGGTAGCTCTTGAGCTGTGGGGAGATGACTTGAGGAATCTTAAGATTCAAATTCATACAGAAAATATGTATGGTGAACAGATCCTCTTTGAGATCTCCTCCAGTGTTATCGCTACTTTATCAGTTGGTCCTGCAGTGCCTCTAGCTCAACAGTTGGGTTTTAGCCTATCATGTTCTTTGCATTAAGAATTTAATTGCCTACTCTCTTTCTTTGTTAGAGCGGGATCGATTTTGTGAGTCGGCTCCAGAGGCGTCTCATGCCACAAAACCATGTCCAGAGCACTAATGGAGCATCACTTTCCAGTACTGGTGAACCTGCCATAAGATTCTATATCTCCGAGTTCCTGGGCAGCTAACAGGGCAGTGCAGACGTGATGGTTGCCAGTTATGGAGTAGGGTTTTCTCTCGGATTCCAGAAGTTTTCGGGGTTTCCTCTCTAGAAAATAGCTTACTAGAAAAGAGCTACTGTTCGCATTTGTCCTATAAGTGGGCTTTTTTTGTCCAGTTAGTTTATTTCATCAATATCTGCATGCAATGGTTTCTTCTTCAGGTTTTATTCTAGTGCCTTACAACAGTCTACCCGTGACACACTACCAATTTTTGGCTATATTTAGGTCTTGCCTGATAGTTCTGGGAGTTAATCCTACTCCTCATTACTTTAGAATAGGGACTGCTATGTAGGATAGTCTTTTGGAATTTCTGGATTCAGCAGTGAATAGGTTGGGTTGTTGGGAATATTCCAAATTCTGGCTCTATCCCTATGTATGTCCTCACCTGTTGTAATTTTTTTGTATTCTTTAATTTATTGAGCTTCCTGTTGAGAGGAGGATAGGTCATTTGTCTAAAATTTGGGGGTTTTGTTAAAAGGGAGAACACATGTTTGAGTGGGTTTCAGATGGCTTCTTTGGTCTTAGATTGTGTGACACTTAAAGGAACACTATAGTCACCTAAATTACTTTAGCTAAATAAAGCAGTTTTAGTGTATAGATCATTCCCCTGCAATTTCACTGCTCAATTCACTGTCATTTAGGAGTTAAATCACTTTGTTTCTGTTTATGCAGCCCTAGCCACACCTCCCCTGGCTATGATTGACAGAGCATGCATGAAAAAAAACTGGTTTCACTTTCAAAGAGATGTAATTTACCTTAAATAATTGTATCTCAATCTCTAAATTGAACTTTAATCACATACAGGAGGCTCTTGCAGGGTCTAGCAAACTATTAACATAGCAGGGGATAAGAAAATCTTAATTAAACAGAACTTGCAATAAAGAAAGGCTAAATAGGGCTCTCTTTACAGGAAGTGTTTATGGAAGGCTGTGCAAGTCACATGCAGGGAGGTGTGAATAGGGTTCATAAACAAAGGGATTTAACTCCTAAATGGCAGAGGATTGAGCAGTGAGGCTGCAGGGGCATGTTCTATACACCAAAACTGCTTCATTAAGCTAAAGTTGTTCAGGTTACTATAGTGTCCCTTTAAATGATGTGTTTCTGGCTCAGTGGTTGCTTATTCATGCAGGTCACCTCAGGACCACAGACTCAATTCATGCCATGCATTGCTTTATGATTTAACATTGATTTAATTGGAAATTATCTTCAGACCTATTTGGAAATCCTTTGTCAGCTTAACATGAAAACATTGCATTCTGTTAGTGGCATAGGGGTTATGCGGTTTGACATACTGAATTGAAGGGCAATAATACAGATTTAGTACGAAAAGATGGTGCGGACTTGAACCACATATCGATTAATTATTTCTTGTTTGGGCTTGGGATTGAATTGATGCTATCAATGAGATGTATTTGCAAGGCAGGTGCACTGAGCAAAAAGCATTTGAGTTTAGCTCTACTGAGCTAAACAAACCAGGAACCAGTAATATGATCTGCTTAGGGGTAGTGTAACAAAGTTAATTTCCAAGTTACATTTATAAAAGTGCCAATTTCTATTGAAAAAAGAGGACAGACTCTGTCATGATGCATTTCAGCAAGTTAAAGTGCTTTAGGGATCCGAACTGTCCCTTTAAGCGACTGCGTACATCTGTATTATTTTAAAATGAAACCAAAGGACATACACACAGTCTAACAGTGCTAGTGACTCTCTATACTGTATAAGTGTATAATTTATATCTTGTTCATTGTTTTACAGTCGTTTCTTCTATTGCCTCTAGCCAAGTAGATTGAGAGCACATTATACAGGAGGCATCTTGAAACGTTATATTGAGCTAGACAATCATTAAGTCTTTATTAAGGGCTAAAGGCAAGTTCTCTCCCGGCATCCTTCATTGTCATAAAGCGTCACTAGCACTGTTAGATTTACAATCCCAATCAGATATAATGACCACTTCCAATCTATTAATCAATTGCCTCTGTTCCGAAACAGCTAAGAATCAATTAAGTTTGACTTAAGGCTTCAGATTATGTACAGTAAACAAGACTGCTATTACAATTCATTAACCATTAAGTAACTCTGGAAAACAATTTCTGCTCATTTATAAAAACTGACCAGGAAAGTGTCAGGAAAGGAATATATATACACTGAACAAAATTATAAACGCAACACTTATGTTTTTGCCCCTATTTTTCATGAGCTAAACTCAAAGATCTAAGACTTTTTCTATCTACACAAAAGGCCTATTTCTCTAAAATATTGTTCACAAATCTGTCTAAATCTGTGTTAGTGAGCACTTCTCCTTTGCCGAGATAATCCATCCACATCACAGGTGTGGTATATCAAGATGCTGATTAGAAAGCATGATTACTGCACAGGTGTGCCTTAGGCTGGCCACAATAAAAGGCCACTCTAAAATGTGCAGTTTTACTGTATTGGGGAGGTCCGGGGGGAGTCTGAAAACCAGTCAGTCACGGCTGGAACTATCACGGCTTGAACTATCTTGCTTTGCATGTAATGCGTCTATCTCATATATTAGTTTCCCCTTTTACGTTGCATTACTGAAGTAATTGAACTTTTGCACAATATTCTAATTTTTTGAGTATCACCTGTATATGAAGCTCATGAATCAGTCAATATTGGACATCTAACCAATAAATGTCTATGTGTATATTTGGTGTATTGGAGATGGGAACAATCTACCAAATTGGCACATTTCATGAATATTGTTTCAATTGATTTTGGAACTTGGTAATTTTCTTCATAACTCTTGAATCCCCCATGGAAAAACCAGACATGTGTTGTGTTAAGGAAATGACTGAATACACAGTCTGTGACTAAACATATTCACTCTCTCTGCTATGTACTGACATCCCTAATGCACTTACAGTGATTTATATTGTGTCCATGTATATCTTCAGGCCAATTACACTTTAGACTCCTCAGAGCGAGGAATGTTTTTTCCAGGATCTTCCTGTCAATTGATCCAAACTTTAACTCACTACATCGTTCACTTGTATCTCCCTTAACTTGTCTGCTAGTAATTGGCAACATACTGTGAGTGTTCCTTTATACCCTGACAGCTATGTATCGGGGGACATATATCTCAATATATGCCTTTAGTGGTGAAATCTGTTTAAAAGATGCAAAATATATGAATATAACTGTATTTCTTTTTTTAGCTAGATAACAAGCCATCAGAAATTGGACTTTGCGACTTGAAGTTTTAAATCCATTTGTAAATTTTACTTTTCCTAATTACCTTTTTTAGGACATGATAACTGTGAGCTATATACATATCAGTAAATACAATATTACATTTAATAGAGTTTTCATAAATTAATGAAACCCCCCTGGCTGTTTGATTGACAACCAGGGGTGGGTTTCATTAATCATGCAAACTATTTTTTTCCTGCTCCCGTTAGCTCCCTGAGCTAACAGAAGTGGAATCAAAGCTCTACTTGATCTCCCGGACCCCCCCTTCACTATTGAAGCCAGCCAGCTGGGAGCTTACTTGTACAGTGTCACCACCCACTAGGGAATGTAGTATCTCCTCTCTCTGGCCACACGTAAGAGGCAGGGAAGTGGGAATACATTTATAAAAAAAATATAACTAAAAAACAAACAAACCCTGCTAACTCCCCACAAAACACAGCATCCGCTACAGAAACACACACACTGAATCCACTATACACACACACTGCATCCACTGCACATACACACACTGCATCCACTATACACACACAATCTGCATCATTGATACACACACACTCTGCATCCACCACACACAGTTTGCATCCACTATACAATGCGCAAGCTACATCCAATACATACACACACTACATCCACTACAGAAACACACACTGCATTAACTATACACACACACACACACACACACTGCATCCACTGCCAACACACTCTGAATCCACAACACACATACTGAATTCCTTACACAAAAACACTGCATCCTTGGGTTGGACTCAGGGGCGGCCTTTGTGTGTGGGCTTCGGGTAGGCTCTGGTGTCCACAATGAATACACTGTGCAGCTCTGACGCAGGAAATACCTATAGTGGCAGTCTGAGTGGCCACTAGAGGTGTTTCTAGGCAGTAATGTAAGCACTGCCTTTTCTCAGTAATGGCAGTGTTTACTTAAAAGGCCTGCAGGGACATGCTACAGACACCTATATATAAATAATAACGTTTATTATCCCATTGTTCTTTTTACTATTGCAGATGTATGATAAAAATAACAATGCTGGGGGGCAGGGCTTGACCGCTGAATGGATCAGATGTGTCTCGTCTGAGCTCCTGCTTCTGTAACCCAAAATATGGGGCTAACTGCGAGCCACACGCTAATTCTGACCCTAATAGTTACTCATCCTGCTAAGTCGACATTGGTGAACCCAAGCCTGTTCAGAGCTGGATTACCCGGACTTGGGGACTGAGGCCTAATCGAGCTTGAGCTGGGGTGAGCTGGGATGAGACGTCCGCTGGGGTGAGCTGGGGTGAGCTGGGGTGAGACGTCCGCTCTCCCAGTTCTCCAACCGGCCCCTAGCTTTCCTCGCCCCCTCTGGACTGGTGGGGGATATCCCGGCTTCCCCCTGAGAACCGACCTATCCACGGTGGTCACAATCGACAGATCCGACGAAGTGGAACCCTTGCCGTATGTGCTCCAAGATGGCCGCTGAAGGGAAGCTTGCAATACTGCCATCCTACACAGTTGGAGCCCCATTCGAGGAGCGCATTGCACAAACATTTGCCTGATTCTGGCATGCACTTTACCAGTGGACAGAGAAGCCTACTGTGACTACAGAGACTCTTACTCTGAACAGCTACGACAACCTGAAGCTGGCTGAGAGAGGCCTAGCCGTGGCACCGGCAGAGCGGCAGCGGAGGAAGTTATTGGGCAAGGCTTACACACACACCCCGATGGCCCAGTTCCAAATTTGGCCTTTGGTAACTTGAATGGCAATCTGTACAGTGGAGGCATCCTCAAGGTACAACACCCATACAAGTGGCAGTGCATTCAAATGCAAGCCCACATAGGCTCAAGATCACTAAGGGCTTGGCCGCGATGCATCGCCCACAACAGCAGAAGAAAGTCTGCAACATGATTCAGACCTTTTGCTGTCCACTTTGTGGGAGGGACTTGGACTCAATGAGCCACTGAGTCCGTGGCTTAGAGATGCCGGTCAACATCATCACCCAGGACAAGAAGGATACCACACCTCACCTCAGTGCTGTGACTGCCTGTGGAGACACTCCAACATAGCATCAGCACTTTCCAGACATGGGAGTCAGTTGAATGGTGAAGCTGTATGGTTGAGAGACATACCACCTAACACAGCAGGACCCCTGCATTTCCTGGACATTGGCTTACCTAAGGTCAATAGGTTTGGTTTGTTTGTTTTTCTTTTGTGTTATCAATTATGCTATTCTCTTGTCCCTCACCACAGCCCTTCTCACTGATGGGATAATATTCAGACAGGGAGGTTTGGTCTCAGTGGTAACATCTTTTTTGCTTTCTACTAATGTTTACCCTTCTTAAAGCAATTAGCTCTCTAGACTTATTTTAGTTAGGCATACAATAAGCATCCGTGGAGTCTAATTACACGAAGGTTATCGTTACTGTATGTACTGCTATCACAGGACTGGGCAATGTCAATTTTAGCATGTAGAGTGTCTGCTTATACCACTCTGTCGGAGGAAGGAAATACGTGACATACTTAGATTGTGATAAGCTATTTTATAACATTTTCCCCACATGCTACACTTCCAAACTTTGTGACCAGGCCCGGACTGGCCATCGGGCATACCGGGCAAATGCCCGGTGGGCCGCGATGGCCGTGGGGCCGAGGCCAGCAGGGAGATCACAGGATCTCCCCGGCCGGTCCCTGCAGGGCCAGCGCTATCCGAGCGCCAGCCCTGCTATGTGAATCCATGGGCCGGTGGGGAGATCAAAGATCTCCCTCACCGGCCCACAGACAGGGAGATGCGGCCGCCAGCTGGGGGAGGGAGGGAGGACCCGGCGGAGCTCTAGCCAGCAGCTCCGCCGGGTCCTCTCGCGAGATTCTGAGCGTTGCCGCGGCAACGCTCAGATCTCGCGAGAGTGAACTCTAACCTGCAGGTTAGAGTTCACTCTCACCACTGGACCACCAGGGAATGCAGCATGGTCCCCTCAAGGCTCCCCCTGCCAGGCAGAACGGCTCCCTCCCCCTCCCAGGCTAAAGGTAAGAAGGGAGGGGGGGGGGACATAACTTTAAAAAAAATTATTAATAAAAAAAAAATATATATTTGAAATTAATTCCCAAACAGCACCCCCAGACACACACACACACAGCACCCCCAGACACACACACACAGCACACCCAGACACACACAGCACCCCCAGACACACACACACAGCACCCGAGACACACACAGCCAACTCACACACAGCACCCCAGACACACACTGCACCCCCAGACACACACAGCACCCCCAGACACACACACACAGCACCCGAGACACACACAGCCAACTCACACACAGCACCCCAGACACACACTGCACCCCCAGAAACACACAGCACCCCAGACACACACACAGCACCCCCAGACACACACACACTCACACACAGCACCCCAGAAACACACACAGCACCCCCAGAAACACACACAGCACCCCAGAAACACACACAGCACCCCAGACACACACACACAGCACCCCCAGATACACACACAGCACCCCCAGACACACACAGCACCCCAGACACACACACAGCACCCCCAGACACACACACACAGCACCCCCAGACACACACACACACAGCCCCATGGGTTGTGTGTATGCCACTGCGCCAGTGACACGAATCATGCCACCAGCATTACCCAAGGGGGCAAATCCACCTGGAAAGGGGGCAGATCTGCTGAAAGAAATGAAGGTTAGTCTAGGATGAATGCACAGTTGTAGAGAGACTGAACCAGCAAGAGCATTTGCCAAAGTCAACTTTTTGTTAACTATTTTATTGTCAGCTAGTTCACACAAGTTTTGTTCCCCTGCATTCCTTCTACATTCCCATACAAAGTTCTCTCTGTACAAAGCAAGTGAAGAGAAGATAAAAATTTCTAAATGTATTTTTTTTTTTTTTTTAATCAATTTCAGGTGCTCTGGCATGTAGCATCAGCTCCATTAGACCCTATGTTAATCTTGCCCTGACTATTCCCAATCATCTTTTTTTGGTGCCACGAATGGAATCAGAAATGAAATAAACATTCTCGTCCATTGTCTGGTGTAAGGAAACCTGGTATATTTAATCCTCATTCGGTAGTTTCCTCCCGAACCACCAGAGCATCAGTGAATATAGCTCTCCGTTCGATAGATGAAATAGTCGAAATCCATACGAATACAAAAAGCTTTATAAGATAATTCCCTTAATAAAGCATACAAATCCCCAAACATCAGCCTAAGTCAAGAAGAAGCGTACAACAGAACTGGCTTTAATGACCACACACAGGCTTTTATGCAAGTCCCCATGCAAGGGAACATCCCACAGTGAGGGACACAGTATAACCAATCAGTTACAGTAAAATCGTAAAACACACCCAGCACAAACATACAATTCCCTCCCCTAGTCCTGGAGATAATCAAGGCTGATCCAGGCAGAAAAATCACAATTTTCCCCAATATTCAGAGAACCCCTTTATAAATGGGGTATCCCCACAAATAATCCCTACAAATAATATGTCCCCTGATAGCCCCGATCTGGGTGACCAGATCGGTTCAGGGGTTCTCAAAAAGGGTGGGAGTCCTTTGTGACCGGCTAACCGTGAGCTGGCTGCCCAAAATAGTTCCATGAGTTTGGGTGGTTTTGCCGGTCTATTCAGTAAAGGGGGAAAAAACGAACAATTCCACGAATGGCTTCCCCTGGCTCTTAGCAGCGATTGTTCCCCTCATTCGAATGCACAAAAGGACCGAATAGCCCAAACACATACAGCACCCCCAGACACACATCCACAGCACCCCAGACACACACTGCACCCCCAGAAACACACAGCGCACCCAAACACACACAGCGCACCCAAACACACACAGCGCACCCAAACACATACAGCACCCCAGACACACACACAGCACCCCCAGACACACTCACACACAGCACCCCCAGACACACACACACAGCACCCTAGATACACACACACACAGCACCCCAGACACACACAGCACCCCCAGACACACACACAGCACCCCCAGACACACACACAGCACCCCAGATACACACACAGCACCCCCAGACACACACAGCACCCCAGAGACACACAGCGCACCCAGACACAAACTGCAACCCCAGACACACACAGCACCCCCAGACACACTCAGCACACCCAGAGACACACATAGCACACATATATACACATATATATATATATATATATATACACACACACACACACACACTACAGCACCCCTCACACTGCACCACTACACACATTACGCTCCAGATACACGCTAGATCCCTTACCCTATATGCACTCTTAATCCTCTGCACACACACACACACACAATCTTCTATACACACTCTGGGTCCTTTACACACTAGATCTCTTACACACACACAGTGCACCACCTACACACACACTACATTCCTTGTAAGGAAACACATACAACATTCTCTAAACACACCCTCTCTACAACCCCTACACACACTACATCACCTATACACACACACACTACCGCCCGTATGCCCACACTCGCTACATCCCCTATAACACTATGCCCCTATACACACACTCTCTACAGCCCATAGCCACACATATTACACCACACATATTACACCTATTTACACAATACAACACAACACTCTACACACAGGCAATCCCACAAGCAGGGGCCAAACACATGCACCATACACTTTCCTGGCCCTTTTGTCCTCTGGTATCCCACTTGTGGAGACACCAGAGACAATTTAAAAGCAAACACAGCGCAAGCATGTTATTACATTTGCTTGCGCTGCGCAGAACAAATACAGGGCCTTTTTCTAATGCCAGAGCTCTTCAGCAGGGCTCTGCACATTGAACCAACATGCTCACTTTGAGAGGGGGCGTGCTTGTCATTAGTGATGACAAAACACACCCTCTCTGGCCCCACCCCCTTCTTGGGGGGCCGCTCTAATTGAAAAATGCCCGGGCCTAATTTTTTTCCCAGTCCGGCCCTGTTTGTGACTAAAGCTTGTATAATGTCTTAAGTACCTTGCATTTCCCTACAGCTCTAAGCTTTACCTAATGGTCAATAAGAGTTCTTCTACTCATGATTTTACAAATGCCTAACTTATATATGTCTGTTGTTATGCTCGTGGCACCACAAACTTGCCTCTAACTACCCGCACTGCAAAAAGAAAAAAAAAAGCAACATGCTAAAATGTACTTTATAAGGGACACACTATTTAAGAGGGACACAATATTTTCAATATAGATTTTAATGTCATAATGACTTGATGAAGTGCACCAAAGATATAATGCTAGATACAGAATGTTAAAGAATTTTAATTCAGAAAAATGAGCATTTTTGCTTGTAGTTTTACACCTCAATTGTTGCAAAATAATTCTGCAATTATTATATCACCATTAGATTGCAACTGTGTCTCAGAAGTAAATATTTCTAACAATGGTCTTGATTTAATTTTTTTGGATATGCTTTTTAAATCAATATATATAAAAATATTAAAATATTAAAATATCAAAATATTGTTAATAATATTACATTTTAAAAGTTTGTCCAAAAATATTAAAATATTTGAAAAGTTACTCCAAAAAATATTAAATTGAAGCCTATAAGAAGGAAATGTACAGAATAAAACTGTAATTGTTTGCATACGTTTCACAATATTTATAAAAAGCCATAAAAAGCCACAAAGAGCAGTTACTAGTAAAATAAATATAAATGACATATATGGTGACCTTTAAAATGTTGCTATTATCCAAGTATTTTCCAAAATAAGATGTATATATTTTATTTTTATATTCTGTTGCTATTTATCAAAATAATTTTAGTCCAGTCGAAATGCAACATCTAATTTAATGGCGCCTCCTGGTCTTTGCTATCAAGAGGACTTTCATTCATTAAAAAAAAAAAAAAATGAATGCATTTCCATTTGTGGTTGCAAATGTATAGATTACTCGAGAAATGTTAGAGAGAAATTCAAATTGAATTTATTATTCCGAATAACACATTCATTTAACGAAATACCATTTAAAAATGTGGATATTGTGCCTATTTGACAGTAATATAATTGGATTAGATGATAAGGTTATTCATTTTTTTCTATACAAACAATTACACTTACAGAGGAGTATTACATTTTTTTTTTAAATGCTAAGTGTGTAAATTAAACTGAAATGTGTATGTCACAAAATAGAAATATTATGGTAAACCCAGGCTCTGTAAACAGTACAGGCTGAGTGATAAACAATATGTTTAATGGTTTTAGAAGATGGTAGATGACCACTCTTATCTCCTATCAAATGTGAAAAGGTCAGTCATCTTAGCATCTTTGTGAGTGTTACCATGACACCCAGCTTGAGTAACGCCTTAAACTCGGTTTCCCTATAATATGGTTGGTCCTGTTTGGGACACTTCCCATAGCAGGACAATCCTCTGATATGACATCAATGGCCTGGCTTCATTACTAGTGCATTGGAATCAAAATGTAGTGAAATCAGTCACTACATTCATATATTTCTCAAGCCGGGCCAGAGAGTAAAAGAACCACTTAGGGGAGGATTCTCCTGCTCCGGCTGTTAGTCAGTTTGCCTGCTCTCACTGTCAATCAATTCTTCAGCATAGAAGTCTATGCCAGCACTAGTTTAAGGGGTAGAGACCATAATGTTATATCATTTTAAAAAATAAAATCTGTACATTTCCTAAGACTTTTTCTAGCACAATGTATAGATGATTTTTATCTCACTTCTAGCTAAACTAAACATAGATGTGTCATGAGAGGTATGTTATAAAGGACAAAGTGTAATTAATTACAGTAAAATTAATAAGTATTGTATATTTAATCTCACTTAGGTTAACTTTAAAAATCATGTCCTAGATACTGTTTTATTGAAACACTGTACTGGACAAAATACTAGCAAATGCATACTCAAAATATACTTTCCATTTTTTTTTTTTTGAGTTCTTTAGCCATTGCTTATGATTGGCATTGATGTAAACACTACAGATAGTGAACCTTTGGATAATGAGTCCATAGGCAGCTAGGAATCCAGCAACTATATATATACATAACATACAGGGATTTCATTTCTAATTAGAGGGGTAATAGCTGCTTGATCCAAGGAGACATCTGACTGCTATTTTGGGGTCAAGAAGGAATTTTTTCCTAGTTTGTGGCAAAATTGGAAGCACTTCAGACCAGGTTGTTTGCCTTCTTTTGGATCAACAGCAACAACATTTGTGAGGAAGGCTGAACTTGATGGACGCAAGTCTCTTTTCAGCTATGTAACTATGTAACTATGTAACTAGGAATCCAGCGATTCCTAGTATACATCCGAATTGTAAAAAATGTAAGATGCTTCCAAAGTCATTTGGCAGGGCAGCAGGGTGGGCTGTTGTACTATCCATGTGCAGTGGTACCGTTGCAAGAAGAGGCATGCAGTGGTGGCCGGCAGCATAGAGCTTTGATCTCTCTCATTTCATTGTAGAGTAAATGTAACCTGCCTAAGTGATCTAATTAAGTCATGTGGGTAGTTTCTGCTAAACTTGAGCATTTAGTTTCAAATAAACTGGGATTTGTTCGAATTTTGGACAATCTGTAGGTTGACCGAATATTGTACCTCCAAAGGGCCATATGAACCTATCATAAACAAACAAACCAGATGTGAAGAAATCCCTCTCTATGTACAATATGTCTTCCCTATTCATTCGGTAGATCTAACTACCGAACAAAGACCACCACCCTGGCTCATTAAACTTCAAAGAATGCTTCACTTGAACCCTCTATCTGTGCGGCCAGCGTTCGTACTACCGAACGCCACGTGGCTGAGAAAACCGCTGCCCTCTTTTTTCAGCCGAACTTGGTCTTCGAGTGTCTGGAACTAAAATCGGACTCTCGACTTCACGAACACCGGTCTCCAACAAGCAAACTCTGGATCTATATTTCCCGAATAGCTAGAAGAGCGCTATTCGGTCCTTTTGTGCATTCGAATGAGGGGAACAATCGCTGCTAAGAGCCAGGGGAATCCATTTGTGGAATTGTTCGTTTTTTCCCCTTTACTGAATAGACGGGCAAAACCACCCAAACTCATGGAACTATTTTGGGCAGCCAGCTCACGGTTAGCCGGTCACAAAGGACTCCCACCCTTTTTGAGAACCCCTGAACCGATCTGGGTGAAATATGGATATGTTAGTCACCCAGATCAGGGCTATCAGGGGACATATTATTTGTGGGGATTATTTGTGGGGATACCCCATGTATAAAGGGGTGTTCTGAATATTGGGGAAAATTGTGATTTTTCTGCCTGGAGATAATCAAGTTATTACTTTATCAGACTTGATTATCTCCAGGACTAGGGGAGGGAATTGTATGTTTGTGCTGGGTGTGTTTTACGATTTTACTGTAACTGATTGGTTATACTGTGTCCCTCCCTGTGGGATGTTCCCTTGCATGGGGACTTGCATAAAAGCCTGTGTGTGGTCATTAAAGCCAGTTCTGTTGTACCCTTCTTCTTGACTTCGGCTGATGTTGGGGGATTTGTATGCTTTATTAAGGGAATTATCTTATAAAGCTTTTTGTATGGATTTCGTCTATTTCATCTATCGAACGGAGAGCTATATTCACTGATGCTCTGGCGGTTCGGGAGGAAACTACCGACTGAGGATTAAATATACCAGGTTTCCTTGCACCAGACAATGGACGAGAATGTTTATTTCATTTGTGATTCCATTCGTGGCACCAAAAAAAGATGATTGGGAATAGTCAGGGCAAGATTAACATAGGGTCTAATGGAGCTGATGCTACATGCCAGAGCACCTGAAATTGATAAAAAAAAAAAAATACATTTAGAAATGTTTATCTTCTCTTCACTTGCTTTGTGCAGAGAGAACTTTGTATGGGAATGTAGAAGGAATGCAGGGGAACAAAACTTGTGTGAACTAGCTGACAATAAAATAGTTAACAAAAAGTTGACTTTGGCAAATGCTCTTGCTGGTTCAGTCTCTCTACAACTGACATATTCCCTTTCTGCTACACTGGCTACATCCACCTTTTTCTCTGTTCCAGACTGCTCACCAGGAGCTACTGCTTGCTAGTAAGAAGGGAAGGAGAGGAGTCGACAAGTGAGAATCGGGGGACACCAAGGAACAGTCCCCAGGAAGCATAGAGCTAGTGTCTCATAAGATGCTTTTATGGCAAACTCTGTACACTGTCTGCACAGTCCACCCTTAGTTTGCGGGCCAGTGTTATTGACAGGCAGCCTGGTGTGCATTCATCCTAGACTAACCTTCATTTCTTTCGGCAGATCTGCCCCCTTTCCAGGTGGATTTGCCCCCTTGGGTAATGCTGGTGGCATGATTCGTGTCACTGGCGCAGTGGCGTACACACATGGTGCGAAAACTGATCCGTGCCCCCCCTCCCCCTGTGCGCTTACTCTGCGTGGGCCAGGGCCGCAAAACATGGTGGCGGGCACCTGGTCGCAGGGGTCGCAGGGCTGCAACCCCTGCGAACCCTGCGACCGCGGTATGTACGCCAGTGCATGCAGATACACATACACTTAAAGGACCATTACAGACACCCAGATCACATCAGCTCAATGATGAGTTTACCAAGGGAGACAGTATAAATAGAGAACAGTAGGGGACCAAGGACAGAACCTTGGGGGACGCCGTAATAGAGTGGTTGAAAGAAACAGTGAAAGAGCACTGGGAGAGTTTGGAGGAGCACCAGGAGAGAGCAGTATCCCGTAGACCAAAATTACGGAAAAATGCGAAGAAGCTGTTGATGATCAACAGTGTCAAAGGCAGCAGAAAGATCAAGGAGAATGAGGATAGAGTAATGGCCTCAAAATTTAGCAGCAATTAAATAATTGGATACTTTGGTCACAGTCTTTTCGACAGAATGACCAGCACGGAATCCAGACTGAATGGGGTCAATCTGAGAGTAGGATTCGAGAAAGTCAGTCAGTCTGGTGTACACAACTCTCTCGAGGATCTTGGAGGCAAATGGCACTAGTGAGATAGGGCGGTAATTGGATGGGGAGTCGGGGTCAAGGCTGGGTTTTTTCTGATGCCTAAACTTTATTTTTTTTACTTCCTTTGTTTTTATTGTTCTTTTTTGTTTTCTTTTAACTACAAGTTTCTTGGGCTATTACAGAGAGATGACCAGTTTTATGGATTTTTTGAAATTTTATTTTTATGTATTATTAAACAAACTCTGGTATAGCTGCTTTCTTGTGTCTTCTCGAGCAGATGGGGTTTACAGCTTTTCCAGAATGTGTGAGTTTACTTAGAATTCTCCTTAGATTTTTACTGTATGCTCTGTTTCATTTCTTTCTTGTCTTTAATTTACTGCTTATTTGTACACATCCCAGTGTAGATCTGTGGACGATCATCTAGAATTTAGTTTTCCTTAATCATTCATGAAGATTTGTTTCAGAAGATAAGTAAAAACTGGAAACAGAATGCCCTAATGAACAATGACAATGAGTGCCAAGTCAGTGAAATTATTTTAAAATGACTTCTGAGCTATATGTTTTAGCAAAACATGAAGAATACAAAAACAATCATAATTAGAGCTGCTTCCTAGTTTGAAGAAATAGGTTTGTATGCTATGATACAATTGTTCAAATTATTAATTAACAAAACATAACTGCAAACAAATACACACACAAAAATGATCATAAAGCATAAAAATATCTTAAATCAAAAGTAAAAGTGTCTCTTAAAAAAAATATTACGCCCCTTTCTGCAACATTTCTTGCCCAGTAATGGCATCATACCAGCCAGATATTCCATTGGTGCACAGGTCAGATTCCTTGCATGTTAAAATATAATTATAAAACAGAAATCTTGTTTAAAGCCCAATGTGAGGTCTGAAACATTGAATTTTGTATTTCTAAGTTTGCAAAGTTAAAGGTAGGTTAATTTGCACAAAAGTCCAGTAAGTGCTCCCTTGCTTTCCTTCACTCTCATACATATATACATATATATATATATATATATATATATATATATATATATATATATATTACATGGACTACAAATCCCCTGTCTCTCCATTGGTAGGCTTTAGTACCCATAGGGTACAGAGAGGTCAGGAAGAGAAAAGGGTAGTCAGCCAATGGTGACCCTCCAGCTCATGGGATCTTTTAAAAGTTGCACTACTGAAAGCAACAGGAAATTCCATTAGGCTTGTCAGGAAGATCAGAAAAATTAAGAAACCACTGTTTTCCGAGAATGTTTAAAAATATGGAATAGCTTCACACCATTAATGAACTGCTGTTCATGAAAGAGATGTCATTTTAAGACATTTTAATATATATTCATTTTTTCCGAATTTAATTTCACTTAGTAGATGTCTGAATACGATGTTTGCCCTTTAAACATGTTGCCTTTTATTAATAGTTTATCTGGAAAATGAAATATTTCAGGCTGTATTCATTGCGGTTTGTTTATTCTTTGGATATATATTTTGTTCAGAATCATTTTAACCCCTTAAAGACACATGACGGAAATATTCCGTCATGATTCCCTTTTATTCCAGAAGTTGTGTCAATAAGGGGTTAATACCACTATATAAAACTATTACTATTACTATGGGCTATTTTAATCCAAAGACTTTAGCCTACTTACTCAAAATATTTAGCAGATTTTCTATTGAAACTCATATAATGTTTTTAATTTGTCAATACTATTTTTGTCATTTAATAAAATAACTATGTGTCTGAGTTTAATAGAAGTATTGGCAAGTAGAATGAACAAGCCACATAATTAAAAACCTTCTGATTATAAAATAGAAAGTCCACATTAACTGGACATTCTAAGCACTATAACAACATTTGCAACTTTACAAAAATCACTGCAGCTTTAAGTTTGCCCCTAATCTTTTGTCAATGGAGCTATTATTTCTCTCACTGCTTAAAGGGATGCTCCAGACTTCCAAAGCACTTTAGCTTGCTGAAAAGCTTAATGTGTGAAAAGGGTGTCCTGTTGTTTATTTTTTTATTTTGTAAAAAGTGCAGATTTTAATAAAAAATTACAATTGTATAAATTATACTGGTTACACCCACTTGGCTTTTCAAGCAGACAACAGGTCCCGTTACTTCCTGGTTTGATTAGTTAATTTACACTGAACTCAAGAGGCGGCAATTACCCAGAGCACCTGCCTCCTCACAAAGACTTCTCATTGAGCTGCATTGGGCAGTCTGTGATTGAACCGCCACACAAAGCCTGGGCGATGTTAGAAAAGGGGTCTGGCAAAGGCAGCAGACAAGAGACCTGCAGTTTTTGCAAGCTGTTTTTAGGAATAACTACAATGAAAAATATGCGTAATCAAATGCATGTAAGTTTTCATTTGGGATAAATCTACTAAATAGTGATAGTTTATATTTATAGTGTTTGAGCAGTGGTACATGTTGTTTAGTTCTCCACCTCCCCTCACTGGTTCTGATCAGGATCCTGAGCTATGGCTGGGGCATGTGTTCTTGGTAGCTAAAGAGCACTCTGTGTATGGTCCCACTCACAAAATTGTAAATAGGTCTAACAGTAAACTGATTGTGGTATGGCTGCTATCAGTTTATTCGGCAGTTCCACTCATTTTACATGATGAGTGCAACTGTTGCTGAATTCTGAACTACAACACACTCCATAGACTGTACAGCAGATTATCTAAGCAAATCTAATAGACCATACAGCGTGGATCCTGATTTGTGGAGCCCACCAGTGGATCCAGGGGTGGAGGGTACCATGGTATGTGCTCCCAAAACCACATATAGTTTTAGGCTAATGAGGAATTCAGCTCTGAAAACAGCTTATATGGCGTCTGCTGGCCACAAACCACGTGTGATGATTTGCAGGCGGAATGTGTGTGGTTGGAAGCAATGTGTGAATTAGGATACACATTTTTTTTAAAATCACTATTTAGTATATATACCAATAAAAACATGCATGTATTTAACTAAGCATTTTACATTGGGGGTATTTCTAAAAACAACCTACAGAAGCTGCAGATCTCTTGCCTGCAACCTTTGCAAGCCCTCCCCTTCAAACCCCGACCAGACTTTCTGTGTCTGTCCAATCACAAATTTCCCTATGCAGCTCAATGAGAAGTCTTTGCAAGGCAGGTGCCCTGGGCAATTGGCTGCATTTTGAGTTAAGCTCCAATCAGGACCAGGGTTATGATTTTATGATTGACAATCAGGGAGGTGTAAGAAGATTAAATTCTAAAAGTGCCAATTTCCAATAAAATCTACACTTTTTTATAAAAAGAAAAAAAGAGGACACACTCTTCACACATAAAGCACTTCAGCACGCACAATGTGATTTAGGGGTCCGGAGTGTCTCTTTAAAATGGTGATTACTTCCAGCCATGTGCGTGCCTTTAAATGCTTCATCACCAATGGCAAACCACAACTATCATGTGAACAAGGGATTATTAACAGGGGAACATTCAGAGAAAGGTGATATATTCTGATTAGTTTGCGGTAATATTTCATACATATGGTATAAAACATACCCCAAACACAGCACTTAAATGATCAGGTTTATTCACTTTCTGGAATTCAGAAAATTCACAAAAATCGCAAATGACTGCACATTTTAGGCAAATATAGTCCATCTGGAATACTAGGCAAGTTGGTGAATTTTTATGGCTTACCTATTTTCATCTAAAGTTTGTAATTTGCTTTCAGTTTTTCAAATATGTATTGTATAGTGAATAACTCTGCTTGTGTTTTCAGTATTATCCCAGAATAATAGCCAAAATGTATAAATTAACACAAACAGCACCATCACTTTTGTTATATTTCCAATGACATTAAGATTTATCTCGCCAAACAGACAATAAACACCTTTTTATAAAACAGGATGGCAGGCTAAACAATTTTTCATGAAAACAACTCAAAGTAGTGTCGTCTCTCATAGCAAAAATAGGGCTGTGTAACAATGAAAATATAATTTTTGCAGCAAAACTGTATTTGCCCACAATTCTACCTCTGACTCCCTTCTCCTTTCGATATGCCCCCTTTCCTCCATGTGATTGTTGCTCTGCCATCCTATTTCTGTCCTTTGCTTCTTAAGATACTCCTATTTCTGTCCTTATCTTTTTTTTTTTTTTTTTTTACTATTTTAAGATATCTACACAGCTTTTATTTGTATTGCTGTACAATGACTTACTTTTCTGCAAAATAAATAACTTAAAGGATACTCTAAACACCAAGATCACTTTAGCTTAATGAAGCAGTTTTGGCGTATAGATCACGTCCTATAGTCTCACTCCTCAATTCACTGCTATTTAGATGGTAAATCCTTTTTGTTTTTGCTTATGCAACGCGAGTCATACCTCCTTTGGCTGTGACTGACACAGTCTCTAAGAAAAAAAAAAAAAGTTTTGTTTTCAATCAGATCTGATCGTACAGTATGCTTAGACTTTGTGATCATAAATTCTTAAATTAAACACACTGTGCAATAAAGAACGTTTAAACATTAGATCTCTCTTTACAGGAAATGTGTAGGGAGACTGTGTAAGTCACATGCAGGGAGGTGTCTATGGCTACATAATCAAAGTTATGTAACTCCTAAATGACAGAGAATTGAGCAGTGAGACTGCAGTGAGACACCCAACCTGTTCTATCAGGCAAAAGTTGTTTTTGTACTTATAGTGTCCCTTTAACCCCAAAAATATAAGACAATTTCATCTATAAATATACCTGGCAAACCTCAAATAATAAATCATTATATTCATATCTCCATATTTCTGCTGCTTAAAGCATGCATGAACACACGGACTAACTATTCCCTAATCTTCATAAAGGAATGTGCTTCCACATAGCTGAAATTTATGCCATTTAAAAAGCGATCTCTTTATATTTATTGAATTATATGTATCTTTAATCTGGGCAAGAATTCTTGGTAAGCAATAGTTATTACGGCAGAACAAAGAAATAGCAAGACTCCAAAAGTGACAAATTTTGTCACATTTTTGCAAGAACGTCTTTGTAGTCTCGTTTGAGCGTATCTTAGTTCTTTTTAAGTCTAATTGGTGCAGTGACCAGAGTAACCGTGCCTTTGATCACTGTCCTGATATTCCTCTGAGTAATGAGCTTGTTAAAATATAATAGTGTCATTATTCATCATGTGCTTTAAATTATTGAGGACCATTTTCCACTGTGTGATCCTCTTTTGTGAAATCATTTGTATTATTTACTTATGCATATTTTAATACTTCACTTATATCACATGGTCTGTCAGTTATTTCAATGGCCAGTGTTGAAATAGGATTGTTTTAAAATCCTGTATTGCATGGATATTGATATCACCTATAGAATAATTCCATGTGATAAATATGTTATAGGTAATACAAGCGTCACCTCTATACATCATCAGGGGCCCTAATCTTGGGCAGAACTGGATATGTATGTCTAGGTCATGGCCCAAATTAATGAAAGCTACCCTCCTGAGCATATGCCATAATTGTTTAATGTAAGAAGGGAAATAATGGAAGATTATGCTAGCTTTAGTGTACTTATAATCTTTTTTTTTTAAATTCTTTATTTTTCTGTGCAATTAGATTACAGGTATAAGTAAAGTGCCACAATAGCACACAGATATTAAACAACAAAGATTTCGACTGGGCACATATAGGCTGCAGATTTTTATATTATTATGTTTAAAAAAGCTAGACTGGCATGTCTACTTCAGCGTTGGCGGCGTGGGAACAATTAGGCAAAAGAGGTAGACATGTGCGTGATATTCTATATAATGTTTGTCGCTTACATTGCTGCACATTTTCCTTTCCTTAAAATAAATGGAAGAACAGAATAAGAGCTTCAGAAACACATTTCTATCTAACGGATTGAGAGAGAAACAAACATACATAATATAGAACTGTACTTAGTTACTTTTAACTGGCTAATAACCCTCTACCTATATTAGTGGTAGACATTTCTAGGAATATGGCCACATAGCAGAGTGATGGGTGATAGCTTATGGTTTATAATCCCCCAAAGAGAATGCTGCGTTAGGGTGTGGATAAGTATAGATGTAACAATATACAAACTGCGGGGGAACAGTAAAATGGTGTGGTAAGGCTGGAAAGTTCCCAAGTGGAGATCACTGTGGGAGGGCGGGATTTACCCAACCCCTGTGGTCGGTAAGTACACCGGGTATTAAGGCTCTCTGCTGGGGCTTACGGGATTTCTGCTCCTTTGTGTTGTGCCTCTCCAGCCTGTATCCTTGTTATGGGGTAGTTGTCTGTGCCCCTTGGCCCGCAGCCTCCCTGTGGTTGAGCCTTTCCCTGTCCGGGGAGTGCGGGTGAGTCCACGTGGTTGATGTCGGTTGGTGGTGATAGTCGTTCATCTGCATTTATTGTGTAGCGGGGGAAACCCTCATGGGGTCCTCAGCCTGGGTGGTCTGCCGGTACCTGGAGCCGGTCCTTGTGGAGACCCATCATTCGGCATTTCTTTGGGGTTCATCTGGCTTGTGGTTGTGTCTGCAAGCCTCCGCTTCCTTCGCTAGGTGACGCTCCACAATTGCTCCCAGAACCTGGCAAATGCTTTGTCTATGCGTTCTTCCCATGTGGCCCAAGATGGTGGAGTTAGAAGCAAGGCAGGCCTCTCGTCATCGGCCATCTTGGTCAAATGCTGGTCGGTGTAAAGTTCTGTGGGACCCCTCTGTCCAGTGCTAGGTGAGTAAGCTAGCTGCCCAGTGGGGACTGGGATATCCCCCACTGGTACAGAGGGGGGGATGGGAGCCCGCTGAGTCACCTCCATTGGTCTGAGGGGAAGGAGAGAAGCCGTCTCTCCTCTCCTCAGCAGCCCGCAGGACGCGACTTTGTGTTGTCTCAGGACCGCTAATCGCCGGCATCGTGTTTGCAAAAGAAAGACTCCCGAGGTTTGCAGGTACGTAGAATACACGCTCAATCCAAGAAAGTCCTGATTCTGCAGGTAAACTTCGTTTAATTTGGCTTTTGGTCCCGTAACTCAGCCTCAGTGCATCCTGCTGGCTTGGCGGTCAGGCTCCACCCCCTCGGTGTACTTATAATCTTAATTTTCATAATGACAGGAGGCGAGTATTTTGCATAAACTCTCTTTACTAACTCCACAGCAGCAAAGAAGAAGAATAACAAGAACCAATCAAAATGCAATAGGAAGAATAGCATCCACAGTGAATAGGCTCCTCCTCCTCCTTCAGCTAGCGACATCACAGACGAGAAAGCCCCAACATAATGAACAAACGATCTTTCTTGGCCTCACACACGGAAAGAATCAACAAGACGAACAAGATATTCCTTTTGAAACGTAGGGTAAACCTTGGATGCCATCTCCAGAAGAAATCAGAATCCCGCCTTGAATTAAACTGAAAAGAGAATGTGAACATAGGTAAGGCACTAGTCTCAAGACTATGAAAACAAGGAATTTACCCCACTATAAAATTAGGAATAACTAACTAAGTATAGTTAAATAAATAAGTACAATTAAATTACCTAGAATTACAAACGGTATTAAGCACTAAATCCCTGACTATATCCCAATCCATATATGCATGACCTTGCACCTGATATGAGTAGTGAAATACAGAAGACATTAGAGATTGTATGATGAAGTGGGGATAGGCTATAAAGTCGAAGAAGTAATAGGAAAGCAAACCATAGAGGTAGGACCGGCAAACCCAGTTCCCTAAATGACCCGTCAAGCGAATCCCTAAATTCGAAGAAGGGAGGGAAATGGTGGGAAAATACTCTCCTCCTGTCATTATTAAAATTAAGATTATAAGTACACTAAAGCTAGCATAATCTTCAATTTTATTACATGACAGGAGACTTCCTAGTTTGCATTTGTAATGCTGATGTAAAAGGGACTAAAGTAAAAGTTCCAAAACGTGGATTCACGAGACCAGTCTGCTGTACGATGAATATCCGACAGCGATGCCCCGGCCGCGAAAGCTGATGAAGCAGCCGCACCGAGCACCGAATGTGCTCCAAACGTAGCTTCCACGCCCGCCACGGACAATATCCATTGAACCCATCTGGCGAGTGTAGTCACTGAGACTGGGTTATGTGATCTAATGTAGGACACCAGCAGATGTCCAGAGGCAGAGGTTTGGGGTGGGGTTGTAGCTTCCATGTAACTCCGTTAGGTCAAGACCACACATAGTTGAAGGTCCGTGAAAAAAAAGGGATAAAAAAATCAATGATGAATTTGATTTGGTGCGATGGGGTACCCGGAAGGTGACCCCATCCTGAGAGACCGAAAACACATCAACCTCGAACGCCTTTACGTCGGAGACCTGTCGCAAAAGAGACGAGGCAAAGCAAAATGATCATCTTGGCCGAAAGTTGCCAAAGTGAGAGTTTGTTGTTGGGAGGCCAGTCTCTTAAAAAAACAGAGGACGACATTGACATGAATGTTTGAGGCCCGATGGTCATTGTAGGCCCATGCAGAGAGGTAGCATTGTCTCGTCCCCGGTGCCCACGAGTCCCATAGGGGCTCCCTAGCAGCCTGCGATAGTTCCCCAATCTGCCAGGCGCCCCGGAAAGAATCCAAGCCACCAGGGGTGGACGAGAGTCCAGTAACAGCAGACGAGGGTTCCCTTTCGGATCCGTGAGAAGTGTTGGGTAGGACGGGTAAAAGTAAAAGTGAGTCTGCATAGGACAATGCCAGCAGATGCAGGATCCAAGGTTGACTCTGCCATAGGGGAGTGATTAGTAGGAGAGATATTTAGTGGACCTTCAGGTAATGGAGAGTCATAGCTATCATAGTGAATGGGGAAAAGCGTACGCGCCGGTGGTTGGCCACATTTGTAGGAAGGCATCCACTGCTTTGCTCTCCTGGTATGGGAGCCAGCTGAAGATGTCTAGAGTCTGTCTGTTGTTGCGTGATGCAAACAGATCCAGATGAAACGGGCCTCTCAGGTGCTAGAGGATGTCGATGATCTGGGGGTCCAGCATCCAATCGCTGCAGTCTAGCCAATGGCGGGAGAACCAGTCCACTGTGAGATTCGTCTCTCCTGGCAGGTATTCCGCCTTGAGGGAGATGCTCTGGGGAAGGCAGTAAAAGTCGAAAATCTCCTTCGTTAGTTCTGACAGAAGTCTTGAACGGGCTCCGCCCAGACGGTTGAAATAGCGGACTGCAGAGACGTTGTCCATCCTGAGGAGGATGCAACAATTGGACCTGTCCTTTGCAAGGCTGCATATGGCGAAGGAGGCCACAAGAAGTTCTAGACAGTTGGTATGCAAAGTGAGTTCCTGTGAAGTCCAGGCTCCTCCTGTCAGAGGGCCAAGCTCTCTGGTGCCCAATTCCACCAACTTTCCGTCTATGTGGAGTAGTGCTGCCTTGCGCCTCTCTTTGACGAGAGGCCAACGTTTGCATTTCCTATAAAGCAGAAACCCCTTTGAGCCTATATCATGCGCCCATTCCCTAACTGTGTTGGCATCGAATTGGTCAGCCCTCTGAAAGGCGTCATTCGCCAGGTACATGATTCCAAAGAGGGGTCCAGTGGCATTTAATAATTTGTCCTGAGCTGCTCCGAATCCCCTCTCCACCCTTTTACGGGGGTCGCAACCACGTCTCGTCATGAAGGTTGACATGACCTGGTCGAATTCAGGTGTTTGGGCAACCTGGTCCAGTAAGGAAGGGAGTAGGCATTCCGACTTCAGTCGGTTATGAACCACCTTGCCAAGCGGCTTGCGTAGCCATAGGTGCATACATTTTGAAAAAAGTGTTCTATATAAAGCCAGTGTTGTCAGGTACATGTTTTTATCCACTTGAGAAAGCCCTAAGGGGAGAAACACATTGTGGTATTTTAATTGCTGAATTTTACTAAAGGTATTTTGGCCACTTTTAGTCAGCCATTTTACTCTTTTATTTATTTTTACCTGGCACCAGAGTTTTTATTGTTCCAGTGAGAATTTTACTCCAAAGAATCCTTAGTGGGGATTGTACCACTCAAGCTTTATCCATTGAGCAGTCTGCCTGCTCAATAAAATGTGAGTAACCACTTGGTATTTTATTATTTCACCTCTGACTTTAATACAATAAGCACTATTATTGTTTCTTTTATATTTCATATGGTCCTTATACCAACAAGATATCCATCTAATACAAAACTTCCCGTATCCTATAAGTGGGGATTGTACCACTGTATGCTATCCACACTAGAGCTTGTCGTATAGCTCTGGAAAACGTGAGAAGGACCATATAGACCTCTAACAAAATAGTACTTAGTACCTGTTGGGATATACTGCACCATAATTTGCTGTCTTTTTATTTTTTCATACGGATCTCACAAATATCCCATGCCCATACCTTACTGAGGAATACTTCCCCTGACAAGATTGTGATTGACTTCTTATACAAGGTTTTATTTGGACTTTTTTCTGCATTTACCAGGCATAGACTCTTTTGGACTTACTTTTTGGACTCCTGATTATTATTCATTATCTATATTTTGAACTATTTTTTTTTTTTTTATCTTGTATGTATTTTCTCTTAGGTAGTGTCTTGTATATGTGCTTGTATAGTTTATAATTAGGTTTTTTCACCTGTGGCACTGCCTCCCAATTCCACCTTGTTTTGCTTTGTCCACCCAAACACTTGCTTAGACTTAGTAAAGGGTGAAGATGAACTGGCTTATTGGGACAAATGCCACTCTTTATTCCTGGGTTCCAAACAGGGGGTTATCAGGAAAACAATAGGTATTGCACAACATCTGGTGCCTAGGTGTTTGTATCTGACCAGGTAATTGTATTAACAACCAGATACCTCGGCGCCTAATAACATTAGTACATGAAAACTAGGGTTCCCGTGCCTGCATCCCCAAACCAATGCCATTTCCGGAAAGTTCTCTTCCGAGAGCTCATTCTGTCCAAAAAGTGCTTGCATCAGAGATGTGTAGCTCAAGTTAGCTGGATGTCAAGTTTTGACCGGGCTTCAGCCATCCTCTGATCCGGTGCATAGTTTCACTGCGCTGGGTGGGAAGTCCCGGGTTACTAAAATGATGGTGCTTTCTGCTGGTACATGGAGCTCCCTCAAGTCCTTGGTGTCATTTGATGACTTACCACCTCCCCTATCACTTCTCCAAATTCCGCCCTGTTTGGTGACTCTGGGACAGAGAGCAATATCAACAATGTTTTACCGGCCTCTACGCAATCAGTTTGGGAGTTCCAGAGAGTTTGTGGTTGCTCCCTGCCAGGTGAGCCATGACTCTGTGAGTTAGCTGTCGGACTGTGACTCCTGGGCCTCTGGAAATGGACATTGGGCTGGGAGGCACAGGCTGGAAGGATAAATGTGGTCCCTTTTTAAAAGGAGGTGGTGGTTGGGAGTCATGTACCAGTCCTGGGTGACCGGATGGTCTGTCACACTTTTCACTTAATAGTGACTAGTTTTAATTTGAAAATTGATTTGCTGAATATATAGAAGCAGTTGAACTTAAAAAAAATTACTAAAATACCCAAACAGAAGATTTATTTTCCTAAGATTTTCTAACCAGTTGTCACTTTACTACAACTCTCTCTCTTTTTTTTTTTTTTTTTTAGATAAATTGATCATGTAATATTTTATTCTTGTTCTTAAATATGTTAATTTATTTTTTAATTCAAAACTAATTAAAAATGTAATAAAATTCAATGTGTTTCCTGTAATTTGATTTAAAAATGAATAAAATTCCACTCTAATCCTCATTTTTTTGTCTCATATATTTAATTACTTTTCTATTGTTGAACAATACTTAAAATTAATCTGTTAAACTGGATATAGAATGAAGTTGTTAATTTGACATTATGAAAATTGTTCTTGTTCTTTTGTCAGCTAGTACATAATGAATATTTTATATACTAGAATCAAGAGAATTAAATAATGCAAAATTAGAAATGTATTACTTTGTAATGTAAGTAGAATATTTCAAAACTTTATTCTTTTACAAAATGGAAACCAGTGTCTGAAAAAAATCAGCATACAGACATATAAAGCTTCATTCAACCTAACAAGATCTGGGTCATGAGTCCAGTGTGAGGTTGGTTGGAGAACTAATTTGTGGTATGTGTCAGAGCAATAGGAATTAGCTGGATTGTGGGATCGCAAAATCATATATGATCGTTCTCCTTGTGGTCAGTAAACAAGTATGTAGACCAGAAAATTTGAGATTTCTAGTTCAAGACCAGATAAGACCAATAAGAAACAAAACAAAATACATTAATGGGTTGTCAGTCCAGCTATTGTTAGATTACAACACTTTAATAATCTGCCAAAATCAAGAAAACTTTGGAAGAAGGAAGCTATAGTCACACATAGCAATAAGGCCATGGTTAAACATCTCTCGTCTAACCAGTTGTTCAGAGGCTTATCTCTGAGAACTTCATCACAAACATTTTGTAGCATCCATTTCTCAATCTTTAAACTTATACTTTGTACTAGTACTAATATTTTTGCATTTGAAGATATGCTTTTTATTATGTTTTTTTGTTTGGAATGTTACCAAATTATAGTCACTTCTAGCTGCAGACACATCCCACTATTTCCTGTTTCAACGGAATCTGTTAAATTACACAATATTGACAAACTTTAGTTTTTGTGTGTATAAGGAATTATCACTGGTTACAGCTTTATAGTCTATACACTATTTGTGCTGCAAAGTCATCATACAGTCAGAGGTCCTAATGGAATCTAAATTTGTATTTGCCAGTGGTAAGTCAATAATTGTTCAATGACTAATGCAGACAGAGACAGACGACAAGATCTATGGACACTGTCCAATAGTGTGATGGGTACAATAAATGGGTTCTAGATGAATTTCTGGTGCTGTCTAAACTAAATATACTGTAGTTTAAAAAAGACCAATTGGCCTCTAAGAATTGCTTATTTGATTAAAATTGTATAATCCTAAAATCAACTGTACGGTATAATTAACAGGGCACCATTTGGAGGTGACATAGCAATGAAATTGTAATTGTTTTCACCTCTTATCAAACAGCAGCGTAGTATTGTTACTGAAACTCATTTCAATGCAATCATAACAAATATATGAGCCAAAGTAGGAACTATGTTGTCTCATGTTCTAGTAAGAGTTTGTCAAAAGCTTCTCCCACCACATCATGCTATTACCCATCATGATGGTTGATGGAAATGGAACATGTAATATAGAATAGACGCTTATTTTTTATTATCGGATATTCCACAAGCCTCTGTTTGGGGATTTCCTGCCTAGTTAGTGACATATTCTAATTTCTTACAAAAGGCAGCTCAGTACTGGTAGAAGGAGTCCTACCGCCATCCAGATTGTAGAAAGTCACAACTCCTAGAGGACAGACATGACATGAAGTAAGAATAACATTGGGTAACGAAGATATACATTTCAGGCAAGTGTTGTCCTCAAAACCTTTAACTGAGATAATTTATACCAATTAACTCTTGCACAAACCGATACGTAGAACTGTAGACCTGTTACCTGACATTCTGTAGTAGTTATAGAAAATTCTATCAGTATCAGTCTGCATCCACAGAGTAAAGGATTGACTGAGAAGAACCCTACGAGATACCGGTCAAAACCCTGCGAGATACCGGTCATAATCAAAACATATGTCAATTGGGCCTGGTGGTCAGGCTGACACAAGTCTCTTTTTGAAATCTAATAACACACTGAGATTTATCAAGGCAAAATAGGTGCAAAGTACAAAATTTTAGCAAATTTTATCGGATTCCATGGTGACCAGTAAATTTTTTTTAGCACTTTGCACACAATATAACTTGTTTTTTTACTTGATAAATCGCCTTGAATAGCAGTTGTGATAAAAATCTAACTTTTCCTGTTAAGCACAACACATGAATCAAAATGTTTATTTGCTAACCAGAAAGCATTTATTGGCATTTTTATTGAACAAGTGTGCCGAGGAATAACCCCTAGGATTTAAAGCAAGCAGAACAATTAGCTATTTTTGAGGCATTCATTTGGGGCTTTACAACATCTGATTCCACCGGCTGCATTAAATCACTCTCGCTGGCGATTATGTGGTTCACCAGACATCTGGAAGCTTCATCAATATTTATATTTTCCTGTAAAAAAAAAAAAAAAAAAGAGAGATAAAAGACAAAAAACAGCAGAGTATTATAATTTAGCTTGGAAAAGAGAAAAGCACATTTAATCTCAGAAGCATTTGCTCAAATAGTGCTAAGCTGTATGGCTCAGTTTCCAAATTAGCTCAGAACATAAGTTATATTTATGAAAAGAATATGAAACACATATCAAAGCAGAGATTAATTTCTCTTACAAGTATAATGAAACTTAGAATTTTATATTTTTTTTCGAGATTATGTTTTCGCAAATAGCACTGCGTGCAGACTTTAAACTATTTTTATTTACAGGAATGCAAGTCTTTTCTGGAAAACACAACTAAGTCACCTAAAACTTGAGTTAACCTTATTGTCATGTGGTGCTCCATTTTCTCTGAAATACATATTAAAGGGGCACTTTAAGCACCACAACTACTACAGCCCAGTGTAGTGGTCTGTGTTAAAAGCAGTTTTCAAGTAGTTTGACACAAACATGTTTGATCTGTTCCATTCCTTAGCAAAGTCCTTTTAAAAGGCCCAATTTTGAAAGTCACAGTACATTATTTTGTGTGGGCTTGAACATAAATTTGTCTTTAAGTACAAAGTTGACAAAATTAGACATCGTGATAGTTATTCATGGAAACTCGAAAGGTTTTATACACTAACTGTGAAAAGAGTTGCTCCTTTGTACTGCTATTTACCTTTAAAAAAAAATAGTTTAACCCCTTAAGGACCAAACTTCTGGAATAAAAGGGAATCATGACATGTCACATATGTCATGTGTCCTTAAGTGGTTAAACAAACAATTATGACAGAAAATTAACTGAACAAAAAGAGATGAGATGGCAAAACAAGGGTTTCATTTCACCACAATCCACTTGTCAATCAACTTAAATATGTGCCAAATCATTTCTGTGGAAAATAAACACATTTTTGGGACAGACGAATTATGGCCATTTGGCTTTTGGCTAGTCTGAATTTTATAATGAAAAAAAGATTCATGAAAATGAATCAGAAGAACCAAAAGTGAGCCTAAATGGTCCAGTCAGTGTTCTGAAAAACATATACATAATATACATTTTCTGTATATATTTTGCAGTACACTTATAGGAGCATTTTCCCGCCTATAAATACAGATTTTTTTTTACCTACACCTCATTCCCTCTATTGCCCACTTCTCACAGTTGATCTGTGAAAACAATCAACATTTAGTAGCTGTCCCTCAGCCACCAATCATCTGTTTTCCCCATCAAACATCTCTATTTTTGGCTCTGTGGACCAAATACAGAGGAACATGGGCGTCCATTGTACAACTCGTTTTTTTTGTGATTAGTCTATGGCAGTTCAGAAATTGGGAATCTGTACAATCATCCGATTGGCCCAAATTCAGACAAATTGGTGTTCATAATGAAACATATCTCCAAGTCTACTAATCACTCATTGTCAAAATGAAACATTTTTATTTTAAAAGTTCCTCTGTATATTGCTTTGCTTTCTAACAAAAGAATTAAAAAAATTGCATCGAAGTCATAACATAAAAACACAATAAACTGCATATATTCACAACAAAATATACACCAATATTTCAAATAGCCTTGGCTAGAATTCCCAGAACCTGCTATAAAATTATATACATGAACAACGTATTAAGAAAAGGAGTTCTTAGTGATTAATAAAATTGCAGTAAATTGCCCATGTCTTGCAGGCTATTAATAACCCACGTAAGGTTATTTTAAGATCCGTGTTTCACATTCCACGGCTTCATAATATATCATTTTCAAAGTGCCGTGAAAAAGAATAATCAATTGAAGGAGCCAATCAGGAAATGGGAACTTCGCAGCAGGACATAGAAGCAAACCGGGGATTAAGAAAGTAAGCCTGAAAAATATTTTTAGACTTACTCACATCCACTAAATCAAAATGATTATGGAAAATGTTGACATTAACCTTTTGAGGAAAATATTTGTAAAGAGCATGGTCCCTAAAGAAATTGATTCATTTTAAGCTCTTGATGAATAGGGGTTAAGCAAATCACATCACAGCGTAATAATTCTGGCATGTGGTATGTCACAAAGGGGCTAAACTTTCAAATATCAGCTTGGAAATAATCATTTTTCCACCAACAAAACGCATTACACCATTTATAAGGACGTGTGTTATTGCAAAGCACAGAATACTGCTGTACCCCCCTGGTTCAAGAATGATACAGTAGGCTTAGTAGGACTTGTGGCTGGTTTTTAGGGCAAAGATTAGGGGTATGTTGGATCAGGGATATTTAGAGGGTTACTCCAACGACCATGACTATGGCACTGATTTGAACTAACTAGTCATGGTGGTATGAGTATGTATGTGGATGTCAATTCTGTGCATATTTTAAATATGTTGTCAGTGGGCATACCCTCTGGCAACAGATGTACAAATCTTACATTTGCAGGCTGGGCACCTGCCAAGGTGGATAGCTCTCCATTCCCTCTCTCCTACTCTGTGGACACTCTCTCCAGCCTCACTGTTAAAAACTGGAAGAAATCCTCCCTCCCTCCTCCCCACTCCACCTTCATGTCCCTTGCTAGCCCAGAGCGCACACATATAATCTGAGCCAGAGAATTGATCCAATGATAGGTTTATCTATGCCGGGTGACGTCATGAAGGGGCATCGAAGAACAGCGTCAAGTGATGTGCCTGGTGCTGGATTAAGGTAAATTCAAAAACAATTTGCAGGTTGTTACGAGGGGTACCCAATAGTTGTGCTCGATAGGGCATTTATAATGTAAAAGGTAGAGTGATGTAGGCTTTAAGGATAGGGAGAAATCAGCTTAAAGGGGCTAACGCTAAGGTACTATAACCCCAGCCTTTGATCTAGCAGTAATGAATGGAATCTCAGCAAAACGCTTTTAAATCATATTGTTTCGATTGTAATATTTGGAATTTCTTTTTCTGCACTAATTATTTATCTTTTTTATTGCCCTGCAATTTGCCATCTTAAAGTAAGTGTTGGGAAGAGCAAATCTTACAATACAGTACAGTTACAAGGTTATATTCTTATTGTATATGAAACAAACAATCTTGTTTAAGATTTTGTTTGTGTAATTCTTCTACTGGAATACTGAACATTAATTTAGCTCTTTGGGCAATTCCCACATAGAATTGTATTAACTTCATTATTAAACAAACTGTTAGGTTTTCACTTGCATTGAATAGGATTTGGTTTATTGTTGTTCATGTCATGGCTAGAATTTCATTACTTTTTCTCTAGAGTATATTATATATATATAAATAATTTTATTTTTTATTAGAGCCTAAACGAAAGCATATATATATATATATTTCCTGGCTAATCATGGCAGCATATACACATGGGTTAGCTCCTCCCCTACAGCCGATAGGACAGGAAAACCACCAAGGTTTTAAAAGGAGGCTCCATCCCTAAGGTCCTCAGTCTTTTTCCTGTCCTACAGCCCTTAGGACGTGAGCAATTTGCTCCCTTTACTTATGGACATGTATGTTGTTTTATCTTCATTACTTTATTTTCTGTTTTACTGTAGTACATTATGCAGTTGTGCTTTTATGCTGTGATGCATTTAAGCTTTGATATCTTTAACCCCTTAAGGACCAAACTTGTGGAATAAAAAGGGAACCATAACATGTCACACATGTCAGGTGTCCTTAAGAGGTTAAACTAGTGCATTATACATCTGTACCTTATTTTTAAGATTGTGGTACATAACGCGGTTGTGCTTTTACTAGGAAGCATTTAAGCTGTTGCATTTAAAACTGTTTTCATTTAAAGTTGCATGTAATACCGCAAGTCAAGACTGCAGTGCTTTTGAAGACTGCAGTTTGTTTGAAAACTGTGATACATTTTGGAAACTGTGATACATTTTGGAAACTGTGATACATTTTGGAAACTGTGATACATTTTGGAAACTGTGTTACCTTTTATACCTTGCGGCCTTTAGACTGTGGTGCCTTTAAAATTGATTTTTTGCTCCTGGTTGCCATTTAAACTTCCTTGCAGGCACTTTTGTTATCTATGTTGCTTCCCCTCGGTCCCAGTGATTTATTCCTGGTTCCCTGGGTGTTTAGGGGCCATGTTGGCTTCAGACAGAGTCCTCTCCCTGGTCTCTAACAGCAAACACACTCAGAATAGGCCCACATGTGTGCAGTTTGGGCCTTATTGGGCCTAATACAGAGGACTTGCATTGTGGGAATACAAGTTGTGGCAGCCATCTTGGATAAGGGCAATTGCCAGAAAGTGCCTAAAATAAAGGGAAAATTACAGTAAACATACACTTATTGGGTAAGTATTTGCAGGGTCTCCAGACATGGATAAGTGCTGTCTTCAGCCTGTTTTAAAGCTGTTTCGCTGGCTTCTTATAGAATTTAACAGTGCACATTTTTTCTTAATACTTTACCACAGGTAATATTTAGTTGTTATTATTTGTCAGGTGTCTGATTCTTCACCAGGATCTGGATATGAGGAGAATACAGTGGAAGGAATCGGTTATGCACTGACTGCCTCCAGAAGGTTGTCGCTTCAGCATGACCTATCACTGTGCAGCCACATGACATGTGGACAGGGCTTACAAAGTAAGTTCCAGAGGCCTTAGGGGTAAGATAAGAGGCCAGGCTTTACCCTGTGGAGGAAGTTATTTCCAACCCCAGAACTACACCACCTAAGTTGCACACTTATGGATCATAGGTGGACGCAGACCTGTCCAAAATTTTACGCCTACCATTGCAGGAGGCCAGCCAGCTGTGATTTCTGCTGCTGTTTCTACAAACATGAGTTATGTGATTAAAGATCTAAAGGCTACTATGAAGAGAGATATTAAAGGCCAAGATTGAAGAGGCAGTCTGAAGTCTTCTGGTTACAACTGACTTCTTCACAGAAACTTGCCTAGATGTAACTAGGATAGTCTGTGGATCAAATGGCTTTATCTATAGCAGCTAAGAAAGCATTATGGTTCTGTTTCTGGGATGATGACTCATCCTCAAAGTCTGCCCTCTACACCATTCTATTTGAAGGGGTGGTGCTGTTTGGGGAAAACTTTGGATAATTCCATTGAAAAGGCGAATGAGGGCTGCAAAATATTGGTACCTTAGGATGGAAGTTCCAAGGATCCCAGCTCCTCATAGTCTGACCGGAGAACCTCCAGTGACCAGTATTTCTGAGATACATGAAGCTACTGGCCCTGCGGGGAATACTCCAGAGGTAACTCATGGCAGTTGGTAAACCTGCCTTTAAAGGTTCTAATGTAGCTATAACGCAGTTGTTTTGCTCTTCAGCAATGAACATATCTCTTCCATTACTAGGAGCCTCATTTTTCTGATTACACATACCTGGGCTTGTCATACTCTGGAGGCTTGAGTGTTATCCATGGCCCAGATTGATATAGACTGGAGTTTTTTCTTAATGGGCACGGGCCTCCATACCAACAGGAGCATTAAGACCAATGAATCAAAAGGTAAAGCACTGAAGGAAGAAGCCTTCTTGACAAAGAGGTGATTTTTTTTTAGGTCCCAGAACAAGAGCAGTTCCAGGGACAAGTTTCAACCTCTCTTCTGGTGCTAAGAGGAAAAGCACATGAAAGCCTACACTGGATCTAAGAGGGGCCAACAAGAGGCTGAATGTTAGTCTTCAGGATGGAGTCAATCAGATCCATATCTCAAGCAATCTGGAAGGATAATTGCCTTACCTCTATATATCTCAAGGATGCTTACTTTCAGTCCAATCTGCAGAGATCTTCGGCATTAGCTCAGAAGAGAACTTCCATGTTAGTGCCCTACCATTTGGCCTCAATGCGGCCCCAAGAATCTTTCTATGTGCTTATAGTGTTATTGAGAGTCCAGAACTCCACCTGGTTCCATTATCTGGAGGATCTACTTGTGATAGCCTTAGACCCTCAGAAGGCAGGCACACATAGGTATATAGTTCTTTCATAACTCCTAAAGTTTGGCTGCTTGATGAATATCAAGAAAAGCAGTTTCAGACCAGCTCAGTGATTGACATTCCTGAGTTGAAAATTCTAGGCTCTGCTTTTCCCTATCTCGGGAACAGTTCCACAGATTTTAAAGGTTTTCTCTCACAGTTTCTTCATTTCTGCTTGGTAACAGCAAGAAAATAGATGCAACTACTAGGAATCCGGGCTTCCACCAGGAGACTTGTCAGAGGGGCCCAATGGCATCTCTGGATTCCTTACAGATCCTTCCTATCTTGGTCTAACAAGAGAGAGATTATTGGAGCCAGCCACTTACTATGTCCTCATCAGTGGAGTTGCACCTTACCCTGGCTGCTGAAAGAGGGATTGGATCTCTGAGTTTCCAGTGAACAGAACCTCATTGGTCAATTATTAGCTCGAATTCCAGTTTTTATAAGATTGGTTGCACAGTGTTTGGACCATGTTGCACAATATTTCCATTCATTTGTATGGAATTAAGAGTCATTTTCTAGGCTCTTCTTCACTTCAGAGGCTTGCTGAAGAATGAGTGGGTCCAAATTTGCTCAAATTTCAATGCAACTGTATCCTATATCTACCAAGATGGGTATCACAGATACGTATTGATGGAATTCCAGCCCATAATGATCAGGGCACAGAAGAACAACCAGTGGCTCAGAATACCATGGCTGTTTGCTGGAGCCGAATAACTGTGCCAAGGTGGATTGGCAACCATGTCCTTACGGATCCTCGTGGTTGACGCAGATTGTTTGATGGCCATTTCTTGAAACTACCAGGTCCAGAAGTATTTTTTACATGCTAGGACCAGAATGCTCAGGTTCAGGATACACTGGCTCAAATTTAGAATTTTAGTATGATGTACATATTTTCCTGTTTTCAACTTTCTTAAAAAGGCAATGCAAGAGGTGACAGTGGAAGACCGTGTCGACTCTAATTCCTATGATGAATAAGATGATTCTGGAACCTCCAAGGGAAATTCCTGTACGTCCAGACCTATTACAAGGCCCCATGACACACCAGGATCCTCAAGTTCTGGTGTTGATGCGGGAGTCCATATTAGTATAGGCATCCCTGAGACGGTCATTGAGATCCTCTTACAATCCTATACAGGCTTTACTAAGCTTGACATGCTTTTGTCTGTTGGAATTACTCCTCGTTCAGGCCTTGAAAGGTTCTGTGTTATAACACTCTAGAGGAACACTTAGCTGCACTTTGCTTCATATAGGCATTGATTGAAATCATGCCTCCACTGAGTGTGGTGAAGCCAATATGTGACATACCAATGGTCACACGAGCCCTGACTGAACCATTATTCGAACCTCTAGAAGGAGCTTCCATGGTGGTAGCACAGAAAGTGCTGGTGGCTGGTACCCCAGCAAGAATAATGGGTGAACTCCAGGCTTGGTCCTGTGAACCCCCTTTCACTACTTTTCAACAGATATGATCGTCTTGCATTTGGCACCTGAAGATCCTGCCTTTGGTGAATGCTTATCTATGTCATTCTCTACCTGTACTGAAGGGTACCGATTGAGCGTTGATGCCCCTGGTGTTTTGCTTCATGTAAGCAACAACTGAACTCAAGCCTCCGCTGAGGGTGTTGAAACCAATATGTGATGTACCACTGGTCTCACAGACTCTGACTGTACTTCTAGCAAGAGCTTCCATGATGTTAGCCCAGACGTTGCTGTTGCTAGTGACTGGTACCTCAGCAGGGTGAATGTGTGCACTTGCTGCACTTTGCTTCATATAGGCATTGATTGAAATCATGCCTCCACTGAGTGTGGTGAAGCCAATATATGATGTACCACTGGTCTCACGGGCCCTGACTGAACCATTATTCGAACCTCTAGAAGGAGCTTCCATGGTGGTAGCACAGACAGTGCTGGTGGCTGGCACCCCAGCAAGGGAAATGGGTGAACTCCAGGCTTGATCCTGTGTACCCCCATTCACTGAATTTCAACAGGAGATGGTTGTCATGCACGTAGCACCAGTGATCGTGCCCAAAGTGAGAGCTTTTCAATGCCGTTCTCTACCTGTAGCGAAGGATTTGGGGCATTCTCCACTAGTGCTGTTACAGCATCTCGTGGGCTTCCATGGCAATGGTCTCTGCTGAAACTTTGTAAAGTTGGCATTTTGACCTCTTTGAACTAGTTTGTCCTGCATTACATATTGGACATTGAAGCAATTAACGAGGCACAATTTGGACGTCACGTCCGTTCTCTACCTGTGCTGGAGGGTATCAGGGCACTCTCCTCTCATGCTGTTGCAGCATCATGGGTTGCCATGGCAATGGTTTCTGCTGACACTTTTTGTAAGCTAGCATTTGAACCTCCTTTAGACACGTTTGTCTGGCATTTCATACTGTTCGTTAAAACAGTCTATGATGCACAATTTGGTACTCAAGTACTTAACTCAGTTCATTCTTCTATCTATGTTGAATTATTCTGATAATTTGATTGGCTATTCTGTCCCTCCCTTTGTAAGCTTGGGTATTCCCCATGTGTATATGCTGCCATGATTAGCCAGGAAAGTGGAAAATTTATTCATACTTACCGTAATTTTCTTTTCCTGGCTATTATTCATGGCAGCATATACTTCCCTCCCATTAATGTCTCTATTTATGTACTGTAGAGCTTGTAAACTGACTGAGGACCTTAGGGATGGAGCCTCCTTTTAAAACCTTGGTGGTTTTCCTGTCCTATCGGCTGTAGGGGAGGAGCTAACCCATGTGTATATGCTGCCATGAATAATAGCCAGGAAAAGAAAATTACGGTAAGTATGAATAAATTATATATATATATATATATATATATATATATATATATATATATATATATATATATATATGCATATGTGAAATAGGATTTCTTTTTTTATGATACTTTTACTCTATTTACAACACCCTTGATAAAAAAAAAAAAAAGTTATATGCAAGGAACACTCCACCTTATTTAAAAATACATTTTCTTTCTTCCCCTTTAGTGCTTGCCTAAAGTGCGGATGGGAACCCTACTGGCTCTCGGATGGACAGTTAAGAGGTGTCACCAAGGAGTATTGTAAAGTGCCAAAATCTCTTCAAATCACTTTTATTACAGAAGACAAAGGAAGACAGCTCTTAGCCCATAAAGCAATTTAGCAACCAGAAGGATTTTAGGAGTTTAATGTGTCATTTTATTATCTCTTTGATTGTCCACTCATAATATGGACCCAGAACTTTTTTTATAATGGAACTGGTGGTTTGTTGTCCAGTTGTTATCCAGTCTCCCAAGGAATGGCTGATTGTGAGATCACCATATTTGCATGGGACCCTTAGGAATTTTGCATGCTCTTTGGCTGGACTTGACTCCTAATGAGAAATCAATTGGTTAACTCATGCATTGAATATTCAAGCTCTCATTAGATCTTAATGAATTCAGGTGTCCAGTAAAATAGGGCAAAAGTGCACACTGGTTGATAAACTCCAGTCAGAAAAATTTAAGCAAATATGGTAGGCATGCAACACATTTTACCAGCAGACAAAGTATGCTCTTCTGTTGGTTCTTCGGGTCCTCCCCAGCCCTCCACTCCCTTCTTTCTGAACAAGGCACAACAGTTAATGGTGTGCATCTTAGACCAATATCCAGCACCTATCAGATGTCATGTGTGTCTTACCACTGGACTGCCATGGGTTGCCCGTAACATTTTGTACCTTAAAATTTTATATGAAAAAAAAAAAATAAGGGGCCAAACCATATTTTAATTAAGAATCTTAATTAAGAAACCCCTCCTATGATTTGACCCAAATGATCCCCAATTCTGACCTTTTCAAAATTACCCTCACATGTGTTTTAATGTGTTCTGAAAGTTATCTGATTATTTTGCCACATTTTTGAAACCTTTAAATAAACGTCGTGTAGATTTTGATCTGTTTAGAAAGACAGACCAAGAAGAAGGGGACGAGGAACTAAAATAATTGCAGTAACTGTTAGTAATAGTCGCTGGTTCCTGATCTGTAATTGTCGGAGGACTTACTGTGTGCTTTAGGGTCTCTGTGTTGTCATGCAGTATGTTGTGTCTGGCTTCTCTTCCTCTCATGCTGTAGCATTTTCTACTTTTAGGTCTACGTGCTATATGTGTGCCCTTCCTACATGTTTCTGTGCTATTATCTGTCATACTTGTGATTACATTTCAGACAGCGACAAACACAATATACACGTGGTTATGATGTAGAATTCCTTGACACTGAACCTCTGCATGTCGTTTTTCAACACAATAATAAATACACACAGAATCCATTGTATAACATGACATTGGAAAAAAAAAAAACAACAAAAGTCATTCTGAAGAAAAGAGACTTTTCATTCAAGACTTTTTAAGGCCATTCGTGACTTTTATACTCTGTTCGTGTTTTCCTTCGTTTATTTGACTTTATGGAAGTAGACCGACCCCACAACCTAAACTCATAGAACTGTTTTGGGCAGGAGCCTCATGTGCAGTCGATAAAAATAAGACTTCCATACAATTCGAAAACCCCTGAACTGATCTGGGTGATTTTTTAATATGTTGGTCACCCAGATCAGGGCTAATCAGGGGATATGTCATTTATGGGGATACCATGTGTTTTAGGGTACTTTTCAAGTTTTGGGGAAAATATGTTTTTTCTGCCTGGAGATAATTGGGTTATCTTTTAGTTGACGTAATTATCTCACAGGCAGAGAGGAGGGGATTGTATGTTTGCAATGGGAGTGTTTCACTTTGTCAATGTAATTGGTTGTAACCTTTGTGTCCTGGTGCCCCACAAGGTCCATGTGGGAGATCCCCTTGCATAAAAGCCAATGTAGCATCAATAAACCATTATTCCTGTTGTACCCTTCATGAAGTCTAGGCTCATGTTTGGCTAACTATCTACTGGCTGGGGAGAAACTACTTGGAAGCTGCATTCGTCTAGAACTATTCGTATCTACACCCGAACTGCAACTATAATCACTAAGGCTCAGCAATTCGGGAGGAATAGGCGAACAAGATACTATAGTATAATACAATATCAACACTACTATGGTTAATGACAATAGTGGAACATATATAGATACTTAAAAGTTATAATGCAGCTTCCCAAGATCGTTACCCAAGGAAGACGACCTTTTCATATATAAAACAACCAAAAACACAAAACTCTGGGATATGGCTGAAAATAAATCTAAAAGGAACAGAAATATACAAATAGTGAAGTACAGTTGATACACTCAATCATGCGCTGTACATAGATGCACTCACAGAATTATGTAGAATATATCGCTCGTAGGGTGCCTCCCCCGATGAAAATAGGAGGCTAGTAATCCATTGTTTCCTTATGGAGTTTCTTAGTAATACTCAG
Organism: Pelobates cultripes; assembly: GCA_933207985.1. NCBI lineage: Eukaryota > Metazoa > Chordata > Amphibia > Anura > Pelobatidae > Pelobates > Pelobates cultripes. Next base: position 398,619,343 of record OW240912.1, on the reverse strand, counting down.
GACTTCAAACGGGAAAGGTAGGAAAAAAAAACCAATGCTTTTTATTAATAAAAAGGTGAATAATCACCATTAGTATAAAATATGATATAAGAAAAAAAAATAATAAAAAAATAAAATAAAAAAACCCACACACATACCATACCTTTTTTTCTTATATCATATTTTATACTAATGGTGATTATTCACCTTTTTATCAATAAAAAGCATTGGGGTTTTTTTCCTACCATTTCCCGTTTGAAGTCCTGAGTATTACTAAGAAACTCCATAAGGAAACAAGGGATTACTAGCCTCCTATTTTCATCAGGGGAGGCACCCTACGAGCGATATATTCTACATAATTCTGTGAGTGCATCTATGTACAGCGCATGATTGAGTGTATAAACTGTACTTTACTATTTGTATATTTCTATGTTCCTTTTAGATTTATTTTCAGTTGTTTATATATGAACAAGATACTATAACTACCAGCGTTCGTAACAGTCATACCACTGATTTCAGTTAAAAACTGCTTTATAGTTTTATAATAATTTTTATTTTATTACATTTTTCAAGGAACTGTGCAGATAGCGGTTTTCATTATTTACCAATGTGACAGTATTCTAAGTCAGTATAACTTATTTTGTTATGGAAACATCCTGGAAAATATATAATAAAATTAGCAAATTTATTATTTTAAAATACTTGAATTACCGACATTAAACTTGCACTGCTTAAAGACAACAGAGGTTCTGTCCAGGAGTGTTTCTAGGTTCCAAACACCTGAGGCTACAGCCCAAGTTAAAACTCGATGACTTCTATACTAAGAGAGAGGTGGAGATAAGTCATGACCTATCCCTGCCTCACTGAGTTATGTACCCTCCTCTACTCACGGACAACGTGCTTCTGATAGTCTTCAGGATCTAACAATGAAAGCATAGTTAGAAACATGCTCATTCTGCACAGCTAGGTATTCAATGTGACCTTGCAATACGACATAACTACCAGAACAGTGTACAAAGTTATTTTAACCATCACGCCCACCTGACAATAACCTGGGGGGTCACCACCTCCTCCTGGAGTACTATACTACTGATCTTTCTTTTTATAAGAAGCTGCTATTTTGAGAAGCAGCTTCCTTATATGTTAATAAATAAAAATACTAATACCCTCCTGCCCCTTTCACCAACTGTAGCGATATGTAGCTACTGAGCCGCAGATCTGGGGTTTAAGCCCTCCAAGCCCTGCTAGCAACACCTATGGTTCTGAATAACTGATTTTTGGGAGTAAGTGGTGTAATCAAGATACGGTTAGTATCTGTGCTCTGTCATTTATTTAGGTCTTTAATAATTGAATAAAAGCTATTCAATTATTAGTATTCTTTGGCAAATAAGGAAAAAAGTATAAAAGGTGTGCCTGCTTTTGGATTTTTATTGAATTACAGCTTTTCAACACCCATTGTCAGGCATTATATACCAGATAAAGTCACATTTGTAAGAATAAAAAAGTTCCAAGTTTTAGAATAAAAAAAAAAAAAATTGCTAACGAGGTACTCTCTTTTCATGTTCATATGTCCCTGATGAGGCAAAAATATGAGCAGATTGATTATGCATAATTTTCTAAAGAGCGTAATTTTTTTAATTATAGCCTCAAGTATGAATAGAAAGACTGTTGTAGACTTAAATACAATTTCACTATTGGCCAGTAGAAGTTAAGAAGTAGTTTGAAGGTATATTACGGAGTTAAGTGGTAGTATCATTACTAAGTTCTGTTCTCTTGAGACACATCCTGGAATGATTTTAGCAGATGGTTGCTGAGTAAAATCTCAGGTTTTGGAGAGAAAGTTGCATGTGATGAGGCAGATTAAAGTATCAGGAAGCAGTAAAAATGGAAATTTATTCCAACATGAATGTTTTGCTACAATGGATTTCAGACTGAAGTTCTTATTGTCCTCTTGGGGGCAGTAACTGTGTGTAGATGAGGTCTGGAACATTGCAAATCAGATGGTAGCATAGAACATATATAGGAATTGGCAGAATGCTTGCTTAGATAAATTTTATGGTGCATATTTTATAAGACTCTGGACTACGATCTACATTTTCTTTTTCATTTACAGCTTGAAAATACTACATAGGTAAACTGAGGAATACCACATCAGAATTTGACCCCAGCATAATTATAATATAAAGATTTATCCAGTTTTAATGGCATGAACATCAGTGGGTATTTTTCTTTAAATTCAAAATATTCCTTAAAGACCCCCAGAGGAAATAAATCTCCTGACACATTTTTATAAAGTGCTGCATAACGGTTGACAATTCTTCTTTTCCAAACAATCTATAAGAAGCTAATAAAGTATGGATTTAAAATTAAACGAAAATATAGCTAACTGACGAAATGAACAAAAATATTTGTCCGACACCTTTTGGTGATAGGATTTTTGTTATATTGGCTTTACAGATGATAAATTAGGTACCATAAGTTTTTTTTCCCCCTTTGATTTTGTTTGCAGGCCCTCAGTTTTGAAACGGTTTGATAATTCTATTTGCTGGAACACACTTACATTTTTACCGCATTACAGCTTTGGGCTTGTTTACAGCATTGTTTCTACTTTTTACTGGTCAGCCATTACGAGGTACTCGCTAAAATGTCGCCACTGAAAGTAATTATTTAGCATCAAAATTTTAATAGTGGCAAGCTGCTACAGAAAACCAGTCGTAGAGTAGAAAGTTATGGCTCCTATTATTTTCTATGGGAGATGAAGCCGCTAAATAGTCACTGTTTTCTGACTTGTTACAAACCCTGCTGTTAGTTATTAATGGCTGTCACTAACGCAAACACTTAACTCCAACTTTCGGCCTTGTGTAAAAAGGTTAACAACGTATAACATACAACATGTAAATTCCCTATACACGCTACTGAAACAAAACGTTTTGTTTCAACCCTAGTGCTAAGTTTTACCAACAGCCATTGCTTCTGTATTGCTACAGTCCTCACAGGCATGTGTTTATGTGCTTTACCAACAAGTCACAAATATGTAAGAGGTTAGCGTTTGTAGTAGAAGATCTTATTAGCCACGAAAATTTTGAAACAAGGTGTCAGGGCTTACCTAAATGGGAGTCTGTAGCACAGATATATGTGCTCACCCTTGCAAGTAAACAGGCCAAGGTGGTCAGGTAAGAATTCACCTGGCTTGTGAGTCGGTGCACGGGGGCTGTGCAGGATGATGCTCTAAGTCGCAGTGCAGATATGGACATAAACCGGAGAATCGTTGTTGGTAAGCCAAAGGTCAGTGGGTGCCAGAAATCAGGATAAACCAATAGAGAGCCGAGATCAGAGGATGCACGGAGTAACAAGCCAAGGTCAGGAATTAACAGGAGCACACTGGAACACAAACAGCAATACGGAACCAGAGTCAATGAACTGACACTGCCCTCAGGGAGAGGCAGTGTCTTATACCTGGCTAATTGGGTCATCAGCTTCAGGTGTGCTGAGAATATTGGAGCAGCCACAGATAACGTCCAGCCCCTAGTGCTGGATACAAGGCAAGATTGGACTATAGGCTATACTTGAGCTATAAGGTGGTTCAGAGGAGAAACAACAGGCCCAGGACTGCAGAGTACTCAGGTTCAAATCCTCTATTGGGCACTTCTGGGGCGACCTCTTCTGGCAGTCTGAATGTCGCGGTGAGAACCGTGACAGTACCCCCCCTTCAAGAACGCCCTCCAGGTGTGAATAGGTTCTTTGTAGAGGTTGGATTCCTCCTTTTCCTCTGAAAGGTCAAAAACATTCTCTGATAAGAGGTACGTTCTCCCATAGGCACAATGACATATGTATGGCCTTCTTCCAGGTTTTTGGGAAACAAAGCACCCACAGTAGCTTTTGCTTTAGTAGTTCTCACAGGGGAGGCATTCACAGCTTGCAATGCTTTCTCGAACACCTCAAGATTCTGTTTACATACGCCAGTGCCATTAGAAGCATATGTGCAGTCAGGTGAAAGAACTTCTTTGGCAAGGGAGGAAGTGGTGATGGTGCTTGCTTGAACAGGTGTTTCTTCGGGTAAAGGTATAGACGTTTCTGGAGCTGGAGGAGGGACTTTCTCAGGAGTACTGGCTGTGCTGATTACTGTGGTCTGGGTTCCCTTTTGTGTCACGGAACGAGGACAGGCTAGACAGCAGCCTTGGCAGATTCCAGGCTGTTGCCGGGATGACAGGACGGATACAGACAGTACCTACTTGAACAGTTTTAGGCAGAGGTGGGTGAGTAGGGCAGAGGGAGATAAAGTGCCCTCTTTCTCCACAGTAGAAACATAGGCCACACCCTCTCCTAGGTCTCTCTCCTTAGGCGACAACCTAGTTTGAGTAAATCCAATCTCCATGGGTTCCTCCCTGTCCACTGGAGTTTCACGGCTTGCTTGAGTACAATCAGAGTGACAAGGCAGGTCCCTGAAGGTGGGTTCATACTGGAACAGGATGGAGTCATCTTTTTCTCCGGGTACCCAAGATCTGCGGAGTCCTGGAGCAGGCTTTGAAGTTGCTTTCCTGGAGGCAATGCACTGAGAGTCCATTGCCATCATGAACAACTCCCAGCTTTCCAAGACAGTGCTTTTCTCCTGCAGCTTCTGGTATGTCCACTCCTTAATCCATCTAGAAAGTAAATTAATAGCAGACTGGATCTTGACAAAGTCTCTGTAATAGGTGCTGGGCTTAAGGGCAAGCATGAGCTCACAATCCATCCTGAATGATGTAAATGAGGAACGGGAACCATCAAATTTTCCAGGCATCACAACAAACGGCTCTGGATAAGCAGGTTCTGGAGCTGGGCATACCGTGCCTTTAAGAAATGGAACTTCTTGCTGCAGCTCTGAAACAGTCTGGGTCAGGCTGGACACTTGCTGAGCAAGGGAGGTGAGCTGCTTACATATCTCTGCAGACTCCATAATGGTCAGTTCATCCTGTCTATAGCGCAGATATATGTGCTCACCCTTGCAAGTAAACACAGGCCAAGGTTGTCAGGTAAGAATTCACCTGGCCTGTGAGTCGGTGCAGGGGGGCTGTGCAGGATGATGCTCCAAGTCGAAGTGCAGATACGGACATAAACAGGAGAATCGTCGTTGGTAATCCAAAGGTCAGTGGGTGCCAGAAATCAGGATAAACCAATAGAGAGCCAAGGTCAGAGGATGCCAGAAGTCAGGATATACGGAGTAACAAGCCAAGGTCAGGAATCAACAGGAGCACACTGGAACACAAACAGCAATACGGAACCAGAGTCAATGAACTGACACTGCCCTCAGGGAGAGGCAGTGTCTTATACCTGGCTAATTGGGCCATCAGCTTCAGGTTTGCTGAGAATATTGGAGCAACCACAGATAACGTCCAGCCCCTAGTGTTGGATACAAGGCAAGATCGGACTATAGGCTATACTGGAGCTGTAAGGTGGCTCAGAGAAGAAACAACAGGCCCAGGACTGCAGAGCACGCAGGTTCAAATCCTCTATTGGGCACCTCTGGGGTGACCTCGTCTGGTAGTCTGGATGTTGCAGTGAGAACCATGACACAAGGTTGCAAACCAGGTGAAAATGTTTAGCCACTGTTGGCTTTTGCTAATAGTGAAAGTTTATCACAGTTATTTACAGATGAGGTTGTAGAGGGCTAAGTGTAGCTAAAGTTTGTGGAAAGATCAAAAATAATTTGAAAAAATCCCAACTGATTGAAATTTATGCAAAATCTCCATCAACTCCACAGAAGGACGTCTATAGTTGCACAGGCAATGTGCTCAAAAATACAACCAGGGAGGGATGGGCAAATGGTAGATCCTTAGTTGGCAAACTATTTTAGGAGTAGTATGGCAGTTAAGGATCTACATCTATAGGGGCCCAAAATATTTTTTGTTTTGTTTGTGCATCAGCACCCTCTCTTCCATCAACACTGATGAACATCATCTCGTATCACTTGTGAATGACTTGAAATCCATATTTTAGATTACATGGGCAGAATTGCACTACACATCTGTTGTGTTTCTTTTAGGTTGGCTGTACCCAAACAACTCTCAAAAATTGAGTTCCTAAAGTTTCCGCAGAATTCTGTTAGTAGTCCTTTTTTTAGATCACATCTAATTTATTTTAAGATCTCATAGCAACGGAACACTGTTTTAAAAACACAGCTTTTTATGCAGTCCATGGTTATTCCTTAGACAATGTTTTTTTAAAAAATTGCAGTTCCTTTATCTTGAATTGGACGGGGCAGTTAATTCTAATGTAAACATAAAAAAAGTTGCAGCACATTTTAGCATCGCTATACCATGGCTATCATTACAAATGCTTAGCATTATATTAATGAAAATGGCTTATTTTAGGTGTCAAGCTAATGAAGGAGAGAATATTTGGTGATATTTTATGTCCCATCAAATATTTATATATGCAACATAATTTAATGTAAATAAAATCAAAGTTTGAGAAATTAAGATTTTTTTTTTATTTTACAAGTTCTGTTGGCATTTAACTGTACATTTCAAATTGTTGTTAGCTTTTACTCTATATATGTGTGTGCTCTGATGACCCATGAGTATGATCATGCCCCCATGTGCAGATTTTAGGGTTTTTTGGAAAGTTAAATGGTCAAATATAGGGCTACAATTTAAATTATGTAGTATTTCTCCTGGGCTGATATATTAATAACTAATAACTATTATTAATGATAGTATTATATATATTTATATTATTAATATTAAATTCATATATATATGAATATAATAATATCAAAATACACTTAGAATGGAATAATATATATATATATATATTTATATATATATACATATACACACACACACACATATATATATTTATTTAAAAAAAAATTTACAAAAATTCTAATTCTAAAAATGCAATTTAATTTGGGATGATCTGAGAGATAAATACTTTCAGGTGAGAGGTTGTAGTAGAAATGTTTTATCACTTCACATATAAATGGATATTTATAAAGAAAATTTCCTCTCTTACATTTTTACTACATTATAACTCTGGTTTAATAATTTTGGTTGTTGCAGGGATCACATTATGACACACGTTGACATTGAACTATTTTACTTCCAATGATTTATTTCATGTCAATTGCTACTAGAAAATGCAAGCAGGTGGTTAAAATAGTCATTCTGATAATGTCGACACCCTGTGGACTACATCCTTATTTTGCTGCCACTGGCAACTATTACTGATTAACTGAAAATGACAGAATTCCTCGAAGCTGATTAGTATTCTGTCGAGAACATGCATTACCACGGAACTGGAGAAAGAGCTGGGTTTAAAAAATGAAAAGTAAACATTATCATTTTAAACTCAAGCATTGGAAACAATCATAGAGCAATAAAAAATGTTATATTTATTTATTGCACATTAGATTTGTATAGACTCTGGTATTTTTGAGAAGCTGATATGGGAAACATAAGATGGGAAGAGAGAGAGCAATAATGCAAGCTGCTACCAGACTGTGTAACCATAGCACTTTAATATAAATTTCTACTCATACTACTTTATAAATTTATATAAGTTCCTACAAATTCCACCGCACTAGAAACTGTAAACAAGGCAACAAAGCTACTAGGTCTTGGGAGTTCTGCCCTTTGGATTGTACTCTAATGAGAGAGGTGAGGAACGATAAGCTTCATCCCACTAATATCATAGGCCGTCATTATTATTATTTGCATTTATAGTATCAAGATGTTCCGCAGCGCTTTGTAATATTATGAAATGTGAATTTAACAATAAATGAGACAATTACAAAATGTTACTGGAACAATAGTTTGATGAGGACATGGCTCGAAAGAACTTACAATCTAGAGCAGAGGTAGGCAATAGAGATGTCGCGAACTGTCTGCCGAACTGTTCGCGAACTGTCCGCTGGCGAACAATAGCGTGTTCGCGTTGGGCGAACATATCCGATTTCCGGTCCGCCCCTATACGTCATCATTGAGTAAACTTTGACCCGGAACCTCACAGTCAGCAGACACTTCCTGGGAGGGAGGGTCTGCTGCTGATTGGGTGGAATGTGTCTGCTGGCTGTGAGGTTCCGGGTCAAAGTTTACTCAATGATGACGTATAGGGGCAGACCGGAAATCGGATATGTTCGCCCAACGCGAACACGCTATTGTTCGCCAGCGGACAGTTCGCGAACAGTTCGCGAACAGTTCGGCGGACAGTTCAGACATCTCTAGTAGGCAACCTTCAGCACGCCAGGTGTTCTGGACTACATCTCCCATGATGCTTTGCCAGCATTATGGCTGTAAGAGTATTATGGCAGATGCAGTCCCCAACATCTGGAGTGCCATAGGTTGCTTACCCCTGATCTAGAGGATGTGGGGTAGAAAAACACAATAGGTAGGGCAGCATTGGGGATAGAAATCAGTACGGGAAGATGTTGAATTGAATGGTTATAATTTAGTGTGGCACTTTAGTGGATCCTAATTTAGTGGATCCCCACTGGGTTTCCTAAAGCATGAACCCTTCTGTAATATATTGCATATGAAATATCCTATAATGTTATCAAAACTACACATAAAGCAACAGTGACACCACTGGGTTCCTAATTTAAAGGGACACTATAGTGACCCAGACAACTTCAGCTCAATGAAGTGCTAGGTCCCCCAGATTTAAACCCTTCAGATGTAAACATAGCCGTCTCAGAGAAACAGCTATGTTTACATTGCAGGGTTAATCAAGCCTTTAGTGGCTGTCTTCCTGACAGCCGCTAGAGGCGCTTCTGCGACGCTGGAATGCGAAAATCGCATCCAGCATGTAGAACGTCCATAGGAAAGCATTGAGATATGCTTTCCTATGGAATGTTTTAATGCGCGCGCGACTCTTGCCGTGCATGCGCATTCGGCTCCACTCGGGAGCTGACGTCGGCAGGGGCAGAGAGGTCACCAGCGCTGAGCGATCCCGGCGCTGTATTAAGGTAAGTGGCTGAAGGGGTCTTAACCTCTTCAGCCCAGGGGGCGGGGGACCCTGAGGGTGGGGGGACCCTTTAGGATTGTATAGTGTCAGGAAAACGGGTTTGTTTTCCTGACACTATAGTGATCCTTTAATAATTCCAAGGAGTCTTAGGTCACACTGTGATTTCTTCTGATATATTACTTTTTGTTTAGAATATCCTGTATGGTTTGTTTGTAGAGATTTGATATTTTTTCTGTAAAGACTTGACATGTTAGGTTTTTACAAGTGAAACAAATTAAACCAGAAAAAAAAAGGTAAATCTTACCTTTGCCGATGTTTCATACCAGCCAACAAAACCGTGCTCTTTGCAAAACTGGTCCAGTTTGATGCCGTTGTTTTTGAGCCCATCTTTTCCCTGATCACATTTGTTGGCTAAAAGCACAGCTGATACAGGTGTGCCATTAGATAGAGTCAATTTTGAGTCTAAATCTTCTTTCCATTTTGTCACAGCTTCAAATGTTGCTGGCCTTGTGACATCAAAGACAATAAATGCTCCAACAGCTTCTCGATAGTAAACTCTTGTCATGTTTCCAAACCGTTCTTGGCCTATCACAAAGACATTTCAAGGGGAAACGCATTTTATTTACATGAAAAGCAACATTTTCTGTACTGTTCTTTTAGGAAATATGATTCAATGTAATATAGTGCGATTAGAATCTAAAAGTTAGTTTTTTCTTTTCAGAGTTTTTTCTAATGTTCTTGTCTTAACATTTTTTTTTGTCAATCAGTATTTTTATTGAGACACATATTAGAGAAACTTTTCAGTACAATGGTGACAATAAAATACATTAACTTGCAAAAGGTATATGATAATATCAGTGCTTGTGCTAAGCTCCAATCATGTTACAGATATGTCCTACACTACATGCACCACACACAAACACATTGCATGCACTACAAACACACTGCATCCAGAATGCACACACACACAAACACACAATGCATTCACTACACACAGTGCATACAATACACACTACATGAACCATACACACTGCTTCCACTATGCACACACACTACATGCACTACAAACACACTTCATCCACTATACACACTGCATACAAGACACACACTACATGCACTACACACTACATATACTACACACACACATTGTATGCACTACACACACTGCATCCACTATAAACACACATACACACACACAATGCATTCACTACACATACTGCATACAATACACACTGCACGCCCTACACACACACTGCATATAATACACAGACTGCACACACTACATGCACTTCACACTACATATGCTACACACACATATTATATGCACTACACATACTGCATATTATACACAGTGCATGCCCTACACACACTGCTCACAATACACACACTGCACGCACTACACACACACACACACTGCATCCACTACACTGCATGCAATATACACACTACATACACTACACACACTGCATGCACTACACAAATTGCATCCACTACACACACTGCATACAAGACACACACCACATGCACTACACACACATTACGTGCACTACACACACAGACACTACATGCACTTCACACACACTGCATCCACTATATATACACACACACACAATGCGTTCACTACACACACTGCGTACAATACACACAGACACTTCATCCACTGTACACACACATAATGCTTTCACTACACACACTGCATACAATACACACACTGAATCAACTAATGAATGTGGACATGGTTTAGATTTTGGTGATGGGGGGGAGTCAGCATTTCACCCTTGGACCGAGGCAACACAATGTCTTGGACCGGCCCTGGATCCTTTAATATTAAAGAAGGTAGAAAGAACGACAGTGCTAGTAGAATATAACAAGATTAGTTAAAACAGAAGTTAAAGCACTAGTTTCAGGTACAGCAAGCAGAGTAAGTACACAGGAGAGCCTTAAAAGTAATTAGAGTAAGCAAGAAATGCCACAACAGGCAGAGACACTTAAAGTCTCAGTATTATGTAGCCTTCATCCAATGCCCAATTTAGGTAAGAGTAGTGCCTGCATGTCAGGACTGTCCATGAGTGCACTCTGAATAGGTCCAAGCGAGCACCAACACCGACTACGAGCTGGAATTAGAGCCATCACCAATTCTCCCCGGACCTAGCTATTAATCATGCTCAAGGTCATCTCTTCTCTTAATATTTATCTAGTGTTTTGGAACATTCTCTCTCTTGATTTAAGTTCTACAAGCTCTCTGATAATAAAATTGCTATCTCTAAATTATTTTCTAATTTTTTGCCATACTTTCTGCATCTGTACCTGACTTGTCTATCTCAATATCTCATAGTTGTGAGAGTTGCAACAATAACCCAATGTTGACCCTGATTTATAGAATGTGTAATTGATTATTGAAGGTGTGGTTATGGTTAGACTAATTATATATACTATATATGTAACAACACACTAAACCATATATTCCAACAGTCCTGATTTTGCCAGGACTGTCCCACAGTTTGGGTTACTGTCCCTGCAAAAAATGGGACCTGACCCGTATTTTGAAATCTGACAGAAAAATTTCAAAATGCAAAAAGGAGCAAGATGCTCATTTTATGGCTGGTCCTGCCCCTTTCATGGGAGGGCCTGCCTGCCTGTGCAGTCTGCTCCCTTGCCCACCCAAATCCAGAAGGTGGACAAGTAAGATTGCTAGGAAGGAAAAATTTAGACTCTGCATAGCTGCAATAAAACATTAAAACATGAGAAATAATGAACACATACAGAATCTCAGAGGAGAAATATTATAAGGGCCCTCCAGACTGCTAAAACACTTCTGCTTGTTGAAGTGCTTTAAGTGTGAAGAGTGAATCCTCTCTTTCAGTAGAATTTGGCACTATTATAACTTAACCTTGTTACACTGTTGGCTGTCAGTTACATTACCGGTCCTGTCACTTCCTGGTTGTTTAGCTCAGTGGAACTTAAATGGACACTAGAGTCACCAGAACGACTACAGCTTAATATAGTTATTCTGGTGAGTATATTCAGTCTTTGCAGGTGTTTTTTCGGTAAAAACTGTCTTTTCAGAGAAAATGCAGTGTTTACATTACAGCCTAGGGATACCTCCAGTGACTACTCCTCATATGGCTACTAGACGTGCTTTCTAGAGCAGTGCTGCACAGTGTGATATTCAGTGTCTCCAGCCGATAGAGATGCTGAACATTTCTCATAGACATGCGTTGATTCAATGCATCTCTATAAGAAATACTGATTGGCCAGGCGTTAAGTCCTAACTCTGGCCCACCTCCTTGGCTGAGATCACCAGAATGACAATCTTAGTCAATCCAATGCTTTCCTTTGCATTGTGATTGGACGAGATCATCACTTCTGATTATATCCGCCAATAAGGCAGATCAGGGGCAGAGCCAGCACCAGCAGACTGAAATAAAGGTAAGATTTTACTATAGTTATGGTGGGCAGATGGTCCTGACCCTATAAAATCACATACTATTATCACATGCATACATTCACATCACATTAAGAGGATGGAGTCACAACCATGTTGTTCCTTTTGAAATAACAAAGCAGTTTTTTCCCTGACACTGAGTAAAGTTAAGACAACAACGTCATTACAAATGCCTTTTCAGACAATGGTATAATCCAATTTATGACTTCAAAATACTAAAACCACTTTAATAGAGCCTAAGACAATGAGCAAATACAGATGTGTTGAATCTGCTGAGTCATAAACCTTTTGAATGTGAAATGAACAAATAGAGGGAAAATCAAACCGTAACCTCGAACGTCTCCATATCTCTGGTCAGAGAAATAAAGATGGGGGTTGCTATTAGTTAATGTCTGAAATTTAAATAATACAATTCCATGAGTATTATATTTGAAATGCAAAAAGTTAAGAATTCCATTATTTTCATAATAATTTTGATACAATTATATAACATAGAACGCTATAAATAATGGCACACTTGTTTTAGAGATCGTTTAATTTCTAGGGCGTCAGTCTATGAAAACAAACAAATAAAGCTTTGAATAGATATGACTGCACTCGCCGTTACTTTATCTTAAATATATCTTTTTTATTGTTCCATAATACGAAATTTCGCATGACTGTGGTACGGAGTTTGAGGACCTAACACTGGGTATCATGTGAACTTTCGTATTATATTATATATATAGATTATCCAGATTCATAAAGATATATATATGTGGCAAACGTGCCTATGCCACGAGCTCCTGGAGTATCCTGCTAGCTAGCCTCTTGCCCAAGGACTATGGGCAGTATCTAAAGACCTTGTTCGGGAGTTAACCTGCCCGGCCTCCACAAGCAGCATTGCCTTGGTGTCCCTGGTTTGGCACTTTCCAAACGCTAGCTCCCTGGTATTAACCAAACCCATGAATGATCCTCAGTGGTACTAAGCTGCGACCGCTATGAAATTAATTTCAGCATGAGTACTTCATGGGTTCCCGATCACCTCAGCGGTAAATAGCTGCGAATGTTATGGAACAGTTTTTGGCGTGAGGTGACCGTGCGGTTCCCGGACAAGTTGGTCTGCGGTTTAACACCACTTTGCAACCCGCCAGGAGAGTGCTTTTTGGAGGAAAGGTGGATGTGACTAAGGGGAACAAATGCCACCTGAGAGCCAGACGGAGCACCCTGTATTTCAGACGCAAGGGGCTCTTGAAAGTTGACCGGCAAAAGCATCAAATGCCCTGGAACTCTTTTGGGCATAGAAACATGTGTGCGGCCGGTCAGAACTTTAACACAGTGACATGTCCCCTAAACTGCATGGATCTGAGTGCTATTTGAAGAACTCGGGCACAGATCAGGGCTATTTGGGGATGTATTATATGTGGGCAGGGCCGCCATCAGAAATTTTGGTGACCCTAACACAGCTCAAGATCTGGGCTCCTGGGGGGCCGCCACCAAGCCCAGCCCAAGGCCCACAGGAATGCACACACAGACATAAACAAAGACACACACACTGATACAAAAGGACACAGATACACGCACACAAAGGTACACACATAGTGACACATACATATACATACTAACAGACACATATACTGAAAGAGACATACACACATATACAGACACACAGACATACATAGTGACACAAAGATACATACTAACATACATACAGACACACACATGAATAAGAACATACACACACACATATACATACATACTGACATACATACAGACACATACATACATACTGACATACATACATATATACATACATACTGACATACTGACAAACATACATACATACTGACATGCATAGTGACATACATACTGACATTCATACATACTGACATAGAATGTGATGGCAGATAAGAACCATTCGGCCCATCTACTCTGCCCAATTTTCTGAATATTTTATTAGTCCCTGGCCTTATCTGATAGCTAGCTAGGATAGCCTTATGCCTATCCCACGCATGCTTAAACTCTTTTACTGTGTTAACCTCTACCACTTCAGCTGGAAGGCTATTCCATGCATCCACTCCCTTCTCAGTAAAGTAATACTTCCTGATATTATTTTTAAACTTTTGCCCCTCTAATTTAAGACTATGTCCTCTTGTTGTGGTAGTTTTTATTCTTTTAAATATAGTCTCCTCCTCTACTGTGTTGATTTTCTTTATGTATTTAAATGTTTCTATCATAAACCACCCGTCTCGTCTTTCCTCCAAGCTATTCCTAAAGTTCCTTTAACCTTTCCTTGTAAATTTTATCCTGCAATCCATGAACCAGTTTAGTAGCCCTTCTCTGAACTCTCTCTAAAGTATCAATATCCTTCTGGAGATACAGTCTCCAGTACTCCGTGCAATACTCCAAGTAAGGTCTCACCAGTGTTCTGTGCAATGGCATGAGCACTTCCCTCTTACTACTGCTAATACCTCTCCCTATACAACCAAGCATTCTGCTAGCATTTCCTACTGCTCTATTACATTGCCTGCCTACCTTTAAGTCATCAGGAATAATTACCCCTAAATCTCTTTCCTCAGATGTTGAGGTTAGGACTCTTTCAAATATTCTCTACTCTGCCCTTGGGTTTTAACGTATAAGATGCATTATCTTGCACTTATCCACATTAAATGTCAGCTGCCACAACTCTGACCATTTTTCAAGTTTACCTAATTTGGTTTATCCCTCCTGGAAAATGAACCCTGTTACATATCTTAGTATCATCAGCAAAAAGACACACCTTACCATCAAGACCTTCTACAATATCACTAATAAAAATATTAAAGAGAATGGGTCCAAGTACAGATCCCTGAGTTACCCCACTGGTGAAAAGTCCAAGCTTTGAATATATTCCATTAACTACAACCCTCTGTTGCCTGTCACTTAGCCACTGCCTTACCCATTTAACAATATTGGAATCCAATCTTAAAGATTGCAGTTTATTGATAATCCTTCTATGTGCAACAGTGTCAAAAGCATTACTGAAATCTAGTTAAGCAATGTCTACTGCACCACCCTGATCTATTATATTAGTTACCCAATCAAAAAAAATGAATAAGATTATTTTGGCAGGATCTCCCTGAAGTAAACCCATGTTGTCTCTGATCTTGAAATCCATGTGATTTTAGATGTTCATCAATCCTATCCTTTAACATGGTTTCCATTACTTTCCCCACTACTGAAGTAAGGTTTATTGGCCTGTAGTTGCCCGACTCCTCCCTACTACCTTTCTTGTGAATGGGCACAACATTCGCTAACTTCCAATCTTCTGGGACTACTCCTGTTAACAATGATTGGTTAAATAAATCTGTTAATGGTTTTGCTAGTACACCATTAAACTATTTTAATAACTTTGGGTGTATTCCATCAGGTCCCATTATTTGTCTTTACTTTTGACAGTTGTAAACTCACATGTAACAAAAGACTAATTTGTCCTTTTTCCCAACTGAGGACCCTTTTCTTAATTTTCATCTGTAAATACTGAACAAAAATATTCATTAAGGCAGTCAGCTAGACCTTTATCCTCTTCTACATACCTTACTTCTTTTGTTTTTAATCTAACTAAACTAAAGGCAAAGGAAATGTTTTTTTACTGTAAGAACAATAAGGATGTGGAATTCTCTGCCTGAAGAAGTGGTTTTATCAGAGTCCATACAGATGTTCAAACAGTTACTAGATGCATACTTGCAAAAACAGAATATTCAAGGATATAATCTTTCAATGTAGGGTAATAACTGCTTGATCCAAGGATAAATCTGACTGCCATTCTGGGGTCAAGAAGGACATTTTTTCCTAGCTTGTTGCAAAATTGTGCTTCAAACTGGGTTTTTTTGCCTTCTTTTGCCTTCTTTTGGATCAACAGCAAAAAACAAATGTGAGGAAGGCTGAACTTGATGGACGCAAGTCTCTTTTCAGCTATGTAACTATGTAATCCTTGTTTTACTTTTCTTTTTTCATTTATGTATCTAAAAAATGTTGTGTCCACATTTTTTTACTGACTGTGCTATTTTCTCTTCTGTGTGCCTCTTTCTGCCTAATCTTATAGATCTGTCTATCTTC
Organism: Pelobates cultripes; assembly: GCA_933207985.1. Classification (NCBI taxonomy): domain Eukaryota; kingdom Metazoa; phylum Chordata; class Amphibia; order Anura; family Pelobatidae; genus Pelobates; species Pelobates cultripes. The sequence continues at coordinate 398,602,899 of OW240912.1, read as the reverse complement.
CTCATGCTGTTTTTTTTTTTTTATAATTGCTAAATGCTAACTTTTAGTTGTTTACTATTTTGGCCACATCTGCGGAGTACCACGGTGGTTTCTTAATTTTTTTTACTTTTACTGACAAGACTACTGTAATTTTCTGTTGCCTTCAGCAGTGACACTTTTAAATAATCCCATTTCTCTTGGACTCCATTTAAAATGCTCCAGTATGATAATGTCTCCTTTACACATATTCTAATTTTAGAAAAGTCTGTTTTTATAAAGTCTAAAACTTTTGTTTTTGTGTTGTGTGACTCTGTCACTGTTCTTACATTAAACCACACTGACTGATGATCACTGGATCCTAAACTTTCACATACAGTGATACCTGATAGCAAATTTCCATTTGTTAACACTAAATCTAGTATGGCCTCTTTACAAGTTGGCTCCTCAACGACTTGTTTTAGAGACAATCCCAGTAGGGAGTTTAGAATATGTGTGCTCCTGGCACAAGCAGCTATTTTGGTTTTCCAGTTCACATCAGGAAGATTCAATTTCCCCGAACATAAATTTAAGGGATTTTCTGCTCTGGCGCGTGTTTATGTTCTGGGAAATTTACCTCTACCTCTAATCTATGCTCGGGAAATTTTCCCTAACATAGATTTATGTTATTTATGACAATTATGATGGGCCTAATTACAGGAACTTATCGACAGAAAACACTAAAATAGTTTCATGTATCTGGTGGAGGGGGTGCTGGAGGGAAACTCACAGGATAAAGCTATCAGAAAACACATACCCTATGCTAATATCTCGCTTTCATCTCTCAAGTGAATCCTTCTCCCCTAACAGCAGTGTCCAGTGAAGCAGGACGTCGGTGGGTGGGATAAAAGGATGGGCCACTGACGCGAGTCACATAACTGGCACGGCCCAAAGAGGCTAACATGCCTAAAAAAGGGGTGGCATATCTGCCTGAAAAATTGGAAGGCCAGCCTGACATGAATGCATTTCAGGCTGCCTGCCATTCATGCATGCTGGTCAACTATGGGCGTGTTATAGAGACAGTGCCCTAAGCTTGGAATAAATGCATCTAATGATTTGCTTGCTCCACGCTTTCTAAGGACAGTCCCCTAACACTCACTTGTCCCCTCCTCTCCTTACCTTCTTACTAGCAGGCAGAAGCTTCTGTTATACAGTCTAGGACAGAAAAAATGGTGTAGGTAGTGAGTGTAAAAGAAAGGGAACATGCCACAGTGTCAGAGAGACTGAAGCAGCAAGAGCATTTGCATAGTGCACAAAGTCAGCTTTACTTTAACTAATTTAATTGTCAGCCAGTCAGCACCAGGTTTGTTCCCCTACATCCCTCTTAAGTTTCCATACTTAAGCAAGAGTGTGAGAAGAGCAGTAAAATATATATATATATATATATATATATATATATATATCTTTTTTAGCACTGGGCCTGTTCCATGGACATGGACCTGGAGCTGCAACTCCATCAGCCCCTATGTTAATCCAGCCCTGCTTATGATAGAATCCCCCAACAACAACTGCTTTCTATTAGGACTCACCAAATTCTCCAAGCCTGTCTCCATAACACCACTACACTCAGTGCCTGAGAGTGTCTCCATAAAACCACTACCCTCAGTGCCTGAGCCTGTCTCCACAACACCACTACCCTCAGTGCCTGAGCCTGTCTCCACAACACCACTTCCCTCAGTGCCTGAGTCTGTCTCAACAACACCACTACACTCGGTGCCTGAGCTTGTCTCCCCAACACCAATACACTCAGTGCCTGAGCCTGTCTCGACAACACCACTACCCTCAGTGCCTGAGTCTATCTCCACAACACCACTACACTTGGTGCCTGAGCCTGTTTCCATAACACCACTACACTTGGTGCAGAGCCTGTCTGCATAACACCACTACACTTGGTGCAGAGCCTGTCTGCATAACACCACTACACTTGGTGCCTGAGCCTGTCTCCACAGCACCACTACAATTGGTGCCTAAGCCTGTCTCCATAACACCATTACACTCTGAAAGTGCTGAAAATAAATTATGCATTGAATGAATTATGAATTATGTATATAAGTGAATTATAGGCAGTCTGGCCTATCCTATCCCATTATCCCTTTGAATCTTTACAGTTTACATTTTAGTGACTAAATCCCCATAATTGTACTCTGGGTGCATGCGCGTAATATAGTAGTAAAATACTAGGGATAACTTGATAACGGATCTTCCTCTCTCACTATTTGAGCATTTACCATATTTTTGACTATAACTTTTTCATTCTTCATCCTGTGCATGAAACCATTATATAATGTGACTAGATAACAATGTCGGGTTGATCACTAGTAATTAATAAACTGATTAATTTAATGTCCTGATTGACTTTGTACATTCAGTAATAATGTTTCTGTAGCTACCTTCCATCATAATTGGGGCTGACCAGGACTGGAACCTTAACTAGGATTATGAAAAGACTAATCTGACAATCCCCAAATCTCCTGTAATATTAAGAGAGAAATAATCCCTCCAATTAGACAATTTGAGAGAGTGTCCCTTTAAAGTACCCCGGTGTTAGAGTAATGCTGTTAATTCAGGGTTTTAATATAGTGGGGATATGGTTAATGCTGCAAGTTTGGGGCTAATGTTGGCAGTGCAGGGTTAATCATATGGTTACAGTGTAAATACAGTAGGTGTGCAGTTTATAAATATAGGTTCATATAATCTGAATTCATTCAAACATTTGGTGTCATAATGTCTTTGATTTTTTTTGACAGTATATGTTAAGGCTTAGGGATGGGTGCCTTAGGTTATAATATACCCTTGAGATGAATCCCTGGTATAAATGCCACCTAGCAATAAGTTGGGTTGATTTTGTTATGTGTGATGAACCCTGCATAAAATGAGTCAAAAGATATTTAAAAAAAAAAAAAATTCTTATTTGCTAGCTGCCTGCCTTCTGAGACCGAGACTCACCACTTCCAGTGTTTTTGTTTTTTTCCAGAGTCATTTAAAAGCAAAGAAATCTGACAGGCATCCAGGACCAAAATGGCCGCCTCGGACACCAAATCAAGCTATTCTGTCCATGATTATTCTCTCTCTCCAGGAGTCTGCCAATCCCACAACCACAACTGAATAATATGTAAATGGAGGGTGCAAACTAATGTAAGAGTCATTAAACATAAAGTGCCAGTAACAAAAATAAATAAATAATATAAATATATATATCTAAAATGCACAGCAACCCCAGTCTAAAAGTGTTTCCTGGTTAACCCCTTAAGGACTGGACTGTTTTTGCGATGTTGTACATTTGCGACCAGGAATATTTTTACACTTTTGTGGTGTTTGTGTTTGGCTGTAATTTTCCGCTTTCTCATTTACTGTTCCCATTCAAATTATATATTGTTTTTTTCAGGACAAAATGGGCTTTCTTTACATACCATTATTTATATAATCTCATGTATTTTAATTTAAAAAAAAATAAAAAAATCTGATGAAAAATTGAAAATACATACATGTTTTTTGACTTTTACTTGAAAAATCTTTTACTCATCTACAAAAGCGAATGAAAAAAACTGCTAAATAGATTCAAAATTTTGTCCTGAGTTTAAAAATACCTAGTGTTTACTTGCTTTTTTGCTTTTTTTTGCATGTTATAGGGCTATAGGTACAAGTAGGATATTGCGGTTTCAAAACATACATTTTAAAATTTATCAATAGTGACATTAAATACTCATTATCTGTCAGCAAATCTCTTCGAATAACACCTATTACGTACATATGTTTTTAAAAGTAGACAACCTTAGGTATTTTCAATATAGATGTACAGTCTTTAGTAGCTACTCCTTAGTCGAAAACACTGGCCAAAGTGGGGCATCTGGCGCATTTGTTTGTGTGTGAAAAAGCAAAACCAAAATTGAACACTACTCTTGGCTAGTGTTTGCACCAAGTGGTTACTAAAAAGCATCATCAATATACTTCCAAATTTGTAATACCTTGGGTTGTCTCTTTAAAATGGTATGCCATCATGGGGTAATTCTCATTCCCCGGCTACCATACGCCTTTCAAAGGCAACGCAACCAACCCGGCCATTTTCAATGTAAAAATATTTGACCCATATATTTGGCCTTGTAACTTTCAAAAATGCTATAAAACCTGTACATGGGGGGTACTGTTTTACTCGGGAGACATCGCTGAACACAAATATTAGTGTTTAAAAACTGGAAAACGTATCACAAGAATTATATCATCAGTAAAAGTGCTGTTTGTGTGTGAAAAATGCAAAAAAAGTAACTTTCACTGACAATATCATCGCTGTGATATGTTTTACCGTTTTGAATCACTAATATTTGTGTTCAGCGAAGTCTCCCGAGTAAAACAGTACCCCCCATGTACAGGTTTTAGGGTGTCGTAGAACGTTACAGGGTAAAATACAGTGCTAGCAAATTCAATTCTCTGGAATTTCGGCCTGGGTTGGCAGGCAGGTCCCTCAAATTGCAATCAATAAAATTACTGAATTATGTGAAAATATTACATAAATACGCACGTAGAATTTAAATATATATGCATATTTATATATTTGAAGTCTACGTGTATATTTATATAATTATTTATGTAATTTTGTATATGGACATATGTATATTTCAGATTATTTTTATTTATTTATATATACATAGATATATATACAAATTCATTCTAAGTGTATTCATATATATATATATATATATATATATATATATATATATATATATATTATTTTTAAAATACAGTTAGAATAAAATTTCATATAGCTATATAATTTTTTAAATTTTTAATTATTATTTTAAAATTTTTTTTATTTAATTTAAATTACTTATTATTTATATTTTTATAATAATATATATATATACACTATATATAGTTGGTTATATATTATATATATATATACGTGTGTAATTTAATTATAAGTGTATTTTATAGTATATCATAAGGCTGATGGCTAATATAAAATACATCTAGTATGATAGGTTATATATAGAGGACATATAGACATATATTATATAGATATAATATATGTCTATATATCATATATACACATATATAATTATTACATATTTTTTTTTTATTAACATTAACTTTTATTTTATTTTTGATTTACACTAGCAGGGAGACCGCCCGTCAGCACAGGCAGTCCCCCTGCAGGTATCATTATTGGACAGCCAGGGACCATGTGATCGCTGTGTTAATGCATCACATGGCTACAGTCCTAAATCGCGCGTGGGGAGACTGTCTGGGCTGCAAGCAGTCTCCCCACAACCGGAGCCACGCTGATCGCCGCCGGGGGAACGACGGCGATCAGGTAAGTAACGGAAACCGTTAGGACGGTTCAGGACCGTCATCGGTCCGCAATGGGAAAATCCCGATGACGGTCCTGAACCGTCCTGGGTCGGGAAGGGGTTAAGTAGTAACAAATATGTTTGTATTACCATTTTTCTTAGTTGTGACCTGTCATGCGTAAAACAGAACAATATTCATATTTTATGACATAATATATCTGACAGCTTTTGGTAGGTGATCCAGTGATCCTTTGGTAGGTGATCCACTGATCCTCTGGTGGGTGATCCACTGATCCTCTGGTAGGTGATCCACTTATCCTCTGGTAGGTGATCCACTTATCCTCTGGTGGGTGCACACCGCATAAATGCTCTTTTGACACAGCGCTCACTGAATGAGTCAGAGTGTTGCCATGGTAACCCTGTGGCAACCTTCATTGAGCTGGAACCACCATGCTGCAATTTTTTTAGTAGAATGTCTAATAGCTAAGTAATGATTTGGCTATCGGCGGCCACTGTCTGACTTGAGCCCCTTGAGAGGTGGACTCAATAGCCTGGCTGTAATAGTGACCATTGCACCTCACCAGGGTTCTGCCACTGTAGAGTACAACTAAAATCCTATACAACGAGAAGTATTCAAGTAAGTAAGCCTATAGAAATAATAATAAAAAATCTTCAATAATACTACTAATACTTAGAAGAAAGATAACCAGATAATGCAAGGCACAGTACAAACACAAGCAGTGTGCACAAAACGGCTGCAATCAGTTGTAAAAAGATTACATTTTCAGTTACTGCTAATATTTTAATAATTAGACTAAGAACAATCAAATTAAAGGGTTACTCCAACCACCATGATAATTTCTGCTTTAAAAGAGTGGTTGTAGTTGTAGGAACCTGTTTGTGCAGCGTATCTACTTGAAACGCGGCATACAGAGTAATCATAGAAACATAGAAACATAGAAACATAGAATGTGACGACAGATAAGAACCATCCGGCCCATCTAGTCTGCCCAATTTTCTAAATACTTTCATTAGTCCCTAGTCTTATCTTATAGTTTGGATAGCCTTATGCCTATCCCACGCATGCTTAAACTCCTTTACTGTGTTAACCTCTACCACTTCAGCTGGAAGGCTATTCCATGCATCCACTCCCCTCTCAGTAAAGTAATACTTCCTGATATTTTTAAACCTTTTGTCCCTCTAATTTAAGACTATGTCCTCTTGTTGTGGTAGTTTTTCTTCTTTTAAATATAGTCTCCTCCTTTACTGTGTTGATTCCCTTTTTATATTTAAATGTTTCTATCATATCCCCCCTGTCTCGTCTTTCCTCCAAGCTATACATGTTAAGATCCTTTAACCTTTCCTGGTAAGTTTTATCCCGCAATCCATGAACCAGTTTAGTAGCCCTTCTCTGAACCCTCTCTAAGGTATCAATATCCTTCTGAAGATACGGTCTCCAGTACTGTGTACAATGCTCCAAGTGAGGTCTCACCAGTGTTCTGTACAATGGCATGAGCACTTCCCTCTTTCTACCGCTAATACCTCTCCCTATACAACCAAGCATTCTGCTAGCATTTCCTGCTGCTCTATTACATTGTCTGCCTACCTTTAAGTCATCAGAAATAATCACCCCTAAATCCCTTTCCTCATATGTTGAGGTTAGGACTCTTATCAAATATTCTGTACTCTGCCCTTGGGTTTTTACGTCCAAGATGCATTATCTTGCACTTATCCACATTAAAATGTCAGTTGCCACAATTCTGACCATTTTTCTAGTTTACCTAAATCATTTGTCATTTGGCTTATCCCTCCTGGAACATCAACCCTGTTACATATCTTAGTATCATCAGTAAAAAGACATACCTTACTATCAAGACCTTCTGCAATATCACTAATAAAAATATTAAAGAGAATGGGTCCAAGTACAGATCCCTGAGGTACCCCACTGGTGACAAGTCCAAGCTTGGAATATATTCCATTAACTACAACCCTCTGTTGCCTGTCACTCAGCTACTGCCTTACCCATTCAACAATATTGGAATCCAAACTTAAAGATTGCAGTTTATTGATAAGCCTTCTATGTGCAACAGTGTCAAAAGTCTTACTGAAATCTAGGTAAGCAATGTCTACTGCACCACCCTGATCTATAATTTTAGTTACCCAATCAAAAAAATCAATAAGATTAGTTTGGCATGATCTCCCTGAAGTAAACCCATGTTGTCTCTGATCTTGAAATCCATGTGTTTTAGATGTTCATCAATCCTATCCTTTAACATGGTTTCCATCACTTTCTCCACTACTGAAGTAAGGCTTAC
>OW240912.1:398583772-398595184 GCA_933207985.1 Pelobates cultripes | reverse complement strand
AGTCTCAAAACCTGAACCACCCAGTCAAGAAAAAAGCATTTTTTAAAAATCTGCAACAACCACAAGAGGAAGTCTGTGAGCATGGAAAATATGTGCTCATGGCTCACTCACTACATGTGGCATAAACACATGTAGTGTGTGTAACGGATCGCCTGGCACCCCGACTGGGTACCTCTGTTGAAGGATGCTCCTAGCACTTACAGAGGGCTCCAAGCGCTCCGCCAGACACCACAACCACCGCAGACCCCACGAACCGCCGCAGCTTGGTTGTGGTCTCGCCGTCTCCTACTCACCCTGGACCTACAACAAGGTGAACCCCAGTGGGTGAACCTCTCCTCCAAGAGAGTGAAGCAGGAACAAGCTCTTAAAAGAGCTTGGTAGTGATTAACTAAGGGAGTATGCAGAGCATAGCAATCCCTTGTAGTGATATAGCAATTCCCCCAATAAGAGACAGGACTCTAGATTGAGGGTGAAGAAGAACTGAACTTTTATTCAAACACTCTGCTTTTACGCCCATTCTACAACCATAGTACCGCCCACAGGGTTTTGAAGTACAACCAATCAATACGTACAATACACTTAGACACTCCCACACAAAATCCTCCCCTCTGCCTGTGATATAATTACCTTACACAATGGGTTAACGTAATTATCACTGGCATAGAAATACAGTTTTTACACATGTACTGTAACTTTAAAAATATGCATTCAATCTTACATATTATTATTCAGCACACTTTAATTATAAAAATATCCAAAATTCAGCTAATTCCATCCAGGGGTTAAAAAGTTAGCTGGAAGTCCTTTTATGACCGACCGCAAGCACATTTTCATGCCCAAAACAGTTCCAGAGAATCAGGCTGTGCGACCGGTCTATTTCATGTTAGAGTCAGTTCAAACAGACTAACGACAACCAATTTGAATTGTCGAACTGTCGAATGAACTGTCGAATGCATTAGTTCCAGGGAAGGTAAAACTTCTGCGGTGTTCGTGCCGTTCTGTAGTCGATTTTAGTTCCATGAGTTTGACGGCACACACCGCTGACTGCATTTGAATGAATTAAAATGGCTGCCGCCAAGTGTTCGGTTTTCTAATGGCGGCCACTTCGACTACTTCGGCACTTCGGCTGCATCCGAAGTGCCATGCCAAAACTGCAGGTCCTTTCCCAAAGTACTTAAAGGGCCAGAAACAGCACAATGAAAATCCATTATGCCCAAATACAATTCTTAAAGGGTCATACACAGTCCAATACAAGTCCATAAGCCCCAAATCAGTTCCCTAGAAGGGCAATACATCCCAGGGCCATAGTCGCAGGGCAGGAGGCTGGCAAACAGGCCCCTCCAAAACTAGTGGCAATGTCACTTTCGCCACAGTGTGTGAGCCATGAGCACATATTTTCCATGCTCACTGGCTTCCTCTTTTTTTTAGAAAACTCATCACTGGCTCCTAACTTGGACAACTGCTAACTTTTTTAAAAATATTGCACTGCGTGATTTGTGTTTAAACGTGCACATTCTGTATAATCTGCAGTGATTTTCATTAAAAAGCCAACAAACAACTCTTTTTGGCCAAGCTGATACACTGGCGTGTGCTGGCTGCTCCTTGAAAAGGAAGCAGGTGACAGAGAGACATCAATAGAAACTATAACGTGCTGTCTTGCATCCCAAAGTCAAAGTCTAGACAAACGGCTATTCCTTGTCATAACTGCTAGTCATAGGAGAACCAACATCGACCACCCTATATTTTACCGGTTTCCCAAATGCGATCTAAATATCGAAGGAGTCTACTCAGGAGACAGACGATTAATAATACTAGTTAAAACCTTGAAGCCAGTTCCCTAAAGTTCAAGGAAGCTGCTTAGTCTTATCATACTCAACTACTTCTCCCTTGCTGCACATCCCTCTAGTAGTTGAGTAGAGTGGTAAGATCACATTGAACTCCTGACTATGTATCATGTGCTTGTTTCCAACAATACTTTCATTGAGATCCCAGAGAGTACCAGCATCATGCTGTTCATTGGTGAAGAAATGGGGACATAACATAGAAAGCCGAGAATATATGATGTTTGTGTAGGTGTTACTGAATATTGTGCTGGGCTCATGAAGAATCATAAAGGGTCTTAAATACACCACTTAGATAAGTTACAGTTCCATTTATCTTAGTTGCCGTTGAACCAATTCTCAGAGTCAAACAATTTCATACTTTGGGATTCCTTGCCTTCATCTACCTCCCATCTCCCAATCACAGACTGAGAATTTTACAGCCCTCTCCATTTTTGATGTTATTATACATTTTATTTTTGGACATACCATCTTAAACAAGGTACATATTCCCTTGAATTATTGACACTGAGATAAATGATTTCTTAATTTACTGTTTTTTTGTGCCAAATTTGAAATGTATTTTTTTCAAACTGCATTCACCGTGTTTGTGGATAAACTTTAGCACTTAAATATGGGATAAATGTATTTATTTCACATATATTGGAAAGAATTTGCAGAAATTAACGTGCCTTTTACTTTTTACGCTTAAATGAGGGAGGTGTCAGTTTTCGTTAGATATTAACAATCTAGCATGGAAATCAGATACCACCAATTGGTTAGCACTCCCAATTAAAGGAGCTAACTCTGTCATCAGATGCTAATTACTAGCAGTTCAAGTTTAACCCAGCAAATAAAAGTCATTTTTGCGATTACCGACTTGTTGGCAAATTATTGCAACAAGCACTGAAAGCATCTCTATACGAGTGAGCAAAGTTTGAATATACACGTACACCACCCTCGTTACTTCAAAGAGCTGGCAGAAGCATTCGCTGTCACAAACGAGGTAAGCCAGATAAGTGAGTATCTGCCTACAAAGAAACAGTTTAATTATTATCTGTACTAAAGCATAAAAGCTTAAAATTAATAATAATGAAAGGATTAAATAACAACAAAAACATTTGAAGGGAACTGATTCTGCACTCTTTATTCTGCTCCAATATAATAGGAGCTGCGGGTGGTACGATTTTTCTCGGAGCTGGAGAATCAGGGTTATTTTGAGCAATTCCAATTGCATTGTATAAATCCGTATGGAATCTGAACTGTCTTTCGTGTATCAACCCACTGAAAAACGAACAACAGAAAAACAATAGTTATGCAAGCTATACTAACTTACATTTGGTACAAGTAGTTGCCATGGATACATGTCTCATACTCTCTGCAGATTGCATGGATGAATCACGATCACACAAACCTTAGCATTAGCTGTGCGGTATATCTGACAATTATTAAACTCCACTGAGTCTCATTCACATTGGAGAGAAATACATGCGATGGAAGTACAATGCTGTATTATTTACAGACTCGTTCTCCGCATACAGTTATCACACATTACAACTTAATTAACTAACAAAAAAGTGACTAACAAAATTAGTCAAATGTTTTCAAACGTTTTTGTCTAACAAGTAAAAACAAAATATTTAGATTTTATAATTATATTGGGGGGATAGATAGAGAGAGAGAGAGAGAGAGAGAATTGTCTCTACCCAACACCCCTCACCTTTAATTATTAGAAGAAATGGCTCACCTGCTTTACGTGTTCAAATCCTTATGCTTCCCCCATGGAAAAATTAACTTTAGATAACTTGAACTAGTTCACTTGTAACTGTTAAAAAGAATACTGAAGAATTACATTTACAAAAGGTAAAGAAACATAATTCAGAGGACCCACCATTATTGTGACTTATTGTCACTGGACTCATCTTGACCGGAGGCATAAAGAACGCAGTAGTTATCTTGCTAATAGATCCGTAGTTTTTACTCTGTTTAATGAGTTCCTTCAGTTCTAGACCATATGATCAATAAACAACAACAACAACAAAAAGCCTCCTGTAGCCAGATAGCCAAAGCAAGATTCTGCTTGCACTCCAAATTCAAAAAATATTTTTGTGTGTGTAAAAACTTACCACCAACATATGTCAAAATAAATACTTGAAAGGTGTGCAAAACTGCAGTTTATGGCTAAAAATATATAGTTGTGTGTTCTTCGAACATCTAATCAAGGGTATTATTTAGACGTTGATCGCTATTTGATGTTGAACTAATACAAAGACTTTCCACTAGATTTTTAAATATCTATCTAGCTATAAGAAGGGTTGCCGAAGTAGCAAAACAGGTCATACGCACTTGCTTTGTCAATACACTGTCTAATAGATTAGAAGAATATTATACATATATATTTCATGTGACCTGGCCATCCAGGTGTATAAAAAAAAAAATTAGCTACCTCTCAAAAAAAAAAAGCAGATGAGCTCATTCTCACTTGTTCTGTCAGCACTGAATTTTCAATTTCAACAGGGGTTTAAAAATGATAAATATTATACCTTTCTGCAAACTAAGTTAATAAAATCAAACTAGTTTGCTCCAAGTAGAACGCCCACTCTCCTACCTTCACAGGATCTGCAAATTCAACAAGTTTCCAAGATTCATATTTTATTTATTAACGTTTTATCTATATATACAAAATAAAAGTCGACTACCAGCTACAAGAGGACATCCAGAAGGTGATGAAGAACTCACTCGTCTTCATTATTTTCTTCTTTTTTTCTTCCACATTGACAGCACAACTTACTTTTACCACTAGTATCAGCCACCAACTGTAATGCCCAACCTTCCGCTTGTTTAGAAAAGTCACTGATTGTACTGAAAGTGAGCCAGCCGTACAGATATAGAGAAGTGCAGCTGCCCACCACATATTATGAGGCTTATTTACAAAAATTACATTTTAGTTCAGGTCATTCATTGTATCACACAATTTTAACTTCTCTGTACTTCTCTACCTGTTTTGCCTTTTCACTATATTTATTTCTGTTTGTACACCAAACACTTTTTAAGGAAGGACACTCACAAACAATCATAATGGGCCTTCACCCGGCACATATGGTAGTGGGGTTGAGACACGATTACAGGTTTATTTACTAAAATGAGAATACAAAGTGAATTTCAAATTTAAGGCAGAGTAACTAAACTCAAAGCATACATGACTTAGAGAATATCTCCACTTCTATTTTTTTTTACTTTAAGTTTGAAATTTACTTTAATTCACTTTGAATTCTCGCTTTGGCAAATTTGTTTGTTTGTTTATTTATTTATTTATTACTGGCATTTATAGAGTGCCAACATATTCTGCAGCGCTGTACAATTGGGCAAAAAAGACAGTACAATATAGACAGACCAATACAAACGGAGAAGAGGGCCCTGTGAATGATGTAGACACTGAAGATCTTTTATACACAGTAATTTTCTAAATAGCCCGTGAGCTTACAATCTGGAGGTCAAACTGGGGAATTGAGATAAGAGGTAGCAGGGAGAATTTGGAGGTGATAGCAGAAGAAAAATAGACTACTAGGAGGGGCAAGGAATAGGGCGTGGGGTAGAGCAACAGATATTTGTTGTATACAATTGAAATATTTGCCAACCAAATTCTATCAGTCAAAATATTTATATCTACATTTAACATCAAATATAAAGTATTCCAGTAGTATTCCAGTAGTAAACCGTAGGTTAAAATGGTAGCATTGTTACAGAAAATATATAATAATGTGGTAAGAAAGGTAAAATAAATTTGGTGGACTATATTACAAATTTCAGTCATTACCTTAAAGTTGCCGGAAAAGGTGGGAACTAAGGGACTTATTTCATATTGATTGCTTTGTGGCATTGGAATAACCCTGATAGTGCTCAGCAGACTCAGCCTGCTCCTGCACAAATACTTAAACTGGAATATATTTGGTGAAAGAATAACTGTGCCCTAGAGGTGCAATACTGGTCACCCTAGCACAATATTTAAGGTATTTGATTCATATTTTGTTAAATGGGTCAAACTTCTACAACACAGGGCAAAACAAACTGTTAGCACCTTCTATGGCATTTATTCCATTCAATCTCCAAATAGCTTAAGCTGTCCCTTTGGGTGATTGAGAGGAAAAGCATTACGTAGCACGTATTGTGTAAAGAAAGGACGGCAGCCATGGTCCACACTACGGGAAACACGTTTTGCAGGGTTGCGTGAAGCAGAACAACAGCCGAGAATTGTTAATGTGCAAAAAAGTGAATTCTATACGTAATGCACAGACGCCATCCACTATGCGCATTTAAAATATTATTTCCATTGTACAATGCCAGTACATAAAAAGAGCAGACTAGTCCACCAGTGACCTCCTAAACTAAAACAAAAAAACAAATCTGTATATCTTTTGTTTTTTGTCATTATGTTATTTAAAAACCAGCATATGCTGTGGCGCTGTGCAATAAGGAACAATATAAAATTCCTTACCATATAATATATAAAACATTAACAAACATGTTGCGATGTATATACTAAACAGTGAATTGTGGGGGATTCAAAACTGGATTGAAAAATGTAGGTCAAAACCGTAACCTTGGGGAAAAAAGAAAAACGACTTATTTTGATATTTTTTGTTTACTACTTTTAGCTTAAATTGTGGAATTCTGCTTTGCATTCACAACAATTCACTGATTAATCAATAAAGCCTGTTTCAACGTAGGTTATGTTCTGTATTGTTCTATTGATGGTCTTTTACATTTCAGACCCCCAGCTCGCCTTACGAGGAACTCGCAGTAAATGAAATACATTTCTGAAGACTCACGTCAATTTCTGCTGTTACTTGTGATATCTGGTGTCGTACATGCAATCCTTTCATCTCACCTAAAGTTAAACTACCCACCTAGGGACAAACAGTGGGTAGTGAACATTAAAAGCATGTACTGCAGAACAAAGAAAAGGTTTCTAGGACAAGAAAATCTCTGTAGCTTGCTGGGAGAGTGCGAAAAAGAAAGACACCTATGTTTCTTAAAACCCTCTTACTGAAATTGATCACGGAATCAAGATAGTGTAAACGTGAATATCAAAAAATGGACCAAAAATGTAAAATAGCAACAGTTCCCAAATAATAGATTCATATAAGGTTAACACAAAGAGAAAACAAGGCAAATGGTGTGGCAAATGAGTGGACGCTCTCGCATTTGGGTTGTAGAGGAAAGGCATAGCGTTCATACATAGCTTTTCTTGTAATAAAATGTGTGAGCTACAGAGGATTTAAAATGTGTTAGGTTATCAACTTTTCTAATGGCACTTAATTATAGGTTGGAGATAGCCATGGCTAGTGTTTGGCTTAAAGGCATGTAACATTAAAATGACAGTTACCTGGATATTTATTTCTACAAATCAGTTTAGAAAAATAATACAAAAAGTATTGAGTATTTTCCAACCAAGCTATAGAAAGTTCATATTTTATTACCACTGTTAGTGTTTAGGTATGAATGATGCCATTTTAGAATTGCATCCCGATTTTCGAACCCTCAGTAAAATTTACTGATAAAAATAGAACACTGCAGAGAGCATGCAATGTCAACAGCCAATCAAAGTCTGTGATCTGCTGAGACTCTCACAGGTTTTCATCGTGGAAATGGTTCTTTGAATTCTCTGTTAAACCTCTGATTGGATTTAAAAGTATATGAACCCAAGGAATATACAGTTTTAAAATGATATAGGATGGAATTTCGTATGATAGACTTAGCACAAAATGGATACACTTGGTACTGCAGTCATGAGTCATGCCCCTGATTTCGATGGGACAATCCCAATTTTTGGGTCCTGTTCCACCATTCCAAAAAGTGGGACACCAGGAAACTGTCCCCAAAAAGTGTATCGCAAGTACATCATTACACTACACTGAAACAGTGCACTGGCTGCTTGGTAATCAGGCAACCTAGCATTAGTGATGTCCCGATCAGTTCGCCGAACGGTTCGCCACAGACGGTGAACATAAACATAAACTTTGACCCTGTACCTCACAGTCAGCAGACACATTCCAGCCAATCAGCAGCAGACCCTCCCTCCCAGACCCTCCCACCTCCTGGACAGCATCCATTTTACATTCATTGTGAAGCTGCATTCTTAATGAGCTGTCCAGGAGGTGGGAGGGTCTGAGAGGGGGGTCTGCTGCTGATTGGCTGAAATGTGTCTGCTGACTGTGAGGTACAGGGTCAAAGTTTATGTTTATGTTCGCCATCCGTGGCGAACCGTTCGGCGAACCGTTCGGCGAACCGTTCGGCGAACCGTTCGGGACATCACTACCTAGCATACATTCACACCAGGCTGACCTGCCAGTCAGGTCAGCTATCAATTTAGGATTGGTGCTCATACCTCAATACAACCCAAATAAGAATAATTTACAAGCTTATTCACTCCAAGCAAGTGTCACACTTGCGTTCTCATTCACATCTGGATAAAGATGCTTCCGGATGTTGAGTTACACTTCTGAAAGCACTGGGCTATATCTTGTGTGCAGTGTTTCAAACTGAAATGCTGTAATACAGAGTCCAAGCAAAATGATCACTTAAAATCAGTGGCGTGGTCATGGTGCTTTCAGTAAACTTTTAACTCTGCACTGTTTGTATTCGTTTGTCAACTTGCTCGATTCTTATTTTTATAATAATGAACCTAGTCAGAACTGCACATGCAAATAGCCACCGCATGCACTGTCTTGTAGGAGGTTATGAGATGACATTAAATACTGTAGGAAACTGTGCTACTTTTATCTGGTTCACTAATAGACAGGTCAGTTTGTGTGTGCTTGGTCTGCCTCTCTTCAGGATACAGGGCATTCTATGAGCTTCCTTGTAATCTTAGGATTTTTCAATGATTAAGAGCACAGAAGCATGACCTCAAAGTAATTGGCTGAGCGCCAGGCCCACAAGGAATTTATTAAAATGGTCTGCAGCAAAAAGAGGTGCAGACCACACACTCTACCACTGGATCACCTGCCCAGAATGTCCCTCCAATATACCAGCAAGGATACTGACAAGAGATAAGGGAAGGAGGCATTATTTTAAGAGATGTGTGGCCAGGCTAACGACCTTCACAATCCACTTCCTCCTGACAACATACCACTGGCGGATCCAGAGGGGGGGCAACGGGGCAATTGCCCCCCCCGAGAAATCTGCCGGCTCCCTCTCCCTCCCCTGCCAGCAGCACATGCAGGTGCTAGCCCTGCAATGTGCCTGCGGACCGGGGGGGAGATCAGAGATCTCCCTCCCCGGTCCGCAGGCACTGTGCTGACAGCCGGCAGGGGAGGGAGAGGGAGGAGAGAGAGGACCCGGAGCTCAGTCTGCAGCTCCTCCGGGTCCTCCTCTCGTGAGATTTGAAGCGTTGCCGCGGTTACCACAGCAACGCTCCAAATCTCGCGAGAGTGAACTCTAGCCCGGGAGCGCGGGCTAGAGTTCACTCTGACCACCTGACCACCAATGAATCCCCACTGGGACCACCAGGGATCGAAATATGTCCCCCCTCCTCCCCAGTAAAGGTAAGAAGGGAGGGGGGACATAGGATAATATTTATTTTAATTAAATAAAAAAATATTATACTATAAAAAAAAAAAGCCACCCTACCCTGATCACACACACACACACACATAGCCCCCATACTGCCTCCCCCCATGCTGCCCCCCCATACACACATACTACCCCCCCATACACACATACTACCCCCCATGCTGCCCCCATACACATCCATGCTGCCCCCATACACACACATACTACCCCCATGCTGCCCCCCCATACACACATACTGCCCCCATACACACTGCCCTCTATACACATACTGCCCCCTATACACATACCACCCCCCATGCTGCCCCCCCATACACACACACATACTCACCTCATGCTGCCCCCATACACACATACTGCCCCCATACACATACTGCCCCCCTATACACATACTGCCCCCATGCTGCCCCCTATACACACATACTGCCCCCCATACACATACATACTGCCCCCACATGCTGCCCCCATACACACATACTGCCCCACACTGCCCCCATACACACACTGCCCCCATACACATACTCCCCCCACACACTGCCCCCCTGCCCCCATACACACATACTGCCCCCATATACACACACATACACACACTGCCCCCCCATGCTGCCCCATACACACATACTGCCCCACATACACACATACTGCCTGCCTGCCCACATACTGCCCCCATACACACATACTGCCCCCCCCATGCCCCCATACACACAAACTGCCCCTCATGCACACATACTGCTCCCCCCATACATGTACTGCCCCCACACACACACTGCCCCCACTCCCAGTCACTGCCCCCATACACACATACTGCCCACATTCACACACACACTGCAACTGTTACACACACATACTGTCCCACACATACACTGCAATCCCTGACATACACTGCCCCCCACTCACACACTACAACCACACACACACACACACACACACACACACTGCTCACACTGTCCCTCTCACACACACACACACACTGCACCCCTTACACATTGCAATCCACTCCACACACACACCACTGCTCCTATGCCCTACTACCATTTCCCAGCAGACCTCAGGTAAGTTGTCAAACTGTTCTTAAACGGTTTGACTACTTACTCTAGGAGGGGGTCCCGGCACTATTGACACCATAACCAATACACTGAGCTGTAGTAGTTATTGTGTCTGGATTATTTCTTTAAATAATCTACAAGTGCCCCTCCCAAAATCAGGCTCTGGATCGGACTGTGGCTGAAACATTGCCTCTATTTCAATAAAAAATCTACCTTTGGATATAACCCTTTGAGTGCCCAGACTCCAATTCTATACATTATTTGGTTAACATATTTAGATCCCCTGTGTCAGCGAATAAAATAATTACACATGAGGCGGAGGGAGAAGAGGGCCATTTACCAGCCCCTCTGTTAATATTATTGCAAACACACAAACTGAAATCCCATTTTATCATGAGAAACAGGCAAATTATTTATCTTCAGATAGAGATCAGCACGTATTTAGAAAAATGTCTTGAGAGTCACTGTTATAGAAGGTGGGAGGTTACACAACAGAGGCAGAAATTGCAGCAGTGACTTTAGCACAAAACGTTGAAAGCTATTGGGGCCAATTTAAAATTTGTTCATTTTAGTATCATCCAAATCATGGAAGACAAACTCCTCATTGACCTATCTCTGAATTGACCTGAAATATTCCAAGCTATATCCTCCCTCAATAGATCTGAAATATTCCAAGCTATATCCTCTCTGAATGGATCTGAAATATTCCAAGCTATATCCTCTCTGAATGGATCTGAAATCTTCCAAGCTATATCCTCTCTGATTGACCTGAATCAACTAGAATTAATTAGTGTGTGGGGAGGGGGGAGGGGGGAGGGGGAGGTGTGTGTGTGTGCTCAGCAGTCTATGTGTGTATGTATGTATGTATGTATGTATGTATGGACTCAGCAGTCTGTGTGTGTGTGTGTATGGACTCACACACTCTACGCACATACACTGCCCCCCATACACACACATTTCCCCCCATACACACA
>OW240912.1:398565106-398583672 GCA_933207985.1 Pelobates cultripes | reverse complement strand
ACACATACTGCT
Organism: Pelobates cultripes; assembly: GCA_933207985.1. Classification (NCBI taxonomy): domain Eukaryota; kingdom Metazoa; phylum Chordata; class Amphibia; order Anura; family Pelobatidae; genus Pelobates; species Pelobates cultripes. The sequence goes on along the minus strand of OW240912.1, from coordinate 398,583,660 downwards.
CCCCATACACACACACTCTACCCACATACACTATCCCTATACACACACACTGCTCCCCATACACACACACTGCTCCCCATACACACACACTGCCCCCATACACTGCCGCCCCATACACACACATTGCCCACACTCACACACACTGCAACTGTTACACACATACTGTCCCACACATACATTGCATCCCTGACATACACTGCCGCCCTCACTCACACACTACACCCTTCAAACACACACACTGCTCACACACTGTCCCCCTCACACACACACACACACACACTGCACCCCTTACACATTGCACCACTCACACACACCACTGCTCCTATGCCCTACTACAGCCCCATTTCCCAGCAGACCTCAGGTAAACTGTTCTTAAACGGTTTGACTATTTACTCTGGGATGGGGTCCTGGCACTATTGACACCATAACCACTACACTGAGCTGTAGTGGTTATTGTGTCTGGATTATTTCTTTAAATAATCTACAAGTGCCCCTCCCGAGATCAGGCTCTGGATCCGCCACTGCAACATACATCACCCAGCCATCACAAACACAACACATCATAGGCTACACTGCACACTACACTCAGCCTTCTCCACATCCTCTCTCCCAATACACATACTCAACCAATACACACAACACTAAGCTACCACACAACACACAAATACACTCATCCATCACGCACACACAGACTTAGCCACCACACAATACTTGACCCCCAGACACAAAACACTCAACCATCACACAGACACATAAGACACCCAGCCTCCCCAACACATCGAACAGAATACAGGGCTCTAAGCAGTGGGTCTAATCTGAAATGCTGCCTAGGGTCCTATGTAATCTTAATCCAGTGTTGATGGGGTTTACCCAATAAATATCGAAATGTAATGACTAAACTGCTGTGATTGCATCAGGGGATTTTAGCAATTCATCTGGTTTGGACTGTATTTATCCAGTTACATTTTCAATTCACTACAATTTGCTATTTTGCCATTGGCACAGACCTTATTACAATACACAGACTTTATGTCCAAACCCAGTGTTAATGAAGCTCTGTCTCAACTCATCACTATGGGAAATAGGATATTGCTTCGTGACTGTTTTCACCTCTATGTGACATAACAGCTCTGCATTATTCTGCTAACGTAACAATGTAACAGAGTATCTCTTTAAAAAGGTAAGGCTTACTTACTGATGTCCTCCCTCGACTTCTTGTTAATTACATGTAAATAAATAGAAACCAATGAGATCATTTGCATTCTAACTTCCTGTCTGATTCGAAGTGTAGTAACTAAGTATGTCAGTTTTAGATTTAAAGGAGAACTGTCCCCTCCCAAGATTTGCAATATTATGTTCCCTTAATCCCTATCTTTAAAATATAAATTAAAATATAGAAACGTGCATCACAGTATTTTCCTCTATTCTGTATCTGGGTGACTCAATCTTGGCTCCTTGTTAATCTCCAAATACTATTCTGCTTTATTCCAAATAGCAGTCATTGGATTGGGTGACGTACTTATAATCATTTGAATGAAAAATACATAATACATTTTTTTCAGTCAATCTCTACATTTTATATTTCTTACTATTTTCCATGTCTAATTATAGATTAAAATAGGTTTTGATAATTCATTTATACTTGGCAGGAAGATCATTATCCTATTTGAATATAATTTGTCCTATTACATATTGTTTTTGTATTACTAGCATGTAAAATAAATTGCCATTTGCACGGTTTGATTAAATGGACCTTCTGCTAATTGTTGGCATTGAATCGAGCCTGAGACAGTGTTACCAGCGATGATTAGTACATTTTAGCTGTTTTCTATGGCTGCACTTTATATTAAACAGCTTTTAACGGCCTGCCATTTTTATAATGAAAATGCTGTCCTTGAAAGGCTAGTTAATGGTTCATAATTTTTTTACAACCTCACTACATGAACAGGATGTTACTTGAACACATTTCAGATTTTGTGAATAATAGTCTTTATTGTTTTTGTATGAGAAGGTTGCAAAAAAAATGTTTTTCAAAACTATAAGGGGCATCTTGTAGGAACAATTAAATAATAGTGCAAGTCACCTGTGAGATCACTGTAGTCTGGGTCCTAGGCAAGGGGGAGAAGAAATAAAATATAAGAATAATACATTTGGTGATGTGTTCCCCTCCAGCTGTTCTAAATTGCAACCAGTCTTCCGCAACATATAACCCAATATCTATTAAGTCATCTATTCCCTCCTCCCTCCCTTTCAGTGGAGTGTGCAATTGTCTGTTTAGAGACGTTTCTCAGTTATCCATTTCTAACCTTCTTCCCATTTCCTAGTCACTTGGGATCTTTCCATCTCCGCGACCTGAGCTGCCCCCCTATCTCTTCCCCCTTCTGGGACACCTTCTTTTCAGCTATATAGCATTTGCTGGAAGTCCTCTCTATAAGCAGAACCTTACCATTGTTCCCATATACCAACATTGCTCTCTGGCTTGGACTGTGAAATGTAGTTCCTTCAGTTGTTTCATCTCCTCCATTCAAGTGTACCAAAGGCTAAGGGTGCTATATTTCTCCATAACAAGGGGACAGCTTATTTGGTGGTGTTCATGTTCCCCTCTATCGTGTTAGAATTCTAGTATCGGGCTGTTGGGACTGTACTGTGGTGAAGAGGAAAGATGCAGGGCACAGAGGCATGGCTTATCTGCAGGCTTTTTGACTATACCATGGCTAACTTTCCAGAATGGCTTAATCTTAAGGCATTCCCACCATATGTGTAGGAATGTGCCCAATTCAGAATGTCAGTACTTGCCATCTAGTTTCAGGTTGATTGACTGTAGTAGATGTGGGGCTTTATACCACTGGGACATACCTTTGCACATTGTGTCTTGCTTGCTACTGTGCAGTGGTGCACTAGGTCAGAAATCTTGCTCCACTGGGTTGGTGTGAAGGTCCCCCATTTCTCCATGTATTATGGAGGTGGCTGATTTCCATTAAATTGGAGGGACGAGCAAGGGTGGTAAATGGAATGCGTCATTTGGTCGGGCTCGTCACACAGGTGTTCAAAGGTACTGAGGTCACCCCAAGTCTCGCTCCATATGCCGGGTTCTTCACCTCCTGACTTATTATCCCCCCTTATACCTAGGAGCCAATTTTAGAATAATGGCGCTCCCCGATTCTGGCTGTACATCGGCTCATTTAGCTGGAAATCGGTCAAGGTGTCAGTTTGGGGTTAGTGAGTCTAGGGCGAGGAGGATTCATACCAGGCTACCTGGGTCCCAGGTCGTCTATGTTAACAGTTTGGGAGCAGCCTATTAGTGGCCTAGAGTCAGTCAGTGGAAGATAGGTTTGCATGTCACAATATATTGATCAGTACATCCTTATTCTTCATGGAGTTAAGCTGCCCCTAACCATATGGGTAAAACCTTGGTCAGCTAGTTATGAAGATTGTCTCGGAATACAGATTACCCAGTCATCCTGTGCTGTTGTTTACATCATGGTCCATGTTGAATGGTATGGTAGGATTTGATGAGTCCCGATGTTGGCAAGCAGTGTGTAGAGTAGGCAGCAGGGATATTCATAGTTGGCAGGTTGGAAGGTTCGCTGGGAGGTACCAGTTGGTTGTTTTTACTTATTTTACTTACAACTAATCTTGCCTTAAATTTTAAATTCAATTTGAATTAATTTTTAATTATCACTTTAGTATATAACCCTCTAAACGTAGAAAACCACACTTTTTATCTTGCACATGATTGCCGCCATTTGCTCTCTGTCAATCAATGCTACAAGCTCCATCCATTGCAACTGTCCGTCATCATCAAGAGCATCATCAGAATATGAGACACTAAGCAATGTTTCTAATTCTCCACTTCATTTGCAACGTTTTTCACAACACAGTGAGCATTTCTGAAAAAAAAATCAACACAAGCTGTTGGTGACTTTCTATGTATTATTTAATAGTGCAAATTCCAAAAAAGTGGCGTTTCCTCTGTAATAAAGCAAAAACTAACTTCTCTAGGCAGCTTCTCTTACATATGATACTTTGATTCCGTTAGGCAACAACCTCCTCTTTTGCTCATTAACTAATATACCACCGATGTTACGTTACCATTGACGTGTGTGCCAAAGCCAGTGCCTTGATTTTGAAGGGCTAATACCACGACAAAGATATGTTTTAGTATTTTAACTCTATTAAATTAATTTTATTCAAATAATAATTATCAGATAACACTGTGGTTGGAAATGATCAGTATGCAGACTTTGTGAATTAATGTAAATATATACATAGTACCAAAAGATTCGTAAAGGGTTAAATATTCAGAGGCAAAAGGGAGTGGGTGTTGGATGACGTGACTTGGCTAAAATTGGGCTTTAATAATAGTGTATATAATGTCACACGTGTTAGTACTATTTATTTCAAATAGGTCATGGAACAAGCTGCATGTTACATTTATCATTATGTCAATGCCTAATGCTCAGAATGTTGAAATTAACCCCTCCCTCCCCCCCAGGATATACATTGTATAACATCGCACAAATAGAAGATATGGGTGGATGGGTGAAAAACCATGGATAAGGTTACAGGGATTCTAGAGTAAATGTTTGGATAGGTTAAAAGAAAACAAAAAAAGGGAACACATTTTTTTATTTTTTTTATTTTTTTTATTCTTTATTTTTATTGTGCGTTGAGAGAAATACATGCAAGCTCGTGGCGCCCCAACAGCATTCCTCGAGCATATTTTCAAGCATAAAAGTAGGAGCAGTAAGATAATCGGCACATTTTTGTATAACATGGTTGAGGACCCCGTATCTGCCCGCGCTTACGGCCATAGTTAGCTATATATTAAATGGCGTCCAAAGACATCCGTGTGGCTAGGCTACCTAGCTCTGCCTCAGGTTTGGGAGCATCAAAACAATCCTGCATCGCCTTTATGCCATGCTGTACAATAGAGGACTTGTGTGGGCCCGCTCGGCTAATGCCCTTTTTCGGCCGGCTATTTATTCTGGATAAACTAGGGGCATGGTGGTGGCTGAGATAGTGATTCCAGCATGTCTGAGGGCTGGGCTCATACATTTGTGTTCAGAATTAGGGTGCTATTCCTGCCAGGCTCATGAAACACAATCTTATACATTGCAAGATATCATAGAAAATATTGGGTAATAGAGTACATCACATGTCTGAGTTACTGCACTATTTCCTTTGATGTAGATTACATTACCCAAACCTAAGCAGACACAGAGTGGGGTATTCAATGGCGGGCTGCTAATCACAGGTTAATCCTGCTGAGAGAGGTTATGGGCACTTATGCAAGTTGAAGCGATGCAAGTAAAGGAAAGTGCTTAAGAAATCATATAATATGGCTAAGCTGGTACATATAAAATTAAACAAAAGTATGAACTATGTACACGCTGAGTGTGGATATCGGATATTCTGCTGACTGTTACAATGTCCCGTGAAGAGGTTAATTGGGGAACAAATTTAAATATAGATAAGATATCCAGATATATATAAACAGCATAAAGATAGCACCCTCAGGACTTGCTAAATAAAGTACAACTTAACTTTTAATGTCCAAGGTTAAAGATCAACGTTTCAGTTCATCTTGCAAACTTTATATATGTGTGTATGTTTTGTTTTTTTTTGACAATCTTTATTTTGTGTTTTCATAAACAAGGAAATACAGAAAGAAGTGCACATTAGCTTTGAGTTAATATCACAATCCAGGTGTACATTTAAGAACCACATAAATGTTGCTTTTATAATACAGTGCTATCTATACAACAGTAGTGAAGTACAGCCCATTTGACTTCCTTATATCTTATTATTCTTATTGTATGTTTTTGACATTCTTCCGTTATCTGTTATTGTCCAAGGGAAGTGGGGATGTGTGTGAGAATGGGAAAAGGAAATTAGTCTGGGGTAGGGGAGTCGCCTTAACCATAGCGAACACCAAGGGTGGCAATATCCGCACTTTCAGTTTTGTCCCTCTTTTGGCTTTTTGCGATTGTCTAAATTGTATCGGCATGAATAGAGTTTGTTTGTGTGTCGCACATATCGAGTGCAGTGATTCTCGTCCACGTTTGAGTCGGTTAGCCTCTTTTGTATGGTTTCTGCGCCTGTCGAGTGTGGTCATCCTGGCGGGGGGGGTGTCTATGTGTGGGTAGTACGGGCAGGAGTGCCTATACGGCTGATCGTACTGCGATGTCCCCCACATGTGTAGCTATAAGTCTGCGGGCATCTTGGGTGACTTAGGCGTGTGTAGTACTTTAGTCTGAGTATGTGGGCCTTTGTCTGTTAACCCCTTCGTCGCCTGCTTGGGTTGTGGCGTCTGTGCGGTAGTCTGTCGTGGCATGCCGGTCCTTTTCTATATCTAAATTTGAGTTAGCCTGGCCCATCAATGTCCGGATAGGTGGGGGGCGTAGATGAGGGAGAGGAGGAGGGAGTAAGAAGGGGAGAGAGAAAGGAAGGGGGTATATTTATCTTAATAGGAAGAGGTGTGTTGAGCAGCTGGGGGGGAGAGGGGAAAAGAGTGGCAGGTGTTTTAGGTTACAGTTCTGTCCGCAGCAATGTACATGAGCCAGGGGGTCCACGTCAGGTTACATTTTTCCGTGCGGCCTTGGATGTCTGCCGTCATGCTTTCCATAGAACGAATTTCTCCTACTCTATCTACCCACTGTTGAAAGGTGGGGGTAGCCGTTTGTTTCCACATTGTGGGTATCAGGGATTTCGCTGCCGTCAGTAGATGTTTCGTTAATGATTTCTTATAGGTCTTTAGTGTCATGGTCGTGTGGTGTAGTAGCATGGGGAGGGGCTGGAGCGGGAGTTCCGGGTCCGATATTTCGCGTATTTTGGCATTTACCATTTCCCAGAAGGGGGTGATGGATGAGCATGTCCACCAGACATGGAGCATGGTGCCTTTCTCCTTTCTGCACCGCCAACATGTATCCTCCATATCCGGGTTCATGCGATGTAGCACGTCAGGTGTTCTGTACCAAGTTGTTAACAGCTTGTAGCTCATCTCTTGAAATTTTGAGCTAATAGAGCATTTGTGTGTGAGTAGAAATATCTTGTCCCAGTCCTGGGTCGTCAGGGATTCTCCGGTTTCTCTTTCCCATCTGGCGATGAATTTCGGGGGCGGCTCATGTCTCCCACCGATAAGCATTGCGTATAAGGTCGAAATCCCCCGTTCCATGTGCCGACTACTTGCGCAAAGTGTTTCAAAGTGCGTAAGATCACGGTGAAATTGTTGTTTGGCTACCGTGGTTGAGTAGTACGACTTGACCTGCAGGTATCGGAACCGGTCTAGGACCGTGGGGATTGTGTCAGGGAGCAATTCCGTCAGGGTTTTGAGGGTGCCATTTTCGCACCATTGGCGCATGTAAATCCAGTCTGATCTTGAGAAGCTTTTTAGTTCCCCTGGCATCATTCCACATCCCACTTCTGGGTTACATGAGATGGGCGTTAGTGGGCTGGTGTGGGTAGTTAGCTGCTGTGGGTAGCGGAGAGTGCACCATAGCTTCACGGTTGCGTCTATCAGGGGGTTCCTTGTACAGAGGGCGGTTTGTGAAATTCCGACCTCCACAGTTGCGCGGGGATCTTCCCCTCTGCCTGCGTTATCTCGGCTCGTACCCATAGTTTGTCAGTCGATTGGGTGTGCCAGTCTACAACCCTCAGCAGGTGCGCCGCTCGGTAGTATCCCGTGATCGATGGGAGTCCGGTTCCTCCACTGTGTTTAGGTTGCTCCAGTCGGTCTTTACTGATTCGTGGTGCTCCCCTCTTCCACACCAATTTCCGAATCGCCGTGGATATAGCGTGGAAGAAGTCTCGTGGTAGTGTTATCGGGATCGTCTGAAATAAATAGAGAAGACGTGGTAGGATGTTCATCTTAATCGCGTTTATGCGTCCAAACCACGAGATATAGAGGTCTGTCCATCGTTGCATATCGGCCTGAATGGTGGTCAGGATAGGGACAAAGTTTTCCTGGTAGAGGTGTGCGAGCTATTTAGTCAACCAGATACCGAGGTATTTTAGTTTAACCTCGCACCATTTGAACTTGAACTGTGACCGAAGATGCAGCGCCGATGCGGCTGGGACCGAGATGTTAATGGCCTCCGATTTCTCTGTGTTGAGTTTTAAATTCGCGACCCTCCCAAAGTCTCGGAGGAGCCTCAGTAGGTTCGGCATGGAGATCAGCGGCCGCTCTAGGAAGAAGAGCATATCGTCGGCGTAAGCCGCAACCCTGTGTTCCGTTCCCCCTATTGTATGTCCCACGATTCCCCCATCAGCTCTGACTGACTCTAGGAGCGGCTCTAAAGAGAGGGCAAATAGAAGGGGGGACAGGGGGCACCCCTGTCTCGTGCCATTCCGAATGGGAAACGGGTCGGAGAGGGCGCCGTTGACTCGGATTCGTGCCGTCGGGTTCGTGTATAATGCTGCTATCCAGGTCCTTATATTGGGTCCGAAGCCCATGTACTGAAGCGTGGCTGCGAGGTATGCCCAATCCACTCGGTCAAAAGCCTTTTCCGCATCAGTGGATAGGAGGACCAGTCCTTCTCCCCGCTCTCCGGCTGAGTGGATGATGTTAAGTGCCCTGATAGTATTGTCCCGGGCTTCCCTGCCCGGGACAAAACCCACCTGGTCCGGGTGCACCAGGTCAGGAAGCACCCTGGCCAGGCGGAGAGCCATGGTTTTCGCAAATAGTTTCAGGTCCGAGTTTAAAAGGGAGATGGGGCGGTAACTTGCACAACATGCTGGGTCTTTCCCCTCTTTCGGCAAGACCGTTACTACTGCACGGAGCGAGTCAACCGGAAAAGTCTGGACCTCGAGGAGCGAATTCGGGCCTGTCAGTAGGTGTGGTAGCAGTATATCCTTAAAAGCGCGTAGGTAACTTGCGGGGAGGCCGTCTGGTCCCGGCGCTCTGTTGGATTTGGTCAGTTTGAGCGCCGCATATAGTTCCTCGAGAGACAGCGGTTGTTCCATGTCTGCTGCTTTCTCTGGGGTGATTTTCCGGGAGACATGTCTGGAGAGATATTCCGTCAGGTCTCGACCGTGTCTTGTTGGGTCTTGGGCGCTCGCCGTATCAGCCAGGTTGTAGAGGTCCATGTAATAAGTCCTGAACGCCTGCATAATCTCCGCCGGGAGTCGCGTTTCCTTCCGGTCTTGTGTGTTGATTTTGTGTATGTGGTTTTGCCTCTGCCTCTGTTGTAGGGTTCTGGCTAACATTCTACCGCATTTGTTGGAGTACTCGTAAAAATAGCGGTTAGACCTGCGGATCACGTTAAGTAGTTTCTGGGAGAGTACGTCCTTAAGTTGCCTTCTCGCATCCGTCAATTGCAGATATATGTCGTCTGTCAGTTCCTGTTTATGTAGGTTTTCTAGGTCGGCTATCCGCTTGACTAGGTCTAGGACTAGTCCGGAGCTCTCTCGTTTGCGTTGTGTGCAGAGGCTGATGTAGTGCCCTCTAATTACGCACTTATGCGCTTCCCAGGTGGTCAGCGATGGGACCTCGGGGGAGGTGTTATCTTCAAAGTATCGAGTGAGTGCTTGTGAGGTCTGAGTCGTGCATTCCGCGTCCGTTAATACGTTTTCGTTGAGTCTCCATTGGCGTTCTTTCGGTTTGAAGAGGGGCGATTTGAGTTGTATGGACACGGGGGCATGGTCGGAGTCTCCGTGGATCCCTATTTCTGCGGACATGAGCAGATGGAGGTATTCCTGCGCCACAAAGACGTAGTCTATCCTGCTATACTGGTTATGGGGGGCCGAATAGCAGGTGTAATCCCTCCCGTCTGGGTGAGCCGCCCGCCAGCAGTCGACCAAACCAAGTCTATTTAGGGTTTGTTTGGATATGTGTGTATGTTACTCAATTTACAGCTTTATTAACTAGTAAATTAAAGAGAACTAGACATATTTTTAAAAAAGAGTACATGTAATATAGCCTAATTGTGTATTATTTTGTAATTGATTTATGCAATTCATGTTTGAGATGTTGACCTGTGGTCGGGATACGAGGATTCATGAAGGCAAACATTGCCTCCATGTGTTTTGTTCATCATGCAAGTTATGTCCCTAACCAAAGATAATTTTAAATAAATAAAGCGAGGCACTTAAACACAGCCCATATGGCCTATCTAGGCATATTTACCTAAACTGTACCCCGTTGGAAACACCAAAAAATGAAATGTCTCCATAGAAAAGAAATAGAACATATAAATGTATACAAATACTGTTTAATAAACAATTAAAAACATACTAAAAATAAAGTGAGCAAAATACAGCAAACTACTAAATCAAAAACATTAAACCTGCTAAGGGATAACATTGTGAATATTACAAGTCAAAAGTGGTGAACTGAAGATATGAGTTTAGTTGCACTTAAAAATTGCTGGGTCCTTCAAACACACCCTAGATCCCCTACTCACACACACACTGCACCACCTACAAACATACTACATTTCTGACATACACACTCTGGATCCCCTATGCACACACTATATTCCTTACTATACTATACACATACTATACTATATTCCCTAAACACACACTCTCTACAACCCCTACACACACTACATCACCTACACACACACACACACACAATACAGCCCATATGCACACACTCGCTACATCCCCTATACAGACAATATGCCCCCTATACACACTCTTTACATCCCCTATACACACTATGTCCCCTATACACACACACTCTACAGCACCTAGATACACATACATGACATTACACCACAAACACAACATGACCTAAACCAACCTATTAACACAAAACCACACACACAATCACACAAGCAGGCTCCAAACACATGCACCATACGCTTTCCTGACATTTTTGATTCCTGGTACCCCATTTATGGAGATACCAGAGACAAGTTTCAAGCAAACACAGCGCAAGCATGTTATTAAATTTGCCTTACAACCTTACAACCCCCTACCCACCTTACAACCCCCTACCCACCATACAGACCCATACCCACCATACAGAACCCTACCCACTAACAGACCATCTACCCACCTCACAGTCCCTCTACACACCTCACAGTCCCCCTACATTCCCCCTGCCCACTCACAGCCCCCTACCCACTCACAGCCCCTACATTCTCACAGCCCCTACATTCTCACAGTCCCCCTATCCTCTCACAGCCCCCCTACCCTCTCACAGCCTTCCTACCCACACCTTGTCACAGCCGTCCCCACCCTGTCTCCCCACACACCGTCACAGCCCCCACAAACCCTGTCACAGCCCCCTCACACACCCTGTCACCACTCCACACACACACACCCTGTCATTCCCCCCATACATGCACGCTGTCACCCTCCCACACACACACACTATAACCCCCACACACACACACACACACTCTCATCCCCATACACACACTGACACCCCCTCCATATAATATCACCATCCCCATTTACTTTCAGCCTCCACACACTGTCACCCCTTTACCCAGCTATATATATGCATACAATCGTATAATTTTTTTGGGGGGGGGGGAGGTGGATCTTGGGTGAGTTCCCACAGTTATATCTCCAGGACTTGACCACTGCTCATGTCAAACACTAAAAACAGTAAGCTCCTAATGCCAACCTGCCAACTAGCTACATGTTGATCTAGCCCACAGCCCGTTCACGATATCAGCGTCCCATGAGGATAAGGTTAATTGTGGGAACCTAATCCTAAAAGTAGAGTCTAGCAGTTAGCGCCCGGATTGATAGCTCTGGTACACGCTTTGCAAAATCACCTAGGGGTTCATTGTGTGTTTCTATTGTTTGCAAATCACAATTCCTATTGGGCACGGAGCATGCCTCCAGTCCTAACCCATATTTTCAGTCATCAAATTGCAGTGATTAGATGTCTGTGGCAGCCTCAGATTGAGTATTGATGGAATTGCTACAAAAAGCAAAAAAAAAGTGTTCAGATATTATATTAGTTAATCAATATGTCATGAAACTCAGAAATGTGCAGAGACATTAAATTGATGTAGTATTATGCAAATCGAATCAAAACATCATAAATCCTTTTAATTATTTTGAACCTCTGGGGTTTTGCTACAACGTTTAAGATGCTGTAGAATCCTTTGTGATCGAACATTTGAAAGCTTGTATCCCCTCAAGAGAAAACGCTCTTTAAAAAACAAAAATAATAACATAAAGAGTTTTTATTTCTGTAGAAGATAGTTCGTTAATTTATACAATAGATTCTGTATAGAACATCAATACAAAAATGGTACAGTACTCTGATTTTGTTTTGTTTTGCATGAACAACTTTTTTGGGGGATTCGCAATAACTAGATTTATTTGGAATAAAAAACTGTTCAAATAGTACATAGCTGTTTAAATATTAAAATACATTTAAAATGAAATCTTTGTAGAACCGAGTGGCAATTGAAGAATAGAGATATAAGAATCAGAAAGTAAAATAAATTCATTTCGTTATTCAGACCTCAGGTAGGCACCGAGTTTAACATATTAAAAGCTGTCACAACTTCTAAGGCTGACATTCTCCTCAAGAGTTTAAGAATACGATCCGCTGTTATCACAGCAATTCTACAAGGATTACTTTAGTTTTTTATATAGAAAGAAACATAACATTTTTTAAATCACCTAATAACATATATATGAGTGTGTGTGTGTGTGTGTGTGCATGTGTATGTATGTGTATTCAAGACAGGATCAACAGTTTTAGATGGATACTGTAGTGCCAGGAATACAAAGCTGTAGTCCTGGCACTATCACTCCCCCTAACTTCCCCTCCATCACGACCCCCCTGCTCGGTAAATAAACAGCCCGTGACAAGTGGGGTCTAAGGTTCATGCGCAGTATTAGACCTCCCCAAATTGAAGATTTGAATCAATGCTTTCCTATGGGTAAAAATCTGACGCTGTCCATTCAATTCAGAAAGCCCTCTGGTGGCTGTCTGTAAGACAGCCACAGAGGGCAGACTTAAAGCTGCAATGTAAACAATGCCGTTTCTATGGAACTGCAGTGTTTACCATTCAACCACTAAGTACAAAAGGGACAGTGCACCCAGATCTCTTCAATTAACTGAAGTGGTCTGGGTGCCTACAGTGTCACTTTAAAGAATTCAATACATCACAGTAATAACATCATAAGCAAAAGTCTCTTAAAATAAGAAATCATGGTCAAGATAGTTGGTAAGAGAGAGCTCACATGCATAGTCCTTAGGAATTGGATTTATTTCCTAAATCACCTCTAAAGAGTACCACATGGTATACTGGAAAGAGAAGTGGAGGTTAAGCCTCAATCACTGTGTTAAGAGTTGGAGGGCCGGAGACCATTTGCCAAAAAAGTGCTTTGTGTATTTGTCCATATGGAATGAAATATTAGACCAATCTCTACAGAACAACATTGTGAATCAGACAAAATCCTGAGTAAAAGGAGACTGAGGATTTATATCCATTGTGTCATAACGTATGTGTTATTTTGCAGTACACTGACTAGCCCATTTTCTGAACCTTTTGGTTCATCTGAATATTTTTTCTGAATCTTTCTTCGTCAAAAGAAATTTGTCCGAACCGAACTGCCATATGGACAAATTTTGGCTGAAAATGTTTTTATTTATAGCAGAATTGATCCAGCTCAAACAATGTTTCCATTGTGCACAAATTTAGTTGAAAGTCAAAGCTCTCTGACAGGATAGACAAACACATAGATGTCCTCTTGCTTTTAAATTGCTATTTCCTTATGAATTGCACACTATTAAACAAATTAAAGGGTGATGTAAATGGAATTGTGTATCTCAGGGTAAGTCTGACAGTGTTTATCTGTGAATGCATGATGTCTGGGAATGTGTACGTGTCTATAAGTATATCACTGTGCGCATGACTTGGAGGGAATGTTAGGATTGTCCCATAACATAGTTTTAAAGGGAGTCAAATGATTTCTGATGGCAGTCCTGGTTAGGCCAAATGAATTAGCAGGAGACAACAGCTCGATGATGAGTAAAAATTGAGTTAATTTGTCTGCCACTGGTTTCAACATTTTTAATATGGATTTGCAGATTGAACAAGTTTGTCAGGGTACAAACACAGACCACATATTTCATTTATTTGGGTCTTTGGTGGTTACCGTATATACCCGTGTATAAGTCGAGAAATTTTACCTGCAAAATTAATGTTATATTGCAGGCTCGACTTATACACGGGTGTGAGGGGGGTGGAGAATAGCCGCATCATAGTGGTGCCGCCGGACCAGGCGGCCGCCTAGCCGGTCCGGCGGCATACTCACCTTCATGCTTTCTGACACTGAAAGCATGAAGAAGGAGGGCGGCTGCGGCGGAGTCAGCGGCGGCGGCGGCAGCGGCGGCTGCGGCAGCATAATCAGGGTAGCAGGAGGGAGGGGGCCGTGGGACCGGCGGGAGCACATAAAACCACTCTCCCGCCGGTCACTTTCTCTTACCCCTCCAGATGCGCCGCGCGGGCCAAATGAGCTCACCCCTCCAGATGGACCAATCAGCTCACATTATGTTAAGGGCTGCTGGGATACATTACATCATATCCCAGCAGCCAAGTGTTTGAAATAGAGCAAAAGTGTTTATAATCTAGTGAGTTTCTGTCAGTGTGTATGTTTGTTTGTCAGTGTGTGTTTGTCAATGAATGAGTGTGTGTTTGTGTCAGTGAGTGTGTGTGTATGTGTCAGTGAGTGTGTGTGTCTGTGCGTATGTTTCTGTCAGTGAGTGTACGGTATGTGTTTCTGTCAGTGAACGTGAGTGTTTGTGTCAGTGAACGTGAGTGTTTGTGTGTGTGTGTGTACGGTATGTGTTTCTGTCAGTGAATGTGTGTGTTTGTGTCAGTGAATGTGTGTGTTTGTGTGTGTGTGTACGGTATGTGTTTCTGTCAGTGAATGTGTGTGTTTGTGTCAGTGAATGTGTGTGTTTGTGTCAGTGAACGTGAGTGTTTGTGTGTGTGTGTACGGTATGTGTTTCTGTCAGTGAATGTGTGTGTTTCTGTCAGTGAATGTGTGTGTTTCTGTCAGTGAATGTGTGTGTTTCTGTCAGTGAACATGAGTGTTTGTGTGTGTGTGTACGGTATGTGTTTCTGTCAGTGAATGTGTGTGTTTGTGTCAGTGAATGTGTGTGTTTCTGTCAGTGAACGTGTGTGTTTCTGTCAGTGAATGTGAGTGTTTCTGTCAGTGAGTGTGAGTGTTTCTGTCAGTGAGTGTGTTTCTGTCAGTGAGTGTGAGTGAATGTGAGTGTTTATGTCAGTGTGTGTGTTTCTGTCAGTGTGTGTATGGTATGTGTTTCTGTCAGTGAATGTGTGTGTCAAGAGTCAATGAGTGCATTTGTGTATGAGCCAGTGAGTGCGTGTGTGTATATATTAAAGGAACAGTATAGGGTCAGGAACACAAATGTATTCCTGGCCTTATAGTGTAGGGTCCCTGGCCCCCTCTTGCCCCCTAAGCAAAAGGGGGCCAGTGTAATATATACACTATATACACACTATATATTAAAGGATACACTATATACGCTATATATTAAAGGAACAGTATAAGGTCAGGAACACAAATGTATTCCTGGCCTTATAGTGTAGGGTCCCTGGCCCATAGCTAAGGCGTACTATGCTGCCCTGCACACTATGGGCTTAAACACTGTCAGGGCAGCATGGTTCATCCTAGCAGTGCAGCTGTCAGAAAGCACGAACTGAAGGAGGGAGCAGACAAAACTACCGAATGATGCTCCCTCGCGGCTCCCACAATGCACAGCATAACCACATCATAGAGTAGTGTTTACTCCGTGATGTGTCCATGCTGGGAATTGTGGGTACCGTGAGGGAGCATGATAGAGAGACATTTGTGTTATATTTCCAGTCTCTCACGTGCAAGGTCAGCCTCAGGAGAAAGGGAATAGAGAGACACAAGGGGAGGGGGAGAAGGAGAAGGAGACATAGAGACACACGAAAGGGAGGGGAAGAGAGACACACAGGGGATAGGGGATAATGAAACATGTGCAAGAGAGAGACACAGGGGGAGGGAAAAAGAGACAGAGGGGAAGATAGAGACTGGGAAGAAAAGGGGAGAAATGGACACATAGGAGCAGTGAGGGGGAGAAAAACATACCGGTACACCATATAAGGGAACTTGATTGACTATTTACTCTTGTTTGTTGTCAAATGATTATTAAGATTACGGTACATTAATAACAGAATATTTTCGGTAAATTCTTATCTTCAGAAAAATGAGTTTTGCAAAGAAAACGAGAGCTTCTTACACTGCTGCGCTTAAATTGAAAGTTATTGAACGTGCAAAAGAAGCCAATAATAGCGTAGCTGCAAGAGAGTTTAGCATCAGTGAAAAACTTGTAAGAGATTGGAGGAAAAATGAGGCTAAATTGCAAGCCATGCCGAAGTTGAAGAAAGCATTACGTTTCAAAGCTACACCTTTTGATGGAATGGAAAAGGATTTGAATGACTGGATAATGGAATGTAGACAAAATGGGTATGCTGTGACTCGCTCGAGCATTCGAATACGAGCACTTCAGATTGCAAAAGAAAAATATTTGGCGACTGAAGGTATGACAAAATTTAGAGCATCGTCTGGTTGGTGCACACGATTCATGAACCGATATGGATTGTGTCTTCGTCAGCGAACAAAGATCGCTCAGAAGCTGCCTAAAGAGCTGGACGAAAAGGTCATGTCATTCCACAAATTCATTATCAAACAGAGAAAAAAGAATGGTTTCGCTCTGAATAACATTGGTAATATGGATGAAACTCCGATGACATTTGATATGCCTGGCAATCGAACTGTAGAAAGCGTTGGAGAAAAAACTGTACTTATAAAAACAACCGGTCATGAAAAGTCACATTTCACTGTTGTACTGTCTTGCCTGGCAGATGGCACTAAACTGCGCCCGGTAATAATATTCAAGAGGAAAACAATGCCAAAGAATTTAAAAATTCCGGCAGGAGTAACTGTTCGTGTTCACCCTAAAGGCTGGATGGATGAGGAGGGTACAAAGTTGTGGCTGCGCAATGTGTGGGGCAGGCGACCAGGCGCAGCGCTAAGAAAATGTCCGTCGTTATTGGTGTGGGATATGTTCTGTGCGCATATAACAGAGGATGTGAAGGATGAAGCAAAAAAAATGGCAACCACGTTAGCAGTGATTCCAGGCGGCCTAACATCAATGCTCCAGCCACTGGATGTCTGTCTCAACAAGCCTTTCAAGGACCGAATACGCAATATGTGGCAACAATGGATGTGTTCTGGTCAAGCAAAGTTAACGAAAGGAGGAAACTTGAAGAAACCAGACATTGATTTGATATCAAAATGGGTAAAGGATGCTTGGGATCTAATATCACCAGAAATGATCAAGAAGTCGTTCCTGAAATGCGGAATTAGTAACGCTATGGATGGATCAGAGGACGACGCCATCTATGAAGAGAAAGATGAATCGGCTTCATATGCCAGTTCAACAGATGACGACAGCGAAGACGACGTTTATGCTGATGGCATCACCGAAGAACAATATCGTGACTTATTCGGACATTCTGATGATGATGAGTCAGAGTTTGAAGGATTTGTATAGGCCAAACAATGTTTGTGCTATTTTGGAGGGCATAACTAAAAATTCCCTGTAAGTTTAAGGAATTCGTTACAGTTAATAAATTAAATGTTCATGTTCATGATTGCTGATTTTTTTTAAATCCAGTTTTTAACTGACATGTTTGATTGTTCCAGGATCTTAGGTAAAATCTGACAAAATTATATAAAAAAAAAAAAAAATCACAGAATTTCATAGCCCCAAGTTTTACCCTCGACTTATCCACGAGTCATAGCATATTTCTTAATTGTTGGTCACAAAACAGCACTCGACTTATACACGAGATCGACTTATACACGAGTATATACGGTAATTGTTTCTGCCAGTTATTTAAAATTAATAGATGTCCACAAGTTGGTTCAAAGAAGCTCTTTCTCTTCCAGGCACAGTGAAATTATGGGAGTTCCTGGGCAAATCAAAGTTTCTGATTGGCCAATGAGATCATATACACTGTACAACATTTTATTTATTCGGTTATTGACAATGAATTAACTAAATTCCAAAAGGACTACAACTGCAGTGAAAGCTTCAAGATCTTCAAGTGCTAATTATAGATGAACTTAATGCTTGGTTAGATACAAATAAATATATTAATCTGTTTGGAATAATGTTTTGATGGGGTTGACGTATGTTTTTGCAAATTATTGAATGAAAAGGGTTTTTTTACATTTCTTTTAGTTTTATACTGCAAAATAAATTCTGTCTCTTGATGCACATTTGGTTGTGATTAAATTTCCATTTCTATTGCTGTAATATGCAGAAAGAAGATAAAAGACATATATTATGTAATAAATGGTGATGAAAATTATCAGAGGAAAAATCTTTGTGCTGGGCCAACAATAGGAACTGTTTTTGATTTATGAAAAAAAAAAAATATTCCACAATATAAAGATTTCAATTGTATTGAAGCCTGACTATATGAAGATACGTGAGAAATACATATTTTTTTTATCATAAACACTAACTATGAATTCTTATTACCTGCAATAATAAGCTGACGAAT
>OW240912.1:398417470-398565006 GCA_933207985.1 Pelobates cultripes | reverse complement strand
AAAAATTCTGGGCTCTTACAATTCTCATGGGGATTATAAAGAAGCCATCAATTTGCTCTTACTGGAGCACCAACCCAATCTGTTCTAGTCCAGTGTACTCTCAAACCATGTCTAGAACAAGATTTGAGCTGCTGCTGAGATACTTACATTTCAATGACAATACCCTCTGTCACCGCAGAGATCACACCCAATATGATAGGCTTCATAAAATACACCCACTGGTAGACCATCTTCAGCACAAATTTACTGAAGTTTATACTCCTCAAAAAAATGTATCTATTGATGAATCGTTAATGAAATATAAAGGGAGATTAGGATTCAAACAATACATCCTCTCAAAGCGCTTTAGGTATGGTGTAAAATTCTACAAACTGTGCGAGAGCGAAAGTGGCTATACATTTGCCTTTCGTATATATGAGGGGAAAGATGGTCAACTGGACCCTCCTGGCTGTACTGACTCTCTGGGGACAAGCGGGAAACTTGTTTTTGACTTACTGATCCCCTTGTTCAATAAGGGTTACCACCTTTATGTGGACAATTTTTATAGCATTGTCTGTTTGTTTCAAACTCTTTAGGGTTTCTAGATACTGGCCTGTGGCAGTGTGAGAAGATATGCCAAGGATTTCCCCAGACCTTTAATAGAGGCCAAAAAAAAAAAAAAAAAGTGAATGTAAAGGTCTGCACAAAGCTAAAGTGCTTGCAATAAAATTTAAGGACAGGAAGGATGTTCACATGCTAACAACCATCCATAACGAGGGCATGTCAGACGTCACTGTCCGAGGCAGGGTACAGACAAAACCGGTGTGCATCAGGGCTTATAACAGGCACATGGGGGTGTTGATTTGGCTGATCAGCTGATGCAGCCATATCTTATCTTAAGAAAGACAAAAGCCTGGCATAAAAAGGTGGCTATCTACCTGATGCAAGTAGCAACACATAATTAATTTTTACTCTTTAAAAAAAAAAATGAATTCAGAAAGAACCACCTTTCTCCAATTTTAGTTCAAGCTGATTTCCACAATAATTTATGGAGATGGTCAAGTTCCAACAACGGTGCCAAAGGAGTCCAGACATTTTATTTTTAAGATACCGCCAACTGCAAAAAAAAAACAAATCCCCTGAAATGTTGCTGGGTCTGTTATAAAAAAGGAAAAGGACACTGTTTTTTTTTCTTTTGAAAACAGCAAATTTTAGTTAGTCAGTTTCCTTCCCCCCAAATCTCCAATTAGATTCTTTTTGCAGGAGTTAGTTTAGAGAATGCTGCTAAAGGTGCATTTGATACCTGCACATTTGGTTAAAAAAGTTTTATGGTAGTAACATATAACTGGCTGGCCAAAACCAGATGACGTGTGCATAAAAAGCAGAATTAAAAAATTACCACCATGCACGTTCTCTGAAATTTGTTTAGCACAATGGTTGGGGGAAGGATGTGAAAACACCTCATATACAATACTCTGGAATGTCTACTTTATAAAAATATAAACTTTCATGATGTTAACATTAACGGGGGGATGCAAAAATATGCCAAACTGAAGATAGGCCAAGCATACCTATATATCAAGTTGAAAAACTGATATGTACAAGTCTTGAATGTGGCCTTTTAGCCCGCAAACAACCCAACAAACCTATGCATGGGTGATGTCACTGTACTCAGGAGATGTTGCTGAACACATATTGGGGTGTTGTTTGGCAGTGATACATAACAGGATCTGTTAATTCATGCCTAAAGTACAATGTATGTGTAAAAAACATGAAGAAAATTACTACCCAAAAGTTTGCCAAAGGCTGGTGGTAGAATTATTGCATGAAAAGTATTAAACTACCACCATTTAAAATACCCTGAGTTGTCTACTTTTCAAAAATATATGGTTTGATGGGGGTAAAATACATTGGCCCAAATAGGACAGGGGCGCTGGTTTACTACATGTCAAAATTCCAAGTTGAAAAATGGATATGCGCACCTGCCAAATGTGGCCTTTTAGCCCCCAAACAATCCGACAAGCCTATGCATGGGTGGTATCACTGTACTCAGGAGATGTTGCTGAACACATATTGGCATGTTGTTTGGCAGTGACACATAACACGATTTGTTAATTCATGCCTAAATTACAATGTGTGTGAAAAAAAACACACAAAAAATGACTACCTAAATGTTTGACAATGTCTGGTGGTAGAATTAGTGCATGGAAAGTGTTAAAAAACCACCATTTGAAATACCCTAGGGTGTCTACTTTCCAAAAATATATGGTTTGGTGGGGGTAAAATACATTGGCCGGCCTTACAAATGTCCCAAATAGGACATGTGCGCAGGTTGACTACATGTCAAAATTCCAAGTTGAAAAATGGATATGCGCACCTGCCAAATGTGGCCTTTTAGCCCCCAAACAATCCGACAAGCCTATGCATGGGTGGTATCACTGTACTCAGGAGATGTTGCTGAACACATATTGGTGTGTTGTTTGGCAATGACACATAACACGATTTGTTAATTCATGCCTAAAGTACAATGTGTGTGAAAAAAACACACAAAAAATGACTACCTAAATGTTTGACAAAGTCTGGTGGTAGAATTAGTGCATGGAAAGTGTTAAAAAACCACCATTTGAAATACCCTAGGGTGTCTACTTTCCAAAAATATATGGTTTGGTGGGGGTAAAATACATTGGCCGGCCTTACAAATGTCCCAAATAGGACATGTGCGCAGGTTGACTACATGTCAAAATTCCAAGTTGAAAAATGGATATGCGCACCTGCCAAATGTGGCCTTTTAGCCCCCAAACAATCCGACAAGCCTATGCATGGGTGGTATCACTGTACTCAGGAGATGTTGCTGAACACATATTGGCGTGTTGTTTGGCAGTGACACATAACACGATTTGTTAATTCATGCCTAAAGTACAATGTGTGTGAAAAAAAACACACAAAAAATGACTACCTAAATGTTTGACAATGTCTGGTGGTAGAATTAGTGCATGGAAAGTGTTAAAAAACCACCATTTGAAATACCCTAGGGTGTCTACTTTCCAAAAATATATGGTTTGGTGGGGGTAAAATACATTGGCCGGCCTTACAAATGTCCCAAATAGGACATGTGCGCAGGTTGACTACATGTCAAAATTCCAAGTTGAAAAATGGATATGCGCACCTGCCAAATGTGGCCTTTTAGCCCCCAAACAATCCGACAAGCCTATGCATGGGTGGTATCACTGTACTCAGGAGATGTTGCTGAACACATATTGGCGTGTTGTTTGGCAGTGACACATAACACGATTTGTTAATTCATGCCTAAAGTACAATGTGTGTGAAAAAAAACACACAAAAAATGACTACCTAAATGTTTGACAAAGTCTGGTGGTAGAATTAGTGCATGGAAAGTGTTAAAAAACCACCATTTGAAATACCCTAGGGTGTCTACTTTCCAAAAATATATGGTTTGGTGGGGGTAAAATACATTGGCCGGCCTTACAAATGTCCCAAATAGGACATGTGCGCAGGTTGACTACATGTCAAAATTCCAAGTTGAAAAATGGATATGCGCACCTGCCAAATGTGGCCTTTTAGCCCCCAAACAATCCGACAAGCCTATGCATGGGTGGTATCACTGTACTCAGGAGATGTTGCTGAACACATATTGGCGTGTTGTTTGGCAGTGACACATAACACGATTTGTTAATTCATGCCTAAATTACAATGTGTGTGAAAAAAACACACAAAAAATGACTACCTAAATGTTTGACAATGTCTGGTGGTAGAATTAGTGCATGGAAAGTGTTAAAAAACCACCATTTGAAATACCCTTGGGTGTCTACTTTCCAAAAATATATGGTTTGGTGGGGGTAAAATACATTGGCCGGCCTTACAAATGTCCCAAATAGGACATGTGCGCAGGTTGACTACATGTCAAAATTCCAAGTTGAAAAATGGATATGCGCACCTGCCAAATGTGGCCTTTTAGCCCCCAAACAATCCGACAAGCCTATGCATGGGTGGTATCACTGTACTCAGGAGATGTTGCTGAACACATATTGGCGTGTTGTTTGGCAGTGACACATAACACGATTTGTTAATTCATGCCTAAATTACAATGTGTGTGAAAAAAAACACACAAAAAATGACTACCTAAATGTTTGACAATGTCTGGTGGTAGAATTAGTGCATGGAAAGTGTTAAAAAACCACCATTTGAAATACCCTAGGGTGTCTACTTTCCAAAAATATATGGTTTGGTGGGGGTAAAATACATTGGCCGGCCTTACAAATGTCCCAAATAGGACATGTGCGCAGGTTGACTACATGTCAAAATTCCAAGTTGAAAAATGGATATGCGCACCTGCCAAATGTGGCCTTTTAGCCCCCAAACAATCCGACAAGCCTATGCATGGGTGGTATCACTGTACTCAGGAGATGTTGCTGAACACATATTGGCGTGTTGTTTGGCAATGACACATAACACGATTTGTTAATTCATGCCTAAAGTACAATGTGTGTGAAAAAAAACACACAAAAATGACTACCTAAATGTTTGAAAAAGTCTGGTGGTAGAATTAGTGCATGGAAAGTGTTAAAAACCACCATTTGAAATACCCTAGGGTGTCTACTTTCCAAAAATATATGGTTTGGTGGGGGTAAAATACATTGGCCGGCCTTACAAATGTCCCAAATAGGACATGTGCGCTGGTTGACTACATGTCAAAATTCCAAGTTGAAAAATGGATATGCGCACCTGCCAAATGTAGCCTTTTAGCCCCCAAACAATCCGACAAGCCTATGCATGGGTGGTATCACTGTACTCAGGAGATGTTGCTGAACACATATTGGCGTGTTGTTTGGCAGTGACACATAACACGATTTGTTAATTCATGCCTAAATTACAATGTGTGTGAAAAAAAACACACAAAAATGACTACCTAAATGTTTGACAAAGTCTGGTGGTAGTATTAGTGCATGTAAAGTGTTAAAAAACCACCATTTGAAATACCCTAGGGTGTCTACTTTCCAAAAATATATGGGTTGATGGGGGTAAAATACATTGGCCCAAATAGAACAGGGGCGCTGGTTTACTACATGTCAAAATTCCAAGTTGAAAAATGGATATGCGCACCTGCCAAATGTGGCCTTTTAGCCCCCAAACAATCTGACAAGCTTATGCATGGGTGATATCACTGTACTCAGGAGATATTGCTGAACACATATTGGTGTGTTGTTTGGCAGTGACACATAACACGATCTGTTAATTCATGCCTAAAGTACAATGTGTGTGAAAAAAAACACACAAAAATGACTACCTAAATGTTTGACAAAGTCTGGTGGTAGAATTAGTGCATGGAAAGTGTTAAAAAACCACCATTTGAAATACCCTAGGGTGTCTACTTTCCAAAAATATATGGTTTGGTGGGGGTAAAATACATTGGCCGGCCTTACAAATGTCCCAAATAGGACATGTGCGCAGGTTGACTACATGTCAAAATTCCAAGTTGAAAAATGGATATGCGCACCTGCCAAATGTGGCCTTTTAGCCCCCAAACAATCTGACAAACCTATGCATGGGTGGTATCACTGTACTCAGGAGATGTTGCTGAACACATATTGGCGTGTTGTTTGGCAGTGACACATAACACGCTTTGTTAATTCATGCCTAAAGTACAATGTGTGTGAAAAAAACACACAAAAAATGACTACATAAATGTTTGACAAAGTCTGGTGGCAGAATTAGTGCATGGAAAGTGTTAAAAAACCACCATTTGAAATACCCTAGGGTGTCTACTTTCCAAAAATATATGGTTTGGTGGGGGTAAAATACATTGGCCGGCCTTGCAAATGTCCCAAATAGGACATGTGCGCAGGTTGACTACATGTCAAAATTCCAAGTTGAAAAATGGATATGCGCACCTGCCAAATGTGGCCTTTTAGCCCCCAAACAATCCGACAAGCCTATGCATGGGTGGTATCACTGTACTCAGGAGATGTTGCTGAACACATATTGGCGTGTTGTTTGGCAGTGACACATAACACGATTTGTTAATTCATGCCTAAAGTACAATGTGAGTGAAAAAAAACACACAAAAAATGTCTACCTAAATGTTTGACAAAGTCTGGTGGTAGAATTAGTGCATGGAAGGTGTTAAAAAACCACCATTTGAAATACCCTAGGGTGTCTACTTTCCAAAAATATATGGTTTGGTGGGGGTAAAATACATTGGCCGGCCTTACAAATGTCCCAAATAGGACATGTGCGCAGGTTGACTACATGTCAAAATTCCAAGTTGAAAAATGGATATGCGCACCTGCCAAATGTGGCCTTTTAGCCCCCAAACAATCCGACAAGCCTATGCATGGGTGGTATCACTGTACTCAGGAGATGTTGCTGAACACATATTGGCGTGTTGTTTGGCAGCAAGACATAACAGGATCTGTAAGTTTATACCTGAATTGCAATGTATGTGAAAAAAAACAAAAAAACAACTATCTATGCAAAGTTTGGCAAAGACTTGTGGTAAAATGGCTGCATAGAAAGTGTCAAAATATCCTTAGATGAATACCCTGGGTTGTCTACTTTAAAAAAAATATATACATGTGGAGTGTTTTCCAGAGATTTATGACAGATAATAGTGTTACAATGTCACTATTGACACATTTAAAAAAATTTTGTTTTGAAACCGCCATATATTACTTGTACCTATAGCCCTATAACTTGCAAAAAAAAGCAAAAAAGCATGTAAACACTGGGTATTTTTAAACTCAGGACAAAATTTTGAATCTATTTAGCTGTTTTTTTCATTCGCTTTTGTAGCTGAGTAAAAGATTTTTCAAGTAAAAGTCAAAAAACATGTATTTTTTTCAATTTTTCATCATATTTTTTTATTTTTTTTAAATTAAAATACATGAGATTATATAAATAATGGTATGTAAAGAAAGCCCCTTTTGTCCTGAAAAAAACAATATATAATTTGTATGGGAACAGTAAATGAGAGAGCGGAAAATAACAGCTAAACACAAACACCAGAAAAGTGTAAAAATATTCCTGGTTGCAAATGTACAACATCGCAAAAACAGTCCAGTCCTTAAGGGGTTAAAATCCTGTATTGCATGGATATTGATATCACCTATAGAATAATTCCATGTGATAAATATGTTATAGGTAATACAAGCGTCACCTCTATACATCATCAGGGGCCCTAATCTTGGGCAGAACTGGATATGTATGTCTAGGTCATGGCCCAAATTAATGAAAGCTACCCTCCTGAGCATATGCCATAATTGTTTAATGTAAGAAGGGAAATAATGGAAGATTATGCTAGCTTTAGTGTACTTATAATCTTTTTTTTTTAAATTCTTTATTTTTCTGTGCAATTAGATTACAGGTATAAGTAAAGTGCCACAATAGCACACAGATATTAAACAACAAAGATTTCGACTGGGCACATATAGGCTGCAGATTTTTATATTATTATGTTTAAAAAAGCTAGACTGGCATGTCTACTTCAGCGTTGGCGGCGTGGGAACAATTAGGCAAAAGAGGTAGACATGTGCGTGATATTCTATATAATGTTTGTCGCTTACATTGCTGCACATTTTCCTTTCCTTAAAATAAATGGAAGAACAGAATAAGAGCTTCAGAAACACATTTCTATCTAACGGATTGAGAGAGAAACAAACATACATAATATAGAACTGTACTTAGTTACTTTTAACTGGCTAATAACCCTCTACCTATATTAGTGGTAGACATTTCTAGGAATATGGCCACATAGCAGAGTGATGGGTGATAGCTTATGGTTTATAATCCCCCAAAGAGAATGCTGCGTTAGGGTGTGGATAAGTATAGATGTAACAATATACAAACTGCGGGGGAACAGTAAAATGGTGTGGTAAGGCTGGAAAGTTCCCAAGTGGAGATCACTGTGGGAGGGCGGGATTTACCCAACCCCTGTGGTCGGTAAGTACACCGGGTATTAAGGCTCTCTGCTGGGGCTTACGGGATTTCTGCTCCTTTGTGTTGTGCCTCTCCAGCCTGTATCCTTGTTATGGGGTAGTTGTCTGTGCCCCTTGGCCCGCAGCCTCCCTGTGGTTGAGCCTTTCCCTGTCCGGGGAGTGCGGGTGAGTCCACGTGGTTGATGTCGGTTGGTGGTGATAGTCGTTCATCTGCATTTATTGTGTAGCGGGGGAAACCCTCATGGGGTCCTCAGCCTGGGTGGTCTGCCGGTACCTGGAGCCGGTCCTTGTGGAGACCCATCATTCGGCATTTCTTTGGGGTTCATCTGGCTTGTGGTTGTGTCTGCAAGCCTCCGCTTCCTTCGCTAGGTGACGCTCCACAATTGCTCCCAGAACCTGGCAAATGCTTTGTCTATGCGTTCTTCCCATGTGGCCCAAGATGGTGGAGTTAGAAGCAAGGCAGGCCTCTCGTCATCGGCCATCTTGGTCAAATGCTGGTCGGTGTAAAGTTCTG
The DNA here is from genome assembly GCA_933207985.1 of Pelobates cultripes. Taxonomy (NCBI): domain Eukaryota; kingdom Metazoa; phylum Chordata; class Amphibia; order Anura; family Pelobatidae; genus Pelobates; species Pelobates cultripes. The sequence continues at coordinate 398,556,561 of OW240912.1, read as the reverse complement.
TGGGACCCCTCTGTCCAGTGCTAGGTGAGTAAGCTAGCTGCCCAGTGGGGACTGGGATATCCCCCACTGGTACAGAGGGGGGGATGGGAGCCCGCTGAGTCACCTCCATTGGTCTGAGGGGAAGGAGAGAAGCCGTCTCTCCTCTCCTCAGCAGCCCGCAGGACGCGACTTTGTGTTGTCTCAGGACCGCTAATCGCCGGCATCGTGTTTGCAAAAGAAAGACTCCCGAGGTTTGCAGGTACGTAGAATACACGCTCAATCCAAGAAAGTCCTGATTCTGCAGGTAAACTTCGTTTAATTTGGCTTTTGGTCCCGTAACTCAGCCTCAGTGCATCCTGCTGGCTTGGCGGTCAGGCTCCACCCCCTCGGTGTACTTATAATCTTAATTTTCATAATGACAGGAGGCGAGTATTTTGCATAAACTCTCTTTACTAACTCCACAGCAGCAAAGAAGAAGAATAACAAGAACCAATCAAAATGCAATAGGAAGAATAGCATCCACAGTGAATAGGCTCCTCCTCCTCCTTCAGCTAGCGACATCACAGACGAGAAAGCCCCAACATAATGAACAAACGATCTTTCTTGGCCTCACACACGGAAAGAATCAACAAGACGAACAAGATATTCCTTTTGAAACGTAGGGTAAACCTTGGATGCCATCTCCAGAAGAAATCAGAATCCCACCTTGAATTAAACTGAAAAGAGAATGTGAACATAGGTAAGGCACTAGTCTCAAGACTATGAAAACAAGGAATTTACCCCACTATAAAATTAGGAATAACTAACTAAGTATAGTTAAATAAATAAGTACAATTAAATTACCTAGAATTACAAACGGTATTAAGCACTAAATCCCTGACTATATCCCAATCCATATATGCATGACCTTGCACCTGATATGAGTAGTGAAATACAGAAGACATTAGAGATTGTATGATGAAGTGGGGATAGGCTATAAAGTCGAAGAAGTAATAGGAAAGCAAACCATAGAGGTAGGACCGGCAAACCCAGTTCCCTAAATGACCCGTCAAGCGAATCCCTAAATTCGAAGAAGGGAGGGAAATGGTGGGAAAATACTCTCCTCCTGTCATTATTAAAATTAAGATTATAAGTACACTAAAGCTAGCATAATCTTCAATTTTATTACATGACAGGAGACTTCCTAGTTTGCATTTGTAATGCTGATGTAAAAGGGACTAAAGTAAAAGTTCCAAAACGTGGATTCACGAGACCAGTCTGCTGTACGATGAATATCCGACAGCGATGCCCCGGCCGCGAAAGCTGATGAAGCAGCCGCACCGAGCACCGAATGTGCTCCAAACGTAGCTTCCACGCCCGCCACGGACAATATCCATTGAACCCATCTGGCGAGTGTAGTCACTGAGACTGGGTTATGTGATCTAATGTAGGACACCAGCAGATGTCCAGAGGTTTGGGGTGGGGTTGTAGCTTCCATGTAACTCCGTTAGGTCAAGACCACACATAGTTGAAGGTCCGTGAAAAAAAAGGGATAAAAAAATCAATGATGAATTTGATTTGGTGCGATGGGGTACCCGGAAGGTGACCCCATCCTGAGAGACCGAAAACACATCAACCTCGAACGCCTTTACGTCGGAGACCTGTCGCAAAAGAGACGAGGCAAAGCAAAATGATCATCTTGGCCGAAAGTTGCCAAAGTGAGAGTTTGTTGTTGGGAGGCCAGTCTCTTAAAAAAACAGAGGACGACATTGACATGAATGTTTGAGGCCCGATGGTCATTGTAGGCCCATGCAGAGAGGTAGCATTGTCTCGTCCCCGGTGCCCACGAGTCCCATAGGGGCTCCCTAGCAGCCTGCGATAGTTCCCCAATCTGCCAGGCGCCCCGGAAAGAATCCAAGCCACCAGGGGTGGACGAGAGTCCAGTAACAGCAGACGAGGGTTCCCTTTCGGATCCGTGAGAAGTGTTGGGTAGGACGGGTAAAAGTAAAAGTGAGTCTGCATAGGACAATGCCAGCAGATGCAGGATCCAAGGTTGACTCTGCCATAGGGGAGTGATTAGTAGGAGAGATATTTAGTGGACCTTCAGGTAATGGAGAGTCATAGCTATCATAGTGAATGGGGAAAAGCGTACGCGCCGGTGGTTGGCCACATTTGTAGGAAGGCATCCACTGCTTTGCTCTCCTGGTATGGGAGCCAGCTGAAGATGTCTAGAGTCTGTCTGTTGTTGCGTGATGCAAACAGATCCAGATGAAACGGGCCTCTCAGGTGCTAGAGGATGTCGATGATCTGGGGGTCCAGCATCCAATCGCTGCAGTCTAGCCAATGGCGGGAGAACCAGTCCACTGTGAGATTCGTCTCTCCTGGCAGGTATTCCGCCTTGAGGGAGATGCTCTGGGGAAGGCAGTAAAAGTCGAAAATCTCCTTCATTAGTTCTGACAGAAGTCTTGAACGGGCTCCGCCCAGACGGTTGAAATAGCGGACTGCAGAGACGTTGTCCATCCTGAGGAGGATGCAACAATTGGACCTGTCCTTTGCAAGGCTGCATATGGCGAAGGAGGCCACAAGAAGTTCTAGACAGTTGGTATGCAAGGTGAGTTCCTGTGAAGTCCAGGCTCCTCCTGTCAGAGGGCCAAGCTCTCTGGTGCCCAATTCCACCAACTTTCCGTCTATGTGGAGTAGTGCTGCCTTGCGCCTCTCTTTGACGAGAGGCCAACGTTTGCATTTCCTATAAAGCAGAAACCCCTTTGAGCCTATATCATGCGCCCATTCCCTAACTGTGTTGGCATCGAATTGGTCAGCCCTCTGAAAGGCGTCATTCGCCAGGTACATGATTCCAAAGAGGGGTCCAGTGGCATTTAATAATTTGTCCTGAGCTGCTCCGAATCCCCTCTCCACCCTTTTACGGGGGTCGCAACCACGTCTCGTCATGAAGGTTGACATGACCTGGTCGAATTCAGGTGTTTGGGCAACCTGGTCCAGTAAGGAAGGGAGTAGGCATTCCGACTTCAGTCGGTTATGAACCACCTTGCCAAGCGGCTTGCGTAGCCATAGGTGCATACATTTTGAAAAAAGTGTTCTATATAAAGCCAGTGTTGTCAGGTACATGTTTTTATCCACTTGAGAAAGCCCTAAGGGGAGAAACACATTGTGGTATTTTAATTGCTGAATTTTACTAAAGGTATTTTGGCCACTTTTAGTCAGCCATTTTACTCTTTTATTTATTTTTACCTGGCACCAGAGTTTTTATTGTTCCAGTGAGAATTTTACTCCAAAGAATCCTTAGTGGGGATTGTACCACTCAAGCTTTATCCATTGAGCAGTCTGCCTGCTCAATAAAATGTGAGTAACCACTTGGTATTTTATTATTTCACCTCTGACTTTAATACAATAAGCACTATTATTGTTTCTTTTATATTTCATATGGTCCTTATACCAACAAGATATCCATCTAATACAAAACTTCCCGTATCCTATAAGTGGGGATTGTACCACTGTATGCTATCCACACTAGAGCTTGTCGTATAGCTCTGGAAAACGTGAGAAGGACCATATAGACCTCTAACAAAATAGTACTTAGTACCTGTTGGGATATACTGCACCATAATTTGCTGTCTTTTTATTTTTTCATACGGATCTCACAAATATCCCATGCCCATACCTTACTGAGGAATACTTCCCCTGACAAGATTGTGATTGACTTCTTATACAAGGTTTTATTTGGACTTTTTTCTGCATTTACCAGGCATAGACTCTTTTGGACTTACTTTTTGGACTCCTGATTATTATTCATTATCTATATTTTGAACTATTTTTTTTTTTTTTTATCTTGTATGTATTTTCTCTTAGGTAGTGTCTTGTATATGTGCTTGTATAGTTTATAATTAGGTTTTTTCACCTGTGGCACTGCCTCCCAATTCCACCTTGTTTTGCTTTGTCCACCCAAACACTTGCTTAGACTTAGTAAAGGGTGAAGATGAACTGGCTTATTGGGACAAATGCCACTCTTTATTCCTGGGTTCCAAACAGGGGGTTATCAGGAAAACAATAGGTATTGCACAACATCTGGTGCCTAGGTGTTTGTATCTGACCAGGTAATTGTATTAACAACCAGATACCTCGGCGCCTAATAACATTAATACATGAAAACTAGGGTTCCCGTGCCTGCATCCCCAAACCAATGCCATTTCCGGAAAGTTCTCTTCCGAGAGCTCATTCTGTCCAAAAAGTGCTTGCATCAGAGATGTGTAGCTCAAGTTAGCTGGATGTCAAGTTTTGACCGGGCTTCAGCCATCCTCTGATCCGGTGCATAGTTTCACTGCGCTGGGTGGGAAGTCCCGGGTTACTAAAATGATGGTGCTTTCTGCTGGTACATGGAGCTCCCTCAAGTCCTTGGTGTCATTTGATGACTTACCACCTCCCCTATCACTTCTCCAAATTCCGCCCTGTTTGGTGACTCTGGGACAGAGAGCAATATCAACAATGTTTTACCGGCCTCTACGCAATCAGTTTGGGAGTTCCAGAGAGTTTGTGGTTGCTCCCTGCCAGGTGAGCCATGACTCTGTGAGTTAGCTGTCGGACTGTGACTCCTGGGCCTCTGGAAATGGACATTGGGCTGGGAGGCACAGGCTGGAAGGATAAATGTGGTCCCTTTTTAAAAGGAGGTGGTGGTTGGGAGTCATGTACCAGTCCTGGGTGACCGGATGGTCTGTCACACTTTTCACTTAATAGTGACTAGTTTTAATTTGAAAATTGATTTGCTGAATATATAGAAGCAGTTGAACTTAAAAAAAATTACTAAAATACCCAAACAGAAGATTTATTTTCCTAAGATTTTCTAACCAGTTGTCACTTTACTACAACTCTCTCTCTTTTTTTTTTTTTTTTTTAGATAAATTGATCATGTAATATTTTATTCTTGTTCTTAAATATGTTAATTTATTTTTTAATTCAAAACTAATTAAAAATGTAATAAAATTCAATGTGTTTCCTGTAATTTGATTTAAAAATGAATAAAATTCCACTCTAATCCTCATTTTTTTGTCTCATATTTAATTACTTTTCTATTGTTGAACAATACTTAAAATTAATCTGTTAAACTGGATATAGAATGAAGTTGTTAATTTGACATTATGAAAATTGTTCTTGTTCTTTTGTCAGCTAGTACATAATGAATATTTTATATACTAGAATCAAGAGAATTAAATAATGCAAAATTAGAAATGTATTACTTTGTAATGTAAGTAGAATATTTCAAAACTTTATTCTTTTACAAAATGGAAACCAGTGTCTGAAAAAAATCAGCATACAGACATATAAAGCTTCATTCAACCTAACAAGATCTGGGTCATGAGTCCAGTGTGAGGTTGGTTGGAGAACTAATTTGTGGTATGTGTCAGAGCAATAGGAATTAGCTGGATTGTGGGATCGCAAAATCATATATGATCGTTCTCCTTGTGGTCAGTAAACAAGTATGTAGACCAGAAAATGTGAGATTTCTAGTTCAAGACCAGATAAGACCAATAAGAAACAAAACAAAATACATTAATGGGTTGTCAGTCCAGCTATTGTTAGATTACAACACTTTAATAATCTGCCAAAATCAAGAAAACTTTGGAAGAAGGAAGCTATAGTCACACATAGCAATAAGGCCATGGTTAAACATCTCTCGTCTAACCAGTTGTTCAGAGGCTTATCTCTGAGAACTTCATCACAAACATTTTGTAGCATCCATTTCTCAATCTTTAAACTTATACTTTGTACTAGTACTAATATTTTTGCATTTGAAGATATGCTTTTTATTATGTTTTTTTGTTTGGAATGTTACCAAATTATAGTCACTTCTAGCTGCAGACACATCCCACTATTTCCTGTTTCAACGGAATCTGTTAAATTACACAATATTGACAAACTTTAGTTTTTGTGTGTATAAGGAATTATCACTGGTTACAGCTTTATAGTCTATACACTATTTGTGCTGCAAAGTCATCATACAGTCAGAGGTCCTAATGGAATCTAAATTTGTATTTGCCAGTGGTAAGTCAATAATTGTTCAATGACTAATGCAGACAGAGACAGACGACAAGATCTATGGACACTGTCCAATAGTGTGATGGGTACAATAAATGGGTTCTAGATGAATTTCTGGTGCTGTCTAAACTAAATATACTGTAGTTTAAAAAAGACCAATTGGCCTCTAAGAATTGCTTATTTGATTAAAATTGTATAATCCTAAAATCAACTGTACGGTATAATTAACAGGGCACCATTTGGAGGTGACATAGCAATGAAATTGTAATTGTTTTCACCTCTTATCAAACAGCAGCGTAGTATTGTTACTGAAACTTATTTCAATGCAATCATAACAAATATATGAGCCAAAGTAGGAACTATGTTGTCTCATGTTCTAGTAAGAGTTTGTCAAAAGCTTCTCCCACCACATCATGCTATTACCCATCATGATGGTTGATGGAAATGGAACATGTAATATAGAATAGACGCTTATTTTTTATTATCGGATATTCCACAAGCCTCTGTTTGGGATTTCCTGCCTAGTTAGTGACATATTCTAATTTCTTACAAAAGGCAGCTCAGTACTGGTAGAAGGAGTCCTACCGCCATCCAGATTGTAGAAAGTCACAACTCCTAGAGGACAGACATGACATGAAGTAAGAATAACATTGGGTAACGAAGATATACATTTCAGGCAAGTGTTGTCCTCAAAACCTTTAACTGAGATAATTTATACCAATTAACTCTTGCACAAACCGATACGTAGAACTGTAGACCTGTTACCTGACATTCTGTAGTAGTTATAGAAAATTCTATCAGTATCAGTCTGCATCCACAGAGTAAAGGATTGACTGAGAAGAACCCTACGAGATACCGGTCAAAACCCTGCGAGATACCGGTCATAATCAAAACATATGTCAATTGGGCCTGGTGGTCAGGCTGACACAAGTCTCTTTTTGAAATCTAATAACACACTGAGATTTATCAAGGCAAAATAGGTGCAAAGTACAAAATTTTAGCAAATTTTATCGGATTCCATGGTGACCAGTAAATTTTTTTTAGCACTTTGCACACAATATAACTTGTTTTTTTACTTGATAAATCGCCTTGAATAGCAGTTGTGATAAAAATCTAACTTTTCCTGTTAAGCACAACACATGAATCAAAATGTTTATTTGCTAACCAGAAAGCATTTATTGGCATTTTTATTGAACAAGTGTGCCGAGGAATAACCCCTAGGATTTAAAGCAAGCAGAACAATTAGCTATTTTTGAGGCATTCATTTGGGGCTTTACAACATCTGATTCCACCGGCTGCATTAAATCACTCTCGCTGGCGATTATGTGGTTCACCAGACATCTGGAAGCTTCATCAATATTTATATTTTCCTGTAAAAAAAAAAAAAAAAAAGAGAGATAAAAGACAAAAAACAGCAGAGTATTATAATTTAGCTTGGAAAAGAGAAAAGCACATTTAATCTCAGAAGCATTTGCTCAAATAGTGCTAAGCTGTATGGCTCAGTTTCCAAATTAGCTCAGAACATAAGTTACATTTATGAAAAGAATATGAAACACATATCAAAGCAGAGATTAATTTCTCTTACAAGTATAATGAAACTTAGAATTTTATATTTTTTTTCGAGATTATGTTTTCGCAAATAGCACTGCGTGCAGACTTTAAACTATTTTTATTTACAGGAATGCAAGTCTTTTCTGGAAAACACAACTAAGTCACCTAAAACTTGAGTTAACCTTATTGTCATGTGGTGCTCCATTTTCTCTGAAATACATATTAAAGGGGCACTTTAAGCACCACAACTACTACAGCCCAGTGTAGTGGTCTGTGTTAAAAGCAGTTTTCAAGTAGTTTGACACAAACATGTTTGATCTGTTCCATTCCTTAGCAAAGTCCTTTTAAAAGGCCCAATTTTGAAAGTCACAGTACATTATTTTGTGTGGGCTTGAACATAAATTTGTCTTTAAGTACAAAGTTGACAAAATTAGACATCGTGATAGTTATTCATGGAAACTCGAAAGGTTTTATACACTAACTGTGAAAAGAGTTGCTCCTTTGTACTGCTATTTACCTTTAAAAAAAAATAGTTTAACCCCTTAAGGACCAAACTTCTGGAATAAAAGGGAATCATGACATGTCACATATGTCATGTGTCCTTAAGTGGTTAAACAAACAATTATGACAGAAAATTAACTGAACAAAAAGAGATGAGATGGCAAAACAAGGGTTTCATTTCACCACAATCCACTTGTCAATCAACTTAAATATGTGCCAAATCATTTCTGTGGAAAATAAACACATTTTTGGGACAGACGAATTATGGCCATTTGGCTTTTGGCTAGTCTGAATTTTATAATGAAAAAAAGATTCATGAAAATGAATCAGAAGAACCAAAAGTGAGCCTAAATGGTCCAGTCAGTGTTCTGAAAAACATATACATAATATACATTTTCTGTATATATTTTGCAGTACACTTATAGGAGCATTTTCCCGCCTATAAATACAGATTTTTTTTTACCTACACCTCATTCCCTCTATTGCCCACTTCTCACAGTTGATCTGTGAAAACAATCAACATTTAGTAGCTGTCCCTCAGCCACCAATCATCTGTTTTCCCCATCAAACATCTCTATTTTTGGCTCTGTGGACCAAATACAGAGGAACATGGGCGTCCATTGTACAACTCGTTTTTTTTGTGATTAGTCTATGGCAGTTCAGAAATTGGGAATCTGTACAATCATCCGATTGGCCCAAATTCAGACAAATTGGTGTTCATAATGAAACATATCTCCAAGTCTACTAATCACTCATTGTCAAAATGAAACATTTTTATTTTAAAAGTTCCTCTGTATATTGCTTTGCTTTCTAACAAAAGAATTAAAAAAATTGCATCGAAGTCATAACATAAAAACACAATAAACTGCATATATTCACAACAAAATATACACCAATATTTCAAATAGCCTTGGCTAGAATTCCCAGAACCTGCTATAAAATTATATACATGAACAACGTATTAAGAAAAGGAGTTCTTAGTGATTAATAAAATTGCAGTAAATTGCCCATGTCTTGCAGGCTATTAATAACCCACGTAAGGTTATTTTAAGATCCGTGTTTCACATTCCACGGCTACATAATATATCATTTTCAAAGTGCCGTGAAAAAGAATAATCAAATGAAGAAGCCAATCAGGAAATGGGAACTTCGCAGCAGGACATAGAAGCAAACCGGGGATTAAGAAAGAAAGCCTGAAAAATATTTTTAGACTTGCTCACATCCACTAAATCAAAATGATTATGGAAAATGTTGACATTAACCTTTTGAGGAAAATATTTGTAAAAAGAGCATGGTCCCTAAAGAAATTGATTCATTTTAAGCTCTTGATGAATAGGGGTTAAGCAAATCACATCATAGCGTAATAATTCTGGCATGTGGTATGTCACAAAGGGGCTAAACTTTCAAATATCAGCTTGGAAATAATCATTTTTCCACCAACAAAATGCATTACACCATTTATAAGGACGTGTGTTATTGCAAAGCACAGAATACTGCTGTACCCCCCTGGTTCAAGAGTGATACAGTAGGCTTAGTAGGACTTGTGGCTGGTTTTTAGGGCAAGGATTAGGGGGTATGTTGGATCAGGGATATTTAGAGGGTTACTCCAATGACCATGACTATGGCACTGATTTGAACTAACTAGTCATGGTGGTATGAGTATGTATGTGGATGTCAATTCTGTGCATATTTTAAATATGTTGTCAGTGGGCATAGCCCTCTGGCAACAGATGTACAAATCTTCCATTTGCAGGCTGGGCACCTGCCAAGGTGGATAGCTCTCAATTCCCTCTCTCCTACTCTGTGGACACTCTCCAGCCTCACTGTTAAAAACTGGAAGAAATCCTTCCTCCCTCCTCCCCACTCCATCTTCATGTCCCTTGCTGGCCCAGAGCGCACACATATAATCTGAGCCAGATAATTGATCCAATGATAGGTTTATCTATGCTGGGTGACGTCATGAAGGGGCATCGAAGAACAGCGTCAAGTGATGTGCCTGGTCCTGGATTAAGGTAAATTCAAAAACAATTTGCAGGTTGTTACGAGGGGTACCCAATAGTTATGCTCGATAGGGCATTTATAATGTAAAAGGTAGAGTGATGTAGGCTTTAAGGATAGGGAGAAATCAGTTTAAAGGGGCCAACTCTAAGGTACTATAACCCCAGCCTTTGATCTAGCAGTAATGAATGAAATCTCAGCAAAACGCGAAAGATGCTTGGCTTTTAAATCATATTGTTTCGATTGTAATATTTGGAGTTTATTGCTTTTTCTGAACTAATTATTTATCTATTTATTGCCCTGCAATTTGCCATCTTAAAGTAAGTGTTGGGAAGAGCAAATCTTACAATACAGTACAGTTACAAGGTTATATTCTTATTGTATATAAAACAATCTTGTTTAAGATTTTGTTTGTGTAATTCTTCTATTGGAATACTGAACATTAATTTAGCTCTTTGTGCAATTCCCACATAGAATTGTATTAACTTCATTATGAAACAAACTGTTAGGTTTTCACTTGCATTGGATAGGGTTTTGTTTATTGTTGTTTATGTTATGGCTAGAATTTCATTAGTTTTTCTCTTGAGAGATATATATAAATAATTTTATTTGTTATAAGAGCCTAAACGAAAGCATATATGTGAAAAAGGATTTCTTTTTTTATGATACTTTTACTCTATTTACAACACCCCTTGATGAAAAAACAAAAAAAAGTGTATATGCAAGGAACACTCCACCCTATTTAAAAATAAATTTTCTTTCTTCCCCTTTAGTGCTTGCCTTGAGTGCGGATGGGAACCGTACTGGCTCTCGGATGGACAGTTAAGAGGTGTTACCAAGGAGTATTGTAAAGTGCCAAAATCTCTTCAAATCACTTTTATTATAGAAGGAAGACAGCTCTTAGCCCATAAAGCACTCTAGCAACCAGAAGTATTTTAGGAGTTTAGTGTATCATTTTATTATCTCTTTGATTGTCCACTCATAATATGGACCCAGAACATTTTTTTATAACGGAACTGGTGCTTTGTTGTCCAGTTGTTATCCAGTCTCCCAAGGAATGACTGATTGTGAGATCACCATATTTGCATACGACCCTTATGAATTTTGTCTGGACCTGACTACTAGTGAGAAATCAATTGGTTAACTCATGCATTGAATATTCAAACTCTCATTAGATCTTAAGGAATTCAGGTGTCCAGTAAAATAGGGCAAAAGTGCACACCGGTTGATAAACTCCAGTCAGAAAAATGTAAGCGAATATGGTAGGCATGCAACACATTTTACCAGCAGAAGTATGCTCTTCTGTTGGTTCTTCAGGTCCCCCCCAGCCGTCCACTCCCTTCTTTCCTAACAAGGCACAACAGTTAATGGTGTGCATCTTAGACCAATATCCAGCACCTATCAGATGTCATGTGTGTCTTACCATTGGACTGCCATAGGTTGCCCATGACATTTTGTCCCTTAAAATTTTACATGAAAAAAAAAATATGGGCCAAACCATATTTTAATTAAGAATCTTAATTATGAAACCCCTCCTATGATTTGACCCAAATGATCCCCAATTCTGACCTTTTCAAAATTAAAATTACCCTCAAATGTGTTTTAATTGGCCCAGAATATGTTTTTTAATGTGTTCTGAAAGTTATCTGATTATTTTGCCACATTTTTGAAACCTTTAAATAAACGTAGATTTTGATCTGTTTAGAAAGACAGACCAAGAAGAAGGGGATGAGGAACTAAAATAATTGCAGTAACTGTTAGTAATAGTCGCTGGTTCCTGATCTGTAATTGTTGGAGGACTTACTGTGTGCTTTAGGGTCTCTGTTGTCATGCAGTATGTTGTTGTGTCTGTCTTCTCTTCCTCTCATGCTTTAGCATTTTCTACTTTTAGGTCTACATGCTATATGTATGCCCTTCCTCCATGTTTCTGTGCTATCATCTGTCATACTTGTGATTACATTTCAGAAAGGGACAAACACAATATACACGTGGCTATGATGTAGAATTCCCTGACACCGTGAACCTCTGCATGTCGTTTTTCAACACAATAATAAATACACACAGAATCCATTGTATAACATGATATTTGAAAAAAAAAAAAAAAGAAAAAAAAAAAGTCATTCTGAAGAAAAGAGACTTTTCATTCGAGACTTTAGGGCCATTCGTGACTTTTATACTCTGTTAGTGTTTTCATTCGTTTATTTGACTTTATGGAAGTAGGCCGACCGCACAACCTAAACTCATAGAACTGTTTTGGGCAGGAGCCTCGTGTGCAGTCGATAAAAATAAGACTTCCATAGAATTCGAAAACCCCTGAACTGATCTGGGTGATTTTTTAATATGTTGGTCATCCAGATCAGGGCTATCAGGGGATATGTCATTTATGGGAATACCATGTGTTTTAGGGTACTTTCCAAGTTTTGGGGAAAATATGTTTTTTCTGCCTGGAGATAATTGGGTTATCCTTTAGTTGACTTAATTATCTCACAGGCCGAGAGGAGGGGATTGTACGTTTGCAATGGGAGTGTTTCACTTTGTCAATGTAATTGGTTGTAACCTTTGTGTCCTGGTGCCCCACAAGGTCCATGTGGGAGATCCCCTTGCATGGGGACTTGCATAAAAGCCAGTGTAGCATCAATAAACCATTATTCCTGTTGTACTCTTCATGAAGTCTAGGCTCATGTTTGGGTAACTATCTACTGGCTGGGGAGAAACTACTTGGAAGCTGCATTCGTCTAGAACTATTCGTATCTACACCCGAACTGCAACTATAATCACTAAGTCTCAGCAATTCGGGAGGAATATGTGAACAAGATACTATAGTATAATACAATATCAACACTACTATGGTTAATGACCATAGTGTAACATATATAGATACTTAACTTAAAAGTTATAATGCAGCTTCCCAAGATCGTTACCCAAGGAAGACGACCTTTTCATATATAAAACAACCAAAAACACAAAACTCTGGGATACGGCTGAAAATAAATCTAAAAGGAACATAGAAATATACAAATAGTGAAGTACAGTTTATACACTCAATCATGCGCTGTACATAGATGCACTCACAGAATTATGTAGAATAGATCGCTCGTAGGGTGCCTCCCCCGATGAAAATAGGGGGCTAGTAATCCCTGGTTTCCTTATGGAGTTTTAGTAATACTCAGGACTTCAAACGGGAAATGGTAGGAAAAAAAACAAAAAAAAACAATGCTTTTTATTGTTAAAAAGGTGAATACTCACCATTAGTATAAAATATGATATAAAAAAAAAAAAACACATACCATTTTTTTCTTATATCATATTTTATACTAATGGTGATTATTCACCTTTTATCAATAAAAAGCATTGTTTTTTCCTACCATTTCCCGTTTGAAGTCCTGAGTATTACTAAGAAACTCCATAAGGAAACAAGGGATTACTAGCCCCCCATTTTCATCGGGGGAGGCACCCTACGAGCGATCTATTCTACATAATTCTGTGAGTGCATCTATGTACAGCGCATGATTGAGTGTATAAACTGTACTTCACTATTTGTATATTTCTATGTTCCTTTTAGATTTATTTTCAGATGTATCCCGGAGTTGTGTGTTTTTGGTTGTTTATATATGAACAAGATACTATAACTACCAGCGTTCGTAACAGTCATACCACTGATTTCAGTTAAACTGCTTTATAGTTTTATAATAATTTTTATTTTATTACATTTTTCAAGGAACTGTGCAGATAGCGGTTTTCATTATTTACCAATGTGACAGTATTCTAAGTCAGTATAACTTATTTTGTTATGGAAACATCCTGGAAAATATATAATAAAATTAGCAAATTTATTATTTTAAAATACTTGAATTACCGACATTAAACTTGCACTGCTTAAAGACAACAGAGGTTCTGTCCAGGAGTGTTTCTAGGTTCCAAACACCTGAGGCTACAGCCCAAGTTAAAACTCGATGACTTCTATACTAAGAGAGAGGTGGAGATATGTCATGACCTATCCCTGCCTCACTGAGTTATGTACCCTCCTCTACTCACGGACAACGTGCTTCTGATGGTCTTCAGGATCTAACAATGAAAGCATAGTTAGAAACATGCTCATTCTGCACAGCTAGGTATTCAATGTGACCTTGCAATATGACATAACTACCAGAACAGTGTACAACAAAGTTATTTTAACCATCACGCCCGCCTGACAATAACCTGGGGGGTCACCACCTCCTCCTGGAATAGTATACTACTGATCTTTCTTTTTATAAGAAGCTGCTATTTTGAGAAGCAGCTTCCTTATATGTTAATAAATAAAAATACTAATACCCTCCTGCCCCTTCCACCAACTGTAGCGATATGTGGCTACTGAGCCGCAGATCTGGGGTTTAAGCCCTCCAAGCCCTGCTAGCAACACCTATGGTTCTGAATAACTGATTTTTGGGAGTAAGTGGTGTAATCAAGACACGGTTAGTATCTGTGCTCTGTCATTTATTTATGTCTTTAATAATTGGAAAAAAAAAAAAGCTATTCAATTATTAGTATTCTTTGGCAAATTATAAGGAAAAAAGTATAAAAGGTGTGCCTGCTTTTGGATTTTTATTGAATTACAGCTTTTCAACACCCATTGTCAGGCATTATATACCAGATAAAGTCACATTTTTAAGAATAAAAGAGTTCCAAGTTTTAGAATAAAAAAAATTGCTAACGAGGTACACTCTTTTCATGTGCAAAGTTTATTTGAACATGTTCATATGTCCCTGATGAGGCGAAAATATGAGCAAATTGATTATGCATAATTTTCTAAAGAGCGTCATTTTTTAAATTATAGCCTCAAGTATGAATAGAAAGACTGTTGTAGACTTAAATACAATTTCACTATTGGCCAGTAGAAATTAAGACGTAGTTTGAAGGTATATTACGGAGTTAAGTGGTAGTATCATTACTAAGTTCTGTTCTCTTGAGACACATCCTGGAATGATTTTAGCAGATGGTTGCTGAGTAAAATCTCAGGTTTTGGAGAGAAAGTTGCATGTGATGAGGCAGATTAAAGTATCAGGAAGCAGTAAAAATGGAAATTTATTCCAACATGAATGTTTTGCTACAATGGATTTCAGACTGAAGTTCTTATTGTCCTCTTGGGGGCAGTAACTGTGTGTAGATGAGGTCTGGAACATTGCGAATCAGATGGTAGCATAGAACATATATTGGAATTGGCAGAATGCTTGCTTAGATAAATTTTATGGGGCATATTTTATAAGACTCTGGACTACGATCTACATTTTCTTTTTCATTTACAGCTTGAAAATACTACATAGGTACACTGAGGAATACCACATCAGAATTTGACCCCAGCATAATTAGAATATAAAGATTTATCCAGTTTTAATGGCATGAACATCAGTGGGTATTTTTCTTTAAATTCTAAATATTCCTCAAAGACCCCCAGAGGAAATAAATCTCCTGACACATTTTTATAAAGTGCTGCATAACGATGACAATTCTTCTTTTCCCAAACAATCTATAAGAAGCTAATAAAGTATGGATTTAAAATTAAACAAAAATATAGCTAACTGACGAAATGAACAAAAATATTTGTCCGACACCTTTTGATGATAGGATTTTTGTTATATTTGCTTTACAGATGATACATTAGGTACCATAAGTTTTTTTTCCCCCTTGATTTTGTTTGCAGGCCCTCAGTTTTGAAACCGTTTGATAATTCTATTTGCTGGAACACACTTACATTTTTACTCCATTACAGATTTGGGCTTGTTTACAGCATTGTTTCTACTTTTTACTGGTCAGCCATTACGAGGTACCCGCTAAAAATGTCGCCACTGAAAGTAATTATTTAGCATCAAAATTTTAATAGTGGCAAGCTGCTACAGAAAACCAGTCGTAGAGTAGAAAGTTATGGCTCCTATTATTTTCTACGGGAGATGAAACCGCTAAATAGTCACTGTTTTCTAACTCATTACAAACCCTGTTAGTTATTAATGGCTGTCACTAACTCAAAACACTTAACTCCAACTTTCGGCCTTGTGTAAAAAGGTTAACAACGTATAACATACAACATGTAAATTCCCTATACACAGTACTGAAACAAAACGTTTTGTTTCAACCCTAGTGCTAAGTTTTACCAACAGCCATTGCTTCTGTATTGCTACAGTCCTCACAGGCATGTGTTTATGTGCTTTACCAACAAGTCACAAATATGTAAGAGGTTAGCGTTTGTAGTAGAAGATCTTATTAGCCACGAAAATTTTGAAACAAGGTGTCAGGGCTTACCTAAATGGGAGTCTGTAGCGCAGATATATGTGCTCACCCTTGCAAGTAAACAGGCCAAGGTGGTCAGGTAAGAATTCACCTGGCTTGTGAGTCGGTGCACGGGGGCTGTGCAGGATGATGCTCCAAGTCGCAGTGCAGATATGGACATAAACCGGAGAATCGTCGTTGGTAAGCCAAAGGTCAGTGGGTGCCAGAAATCAGGATAAACCAGTAGAGAACTGAGGTCAGAGGATGCCAGAAGTCAGGATATACGGAGTAACAAGCCAGGGTCAGGAATCAACAGGAGCACACTGGAACACAAACAGCAATACAGAACCAGAGTCAATGAACTGACACTGACCTCAGGGAGAGGCAGTGTCTTATACCTGGCTAATTGGGCCATCAGCTTCAGGTGTGCTGAGAATATTGGAGCAGCCACAGATAACGTCCAGCCCCTAGTGCTGGGTACAAGGCAAGCTTGGACTATAGGCTATACTTGAGCTGTAAGGTGGCTCAGAGGAGAAACAACAGGCCCAGGACTGCAGAGTACTCAGGTTCAAATCCTTTACTGGGCACTTCTCTGGCAGTCTGAATGTCGCAGTGAGAACCGTGACAGTACCCCCCCTTCAAGAACACCCTCCGGGTGTGAATAGGTTCTTTGTAGAGGTTGGATTCCTCCTTTTCCTCTGAAAGGTCAAAAACATTCTCTGATAAGAGGTACATTCTCCCATAGGCACAATGCCATATGTATGGCCTTCTTTCATTTTTGGGGGAAACAAAGCACCCACAGTAGCTTTTGCTTTAGTAGTTCTCACAGGGGAGGCATTCACAGCTTGCAATGCTTTCTCGAACACCTCAAGATCCTGTTTACATACAACAGTGCCATTAGAAGCATATGTGCAGTCAGGTGAAAGAACTTCTTTGACAAGGCAGGAAGTGGTGATGTTGCTTGCTTGAACAGGTGTTTCTTCGGGTAAAGGTATAGACGTTTCTGGAGCAGGGACTTTCTCAGGAGTACTGGCTGTGTTGATTACTGTGGTCTGGGTTCCCTTTTGTGTCACGGAACAAGGACAGGCTAGACAGCAGCCTTGGCAGATTCCAGGCTGTTGCCGGGATGACAGGACGGATACAGACAGTACCTACTTGAACAGTTTTAGGCAGAGGTAGGTGAGTAGGGCAGAGGGAGATAAAGTGCCCTCTTTCTCCACAGTAGAAACATAGGCCACACCCTCTCCTACCGTCTCTCTCCTTAGGCGACAACCTAGTTCGAGTAAATCCAATCTCCATGGGTTCCTCCCTGTCCACTGGAGTTTCACGGCTTGCTTGAGTACAATCAGAGTGACAAGGCAGGTCCCTGAAGGTGGGTTCATACTGGAACAGGATGGAGTCATCTTTTTCTCTGGGTACCCAAGATCTGCGGAGTCCTGGAGCAGGCTTTGGAGTTGCTTTCCTGGAGGCAATGCACTGAGAGTCCATTGCCATCATGAACGACTCCCAGCTTTCCAAGACAGTGCTTTTCTCCTGCAGCTTCTGGTATGCCCACTCCTTAATCCGTCCAGAAAGTAAATTAATAGCAGACCGGATCTTGACAAAGTCTCTGTAATAGGTGCTGAGCTTAAGGGCAAGTATGAGCTCACAATCCATCCTAAATGATGTAAATGAGGAACGGGAACCATCAAATCTTCCAGGCATCACAACAAACGGCTCTAGATAAGCAGGTTCTGGAGCTGGGTGTACTGTGTCTTTAAGAAATGGAACTTCTTGCTGCAGCTCTGAAACAGTCTGGGTCAGGCTGGACACTTGCTGAGCAAGGGAGGTGAGCAGCTTACATATCTCTGCGGACTCCATAATGGTCAGTTCATCCTGTTAGGGCTTACCTAAATGGGAGTCTGTAGCACAGATATATGTGCTCACCCTTGCAAGAAAACACAGGCCAAGGTGGTCAGGTAAAAATTCACCTGGCCTGTGAGTCGGTGCACGGGGGCTGTGCAGGATGATGCTCCAAGTCGAAGTGCAGATACGGACATAAACAGGAGAATCATCGTTGGTAATCCAAAGGTCAGTGGGTGCCAGAAATCAGGATAAACCAATAGAGAGCCAAGGTCAGAGGATGCAAGAAGTCAGGATATACGGAGTAACAAGCCAAGGTCAGGAATCAACAGGAGCACACTGGAACACAAACAGCAATACGGAACCAGAGTCAATGAACTGACACTGCCCTCAGGGAGAGGCAGTGTCTTATACCTGGCTAATTGGGCCATCAGCTTCAGGTGTGCTGAGAATATTGGAGCAACCACAGATAACGTCCAGCCCCTAGTGTTGGATACAAGGCAAGATCAGACAAGATGGGCACTTCTGGGGTGACCTTGTCTGGCAGTTTGGATGTTGCGGTGAGAACCGTGACACAAGGTTGCAAACCAGGTGAAAATTTGTAGCCACTGTTGGCTTTTGCTAATAGTGAAAGTTTAGCACAGTTATTTACAGATGAGGTTGTAGAGCGCTAAGTGTAGCTAAAGTTTGTGGAAAGATCAAAAATAATTTTAAAAAATCCCAACTGATTGAAATTTATGCAAAATCTCCATCAACTCCACAGAAGGACGTCTATAGTTGCACAGGCAATGCGCTCAAAAATACAACCAGGGAGGGATGGGCAAATGGTAGATCCTTAGTTGGCAAACTATTTTAGGAGTAGTATGGCAGTTAAGGATCTACATCTATAGGGGCCCAAAATATTTTTTGTTTTGTTTGTGCATCAGCACCCTCTCTTCCATCAACACTGATGAACATCATCTCGTATCACTTGTGAATGACTTAAAATCCATATTTTAGATTACATGGGCAGAATTGCACTACACATCTGTTGTGTTTCTTTTAGGTTGGCTGTACCCAAACAACTCTCAAAAATTGAGTTCCTAAAGTTTCCGCAGAATTCTGTTGGTAGTCCTTTTTTTAGATCACATCTAATTTATTTTAAGATCTCATAGCAACGGAACACTGTTTTAAAAACACAGCTTTTTATGCAGTCCATGGTTATTCCTTAGACAATGTTTTTTTTTTAAATTGCAGTTTCTTTATCTTGAATTGGACGGGGCAGTTTATTCTAATGTAAACATAAAAAAAGTTGCAGCACATTTTAGCATCGCTATAACCATGGCTATCATTACAAATGCTTAGCATTATATTAATGAAAATGGCTTATTTTAGGTGTCAAGCTAATGAAGGAGAGAATATTTGGTGATATTTTATGTCCCATCAAATATTTATATATGCAACATAATTTAATGTAAATAAAATCAAAGTTTGAGAAATTAAGATTTTTTTTTTATTTTCCAAGTTCTGTTGGCATTTAACTGTACATTTCAAATTGTTGTTAGCTTTTACTCTATATATGTGTGTGCTCTGATGACCCATGAGTATGATCATGCCCCCATGTGCAGATTTTAGGGTTTTTTGGAAAGTTAAATGGTCAAATATAGGGCTACAATTTAAATTATGTAGTATTTCTCGTGGGCTGATATATTAATAACTAATAACTATTATTAATGATAGTATTATATATATTTATATTATTAATATTAAATTCATATATATATGAATATAATAATATCAAAATACACTTAGAATGGAATAATATATATATATATATATATATATATATTTATATATATATACATATACACACACACATATATATATATATTTATTTAAAAAATTTTTTACAAAAATTCTAATTCTAAAAATGCAATTTAATTTGGGATGATCTGAGAGATAAATACTTTCAGGTGAGAGGTTGTAGTAGAAATGTTTTATCACTTCACATATAAATGGATATTTATAAAGAAAATTTCCTCTCTTACATTTTTACTACATTATAACTCTGGTTTAATAATTTTGGTTGTTGCAGGGATCACATTATGACACACGTTGACATTGAACTATTTTACTTCCAATGATTTATTTCATGTCAATTGCTACTAGAAAATGCAAGCAGGTGGTTAAAATAGTCATTCTGGTAATGTCGACACCCTGTGGACTACATCCTTATTTTGCTGCCACTGGCAACTATTACTGATTAACTGAAAATGACAGAATTCCTCGAAGCTGATTAGTATTCTGTCGAGAACATGCATTACCAAGGAACTGGAGAAAGAGCTGGGTTTAAAAAATGAAAAGTAAACATTATCATTTTAAACTCAAGCATTGGAAACAATCATAGAGCAATAAAAAATGTTATATTTATTTATTGCACATTAGATTTGTATAGACTCTGGCATTTTTGAGAAGCTGATATGGGAAACATAAGATGGAAAGAGAGAGAGCAATAATTCAAGCTGCTACCAGACTGTGTAACCATAGCACTTTAATATAAATTTCTACTCATTATAATCCTTTATAAATTTATATAAGTTCCTACAAATTCCACCGCACTAGATACTGTAAAGGATGCACCAGGCAACAAAGCTACTAGGTCTTGGGAGTTCTGCCCATTGGATTATACTCTAATGAGAGAGGTGAGGAACGATAAGCTTCATACCACTAATATCATAGGCCGTCATTATTATTATTTACATTTATAGTATCAAGATGTTCCGCAGCGCTTTGTAATATTATGAAATGTGAATTTAACAATAAATGAGACAATTACAAAATGTTACTGGAACAATAGTTTGATGAGGACATGGCTCGAAAGAACTTACAATCTAGAGCAGAGGTAGGCAACCTTCAGCACGCCAGGTGTTCTGGACTACATCTCCCATGATGATTTGCCTGCATTATGGCTGTAAGAGTATTATGGCAGATGTAGTCCACAACATCTGGAGTGCCATAGGTTGCTTACCCCTGATCTAGAGGATGTGGGGTAGAAAAACACAATAGGTAGGGCAGCATTGGGGATAGAAATCAGTATGGGAAGATGTTGCATTGAATGGTTATAATTTAGTGTGGCACTTTAGTGGATCCTAATTTAGTGGATCCCCACTGGGTTTCCTAAAGCATGAACCCTTCTGTAATATATTGCATATGAAATATGCTATAATGTTATCAAAACTACACATAAAAGCAACAGTGACACCACTGGGTTCCTAATTTAAAGGGATATTATAGTGACCCAGACCACTTCAGCTCAATGAAGTGATCTGGGTGCTAGTTCCCCCAGATTTAAACCCTTCAGATGTAAACATAGCCGTCTCAAAGAAACAGCTATGTTTACATTGCAGGGTTAATCAAGCCTTTAGTGGCTGTCTTCCTGACAGCCGCTAGAGGTGCTTCTGTGACGCTGGAATGCGAAAATCGCATCCAGCATGTAGAACGTCCATAGGAAAGCATTGAGAAATGCTTTCCTATGCAATGTTTTAATGCGCGCGCGACTCTTGCCGCGCATGCGCATTCGGCTCCACTCGGGAGCTAACGTCGGCGGGGGCAGAGAGGTCACCAGCGCTGAGCGATCCCGGAGCTGTATTAAGGTAAGTGGCTGAAGGGGTCTTAACCCCTTCAGCCCAGGGGGAGGGGGACCCTGAGGGTGGGGGGACCCTTAGGATTGTATAGTGTCAGGAAAATGGGTTTGTTTTCCTGACACTATAGTGATCCTTTAATAATTCCAAGGAGTCTTAGGTCACACTGTGAGTTCTTCTGATATATTACTTTTTATTTAGAATATCCTGTATGGTTTGTTTGTAGAGATTTGATATTTTTTCTGTAAAGACTTGACATGTTAGGTTTTTACAAGTGAAACAAATTAAACCAGAAAAAATAAATACATATATATTAAAGGCACACTTCTAAATCTTACCTTTGCCGATGTTTCATACCAGCCAACAAAACCGTGCTCTTTGCAAAACTGGTCCAGTTTGATGCCGTTGTTTTTGAGCCCATCTTTTCCCTGATCACATTTGTTGGCTAAAAGCACAGCTGATACAGGTGTGCCATTAGATAGAGTCAATTTTGAGTCTAAATCTTCTTTCCATTTTGTCACAGCTTCAAATGTTGCTGGCCTTGTGACATCAAAGACAATAAATGCTCCAACAGCTTCTCGATAGTAAACTCTTGTCATGTTTCCAAACCGTTCTTGGCCTATCACAAAGACATTTCAAGGGGAAACGCATTTTATTTACATGAAAAGCAACATTTTCTGTACTGTTCTTTTAGGAAATATGATTCAATGTAATATAGTGTGATTAAAATCTAAAAGTTTGTTTTTTTCTTTTTAGAGTTTTTTCTAATGTTCTTGTCTTCACATTTTTTTTGTGTCAAATCAATATTTTTATTGAGACACATATTAGAGAAACTTTTCAGTACAATGGTGACAATAAAATACATTAACTTGCAAAAGGTATATGATAATATCAGTGCTTGTGCTAAGCTCCAATCATGTTACAGATATGTCCTACACTACATGCACCACACACAAACACACTGCATGCACTACAAACACACTGCATCCACAATGCACACACACACAAACACACAATGCATTCACTACACACAGTGCATACAATACACACTACGTGAACCATACACACTGCATGCACTACACACACTATGCACTTCACATATACTACATGCACTACAAACACACTTCATCCACTATACACACTGCATACAAGACACACACTACATGCACTACACACTACATATACTACACACACACATTGTATGCACTACACACACTGCATCCACTATAAACACACATACACACACACAATGCATTCACTACACATACTGCATACAATACACACTGCACGCCCTACACACACACTGCATATAATACACACACTGTATGCACTACACACACACACTGCATCCACTATACACACTGCATACAAGACACATACTACATGCACTACACACTACATATGTTACACACACATATTATATGCACTACACATACTGCATATTATACACAGTGCATGCCCTACACACAAACTGCTCACAATACACACACTGCACCCACTATACACACACACTGCATCCACTACACTGCATGCAATATACACACTACATACACTACACACACTGCATGCACTACACAAACTGCATCCACTACACACACTGCATACAAGACACACACCACATGCACTACACACACAGACACTACATGCACTTCACACACACTGCATCCACTATATATACACACACACACAATGCGTTCACTACACACACTGCGTACAATACACACAGACACTTCATCCACTGTACACACACATAATGCTTTCACTACACACACTGCATACAATACACACACTGAATCAACTAATGAATGTGGACATGGTTTAGATTTTGGTGAGGGGGGGGAGTCAGCATTTCACCCTTGGACCCTGGCAACACAATGTCTTGGACCAGCCCTGGATCCTTTAATATTAAAGAAGGTAGAAAGAACGACAGTGCTAGTAGAATATAACAAGATTAGTTAAAACAGAACTTAAAGCACTAGTTTCAGGTACAGCAAGCAGAGTAAGTACACAGGAGAGCCTTAAGAGTAATTAGAGTAAGCAAGAAATGCCACAACAGGCAGAGACACTTAAAGTCTCAGTATTATGTAGCCTTCACCCAATGCCCAATTTAGGTAAGAGTAGTGCCTGCATGTCAGGACTGTCCATGAGTGCACTCTGAATAGATCCAAGCGAGCACCAACACCGACTACGAGCTGGAATTAGAGCCATCACCAATTCTCCCTGGACCCAGCTATTAATCATGCTCAAGGTCATCTCTTCTCTTAATATTTATCTAGTGTTTTGGAACATTCTCTCTCTTGATTTAAGTTCTACAAGCTCTCTGATAATAAAATTGCTATCTCTAAATTCTTTTCTAATTTTTTGCCATACTTTCTGCATCTGTACCTGACTTGTCTATCTCAATATCTCATAGTTGTGAGAGTTGCAACAATAACCCAATGTCGACCCTGATTTATAGAATGTGTAATTGATTATTGAAGGTGTGGTTATGGTTAGACTAATTATATATACTATATATGTAACAACACACTAAACCATATATTACAACAGTCCTGATTTTGCCAGGACTGTCCCACAGTTTGGGTTACTGTCCCTGCAAAAAATGGGACCTGACCCGTATTTTGAAATCTGACAGAAAAATTTCAAAATGCAAAAAGGAGCAAGATGCTAATTTTATGACTGGTCCTGCCCCTTTCATGGGCGGGCCTGCCTGCCTGTGCAGTCTGCTCCCTTGCCCACCCAAATCCAGAAGGTGGACAAGTAAGATTGCTAGGAAGGAAAAATTTAGACTCTGCATAGCTGCAATAAAACATTAAAACATGAGAAATAATTAACACATACAGAATCTCAGAGGAGAAATATTATAAGGGCCCTCCAGACTGCTAAAACACTTCTGCTTGTTGAAGTGCTTTAAGTGTGAAGAGTGAATCCTCTCTTTCAGTAGAATTTGGCACTATTATAACTTGTTACACTGTTGGCTGTCAGTTACATTACCGGTCCTGTCACTTCCTGGTTGTTTAGCTCAGTGGAACTTAAATGGACACTAGAGTCACCAGAACGACTACAGCTTAATATAGTTATTCTGGTGAGTATATTCAGTCTTTGCAGGTGTTTTTTCAGTAAAAACTGTCTTTTCAGAGAAAATGCAGTGTTTACATTACAGCCTAGGGATACCTCCAGTGACTACTCCTCATATGGCTACTAGACGTGCTTTCTAGAGCAGTGCTGCACAGTGTGACATTCAGTGTCTCCAGCCGATAGAGATGCTGAACATTTCTCATAGACATGCGTTGATTCAATGCATCTCTATAAGAAATACTGATTGGCCAGGCGTTAAGTCCTAACTCTGGCCCACCTCCTTGGCTGAGATCACCAGAATGACAATCTTAGTCAATCCAATGCTTTCCTTTGCATTGTGATTGGACGAGATTATCACTTCTGATTATATCCGCCAATAAGGCAGATCAGGGGCAGAGCCAGCACCAGCAGACTGGAATAAAGGTAAGATTTTACTATAGTTATGGTGGGCAGATGGTCCTGACCCTATAAAATCACATACAATTATCACATGCATACATTCACATCACATTAAGAGGATGGAGTCACAACCATGTTGTTCCTTTTGAAATAACAAAGCAGTTTTTTCCCTGACACTGAGTAAAGTTAAGACAACAACGTCATTACAAATGCCTTTTCAGACAATGGTATAATCCAATTTATGACTTCAAAAAACTAAAACCACTTTAATAGAGCCTAAGACAATGAGCAAATACAGATGTGTTGAATCTGCTGAGTCATAAACCTTTTGAATGTGTAATGAACAAATAGAGGGAAAATCAAACCGTAACCTCGAACGTCTCCATATCTCTGGTCAGAGAAATAAAGATGGGGGTTGCTATTAGTTAATGTCTGAAATTTAAATAATACAATTCCATGAGTATTATATTTGAAATGCAAAAAGTTAAGAATTCCATTATTTTCATAATAATTTTGATACAATTATATAACATAGAACGCTATAAATAATGGCACACTTGTTTTAGAGATCGTTTAATTTCTAGGGCGTCAGTCTATGAAAACAAACAGATAAAGCTTTGAATAGATATGACTGCACTCGCCGTTACTTTATCTTCAATATATCTTTTTTATTGTTCCATAATACGAAATTTCGCATGACTGTGGTACGGAGTTTGAGGACCTAACACTGGGTATCACTTGTCCCACAGTCATGTGAACTTTCGTATTATATTATATATATAGATTATCCAGATTCATAAAGATATATATATGTGGCAAACGTGCCTATGCCACGAGCTCCTGGAGTATCCTGCTAGCTAGCCTCTTGCCCAAGGACTATGGACAGTATCTAAAGACCTTGTTCGGGAGTTAACCTGCCCGGCCTCCACAAGCAGCATTGCCTTGGTGTCCCTGGTTTGGCACTTTCCAAACGCTAGCTCCCTGGTATTAACCAAACCCATGAATGATCCTCAGTGGTACTAATCTGCGACCGCTATGAAATTAATTTCAGCATGAGTACTTCATGGGTCCCCGATCACCTCAGCGGTAAATAGCTGCGAATGTTATGGAACAGTTTTTGGCGTGAGGTGACCGTGCGGTTCCCGGACAAGTTGGTCTGCGGTTTAACACCACTTTGCAACCCGCCAGGAGAGTGCTTTTTGGAGGAAAGGTGGATGTGACTAAGGGGAACAAATGCCACCTGAGAGCCAGACGGAGCACCCTGTATTTCAGACGCAAGGGGCTCTTGAAAGTTGACCGGCAAAAGCATCAAATGCCCTGGAACTCTTTTGGGCATAGAAACATGTGTGCGGCCGGTCAGAACTTTAACACAGTGACATGTCCCCTAAACTGCATGGATCTGAGTGCTATTTGAAGAACTCGGGCACAGATCAGGGCTATTTGGGGATGTATTATATGTGGGCAGGGCCGCCATCAGAAATTTTGGTGACCCTAACACAGCTCAAGATCTGGGCTCCTGGGGGGCCGCCACCAAGCCCAGCCCAAGGCCCACAGGAATGCACACACAGACATAAACAAAGACACACACACTGATACAAAAGGACACAGATACACGCACACAAAGGTACACACATAGTGACACATACATATACATACTAACAGACACATATACTGAAAGAGACATACACACATATACAGACACACAGACATACATAGTGACACAAAGATACATACTAACATACATACAGACACACACATGAATAAGAACATACACACACACATATACATACATACTGACATACATACAGACACATACATACATACTGACATACATACATATATACATATATACATACATACTGACATACTGACAAACATACATACATACTGACATGCATAGTGACATACATACTGACATTCATACATACTGACATAGAATGTGATGGCAGATAAGAACCATTCGGCCCATCTACTCTGCCCAATTTTCTGAATATTTTATTAGTCCCTGGCCTTATCTGATAGCTAGCTAGGATAGCCTTATGCCTATCCCACGCATGCTTAAACTCTTTTACTGTGTTAACCTCTACCACTTCAGCTGGAAGGCTATTCCATGCATCCACTCCCTTCTCAGTAAAGTAATACTTCCTGATATTATTTTTAAACTTTTGCCCCTCTAATTTAAGACTATGTCCTCTTGTTGTGGTAGTTTTTATTCTTTTAAATATAGTCTCCTCCTCTACTGTGTTGATTTTCTTTATGTATTTAAATGTTTCTATCATAAACCACCCGTCTCGTCTTTCCTCCAAGCTATTCCTAAAGTTCCTTTAACCTTTCCTTGTAAATTTTATCCTGCAATCCATGAACCAGTTTAGTAGCCCTTCTCTGAACTCTCTCTAAAGTATCAATATCCTTCTGGAGATACAGTCTCCAGTACTCCGTGCAATACTCCAAGTAAGGTCTCACCAGTGTTCTGTGCAATGGCATGAGCACTTCCCTCTTACTACTGCTAATACCTCTCCCCAGGGCCGGCCTTAGGCAATTAGGCGCCCTGTGCAAAAAGTCTTCACGGCGCCCCCCCCACCTCCCACCAAGTTGCCTGAATACAGTAACACACACAGGCACCGGGGACGTGTGTATCACGAGGCAAACAAGGCATCTGCCTTGGGCGCCACTTTGCAGGGGGCGGCAAAAAAAAGCATCCCTCCAAACCCCCAGGCAGATCCCTTGCTTGCCTCGCATCCTGGGGGGCTCAAGAGCTGACCGGCTGGCCACTTTTGAGCCCCCCCAAGGCTGGCAGCGGGCAGCGAAGGAGCATACTCACCTGAGCTCTTCCTGCTCAGCTTCCTCTGCGCCGCTTAATGAAGCCGGGAGCCAGAATATGACGTCAGTCCGGCTCCCGGCATCACTAAGCGCTGCTTACTCAGCCTGTGCGCCCCCTGCCTGCCTGCCCAGCAGCCACACTGGACTGCTGGTAAGAAATCCACTCCAGCTTTCCCAGGGAGGCTGGGTGGATTTAAAATAAATGTAAAAAATATTAGTTTGTGAGTGTTGGTGGAAATGTCTGTGTGTGTGTCTGTGAGTGTTTATTTTGAAGTGAATGTGTGTGTGTGTGTGTGTGTGTGTGTGTGTGTCTGTAAGTGTGTAATTGTGTGTGTCTGTAAGTGAATGTGTGTGTGTCTGTGAGTGAATGTGTGTGTTGGTCAGTGAGTGTATATGTGTCAGTCAGTGAGTGTGTATGTGCCAGTCAGTGAGTGTGTATGTGCCAGTCAGTGAGTGTGTATGTGCCAGTCAGTGAGTGTGTATGTGTCAGTCAGTGAGTGTGTATGTGTCAGTCAGTGAGTGTGTATGTGTCGTCAGTGAGTGTGTATGTGTCGTCAGTGAGTGTGTATGTGTCGTCAGTGAGTGTGTGTAGGTCAGTGAGTGTGTATGTGTCGGTCAGTGAGTGTGTGTCGGTCAGTGAGTGTGTGTCAGTCAGTGTGTATGTGTCGGTCAGTGGAGTCGTGCATCTTTCAGTGAGTGCTTGCGCCTGTCAGTGAGAGTGTGCATCTGTCAGTGTGTGTCCAAGTAATAGTGTATGTGTGTATGTCGTTGTTTGTCAGTGTATATGAGAGTGTGTGTCTGTCAGTGAGTGTGCGTCTGTCAGTGAGTGA
This sequence comes from Pelobates cultripes, assembly GCA_933207985.1. NCBI lineage: Eukaryota > Metazoa > Chordata > Amphibia > Anura > Pelobatidae > Pelobates > Pelobates cultripes. Next base: position 398,527,673 of record OW240912.1, on the reverse strand, counting down.
GCATCTGTCAGTCAAAGTGCGGCCTTGACAGGAAGGGGTGGGGGAAATTTAAACTCGGTTACAGGCATGTACACACACACTCAGTTAAAGGCAGTCACACATACAGGCACAGGCACAGGCACAAACAATGGCACAGCTACAGCGACACACACAGACAGACAGTCACATAGGCAGTCACACACACAGACAGACACACAGTAACACACACATAGACAGTTATACACACACAGGCAGGCAGTCACACAGATAGAAAGTCACACACACAGGCGGGCAGTCACACACAGACAGATAGTTACAGACAGACACACACAGGCAGGCAGGCAGTCACATACAGGCAGTCACACACACAGGCAGTCACACACACAGACAGACAGTCACACACACAGACAGTCTCACACACACAGGCAGTCACACACACGGGCAGTCACACAGACAGACAGTCACACAGACAGACAGTCACACAGACAGACAGTCACACACACAGGCAGTCACATACATGGGCAGTCACACAGACAGACAGTCACACACACAGACAGTCACACACAGGCAGGCAGTCACACACAGAGACAGTCACACACAGAGACAGTCACACACACACACAGAGACAGACAGTCACACACACACACACACACAAGGACAGGCAGTTACACAGACAGTCACACACACACACAGACAGACAGTCACACAAACAGGCAAACAGTCACACACACACACTTACCTCTTTCCAGTGGATGCAGTTGGCTGATGGGAAGCATCTTTCCCTCTTCCTGTACAGCAGGGGCTTCGGGAGGTATTAGCCCCGTCTCCGCCTCTCGATAAGCCCCGCCTCCGCCGCTCGGTAAACCCCGCCCCCTCTGCCGCGATTTTTTTTTTTTTTTTTAAATAGACCCGGGTGGAGAATAATTAATCCTCCAGCCAGGTACCTCTTTTAGCTCCCCTCCACTCCGGCCATGAGTGAGCTGTGTCGGCCACAGGGCGCCCCCTGTTCCATGGCGCCCTGTGCGGTCGCACAGCTCGCACACCCCTAAGGCCGGCCCTGCCTCTCCCTATACAACCAAGCATTCTGCTAGCATTTCCTACTGCTCTATTACATTGCCTGCCTACCTTTAAGTCATCAGGAATAATTACCCCTAAATCTCTTTCCTCACATGTTGAGGTTAGGACTCTTTCAAATATTCTCTACTCTGCCCTTGGGTTTTAACGTATAAGATGCATTATCTTGCACTTATCCACATTAAATGTCAGCTGCCGCAACTCTGACCATTTTTCTAGTTTACCTAATTTGGTTTATCCCTCCTGGAAAATGAACCCTGTTACATATCTTAGTATCATCAGCAAAAAGACACACCTTACCATCAAGACCTTCTGCAATATCACTAATAAAAATATTAAAGAGAATGGGTCCAAGTACAGATCCCTGAGTTACCCCACTGGTGAAAAGTCCAAGCTTTGAATATATTCCATTAACTACAACCCTCTGTTGCCTGTCACTTAGCCACTGCCTTACCCATTTAACAATATTGGAATCCAATCTTAAAGATTGCAGTTTATTGATAATCCTTCTATGTGCAACAGTGTCAAAAGCATTACTGAAATCTAGGTAAGCAATGTCTACTGCACCACCCTGATCTATTATATTAGTTACCCAATCAAAAAAAATGAATAAGATTATTTTGGCAGGATCTCCCTGAAGTAAACCCATGTTGTCTCTGATCTTGAAATCCATGTGATTTTAGATGTTCATCAATCCTATCCTTTAACATGGTTTCCATTACTTTCCCCACTACTGAAGTAAGGTTTATTGGCCTGTAGTTGCCCGACTCCTCCCTACTACCTTTCTTGTGAATGGGCACAACATTCGCTAACTTCCAATCTTCTGGGACTACTCCTGTTAACAATGATTGGTTAAATAAATCTGTTAATGGTTTTGCTAGTACACCATTAAACTATTTTAATAACTTTGGGTGTATTCCATCAGGTCCCATTATTTGTCTTTACTTTTGACAGTTGTAAACTCACATGTAACAAAAGACTAATTTGTCCTTTTTCCCAACTGAGGACCCTTTTCTTAATTTTCATCTGTAAATACTGAACAAAAATATTCATTAAGGCAGTCAGCTAGACCTTTATCCTCTTCTACATACCTTACTTCTTTTGTTTTTAATCTAACTAAACTAAAGGCAAAGGAAATGTTTTTTTACTGTAAGAACAATAAGGATGTGGAATTCTCTGCCTGAAGAAGTGGTTTTATCAGAGTCCATACAGATGTTCAAACAGTTACTAGATGCATACTTGCAAAAACAGAATATTCAAGGATATACTCTTTCAATGTAGGGTAATAACTGCTTGATCCAAGGATAAATCTGACTGCCATTCTGGGGTCAAGAAGGACATTTTTTCCTAGCTTGTTGCAAAATTGTGCTTCAAACTGGGTTTTTTTGCCTTCTTTTGCCTTCTTTTTGATCAACAGCAAAAAACAAATGTGAGGAAGGCTGAACTTGATGGACGCAAGTCTCTTTTCAGCTATGTAACTATGTAATCCTTGTTTTACTTTTCTTTTTTCATTTATGTATCTAAAAAATGTTGTGTCCACATTTTTTTACTGACTGTGCTATTTTCTCTTCTGTGTGCCTCTTTCTGCCTAATCTTATAGATCTGTCTATCTTCCTCATGCTGTTTTTTTTTTTTATAATTACTAAATGCTAACTTTTAGTTTTTTACTATTTTGGCCCCATCTGCGGAGTACCACGGTGGTTTCTTAATTTTTTTACTTTTACTGACAAGACTACTGTAATTTTCTGTTGCCTTCAGCAGTGACACTTTTAAATAATCCCATTTCTCTTGGACTCCATTTAAAATGCTCCAGTCTGATAATGTCTCCTTTACACATATTCTAATTTTAGAAAAGTCTGTTTTTATAAAGTCTAAAACTTTTGTTTTTGTGTTGTGTGACTCTGTCACTGTTCTTACATTAAACCACACTGACTGATGATCACTGGATCCTAAACTTTCACAGTGATACCCGATAGCAAACCTCCATTTGTTAACACTAAATCTAGTATGGCTTCTTTACAAGTTGGCTCCTCAATGACTTGTTTTAGAGACAATCCCAGTAGGGAGTTTAGAATATGTGTGCTCCTGGCACAAGCAGCTATTTTGGTTTTCCAGTTAACATCAGGAAGATTCAATTTCCCCGAACATAAATTTAAGGGATTTTCTGCTCTGGCGCATGTTTATGGTCTGGGAAATTTACCTCTACCTCTAATCTATGCTCAGGAAATTTTCCCTAACATAGATTTATGTTATTTATGACAATTATGATGGGCCTAATTACAGGAACTTATCGACAGAAAACACTAAAAGAGTTTCATGTATCTGGTGGAGGGGATGCTGGAGGGAAACTCACAGGATAAAGCTATCAGAAAACACATACCCTATGCTAATATCTCGCTTTCATCTCTCAAGTGAATCCTTCTCCCCTAACAGCAGTGTCCAGTGAAGCAGGACGTCGGTGGGTGGGATAAAAGGATGGGCCACTGACGCGAGTCACATAACTGGCACGGCCCAAAGAGGCTAACATGCCTAAAAAAGGGGTGGCATATCTGCCTGAAAAATTGGAAGGCCAGCCTGACATGAATGCATTTCAGGCTGCCTGCCATTCATGCATGCTGGCCAACTATGGGCGTGTTATAGAGACAGTGCCCTAAGCTTGGAATAAATGCATCTAATGATTTGCTTGCTCCACGCTTTCTAAGGACAGTCCCCTAACACTCACTTGTCCCCTCCTCTCCTTACCTTCTTACTAGCAGGCAGAAGCTTCTGTTATACAATCTAGGACAGAAAAAATGGTGTAGGTAGTGAGTGTAAAAGAAAGGGAACATGCCACAGTGTCAGAGAGACTGAAGCAGCAAGAGCATTTGCATAGTGCACAAATTCAGCTTTACTTTAACTAATTTAATTGTCAGCCAGTCAGCACCAGGTTTGTTCCCCTACATCCCTCTTAAGTTTCCATACTTAAGCAAGAGTGTGAGAAGAGCAGTAAAATACATATATATATATATATATATATATATCTTTTTTAACACTGGGCCTGTTCCATGGACATGGACCTGGAGCTGCAACTCCATCAGCCCCTATGTTAATCCAGCCCTGCTTATGATAGAATCCCCCAACAACAACTGCTTTCTATTAGGACTCACCAAATTCTCCAAGCCTGTCTCCATAACACCACTACACTCAGTGCCTGAGAGTGTCTCCATAAAACCACTACCCTCAGTGCCTGAGCCTGTCTCCACAACACCACTACCCTCAGTGCCTGAGTCTGTCTCAACAACACCACTACACTCGGTGCCTGAGCTTGTCTCCCCAACACCAATACACTCAGTGCCTGAGCCTGTCTCGACAACACCACTACCCTCAGTGCCTGAGTCTATCTCCACAACACCACTACACTTGGTGCCTGAGCCTGTTTCCATAACACCACTACACTTGGTGCAGAGCCTGTCTGCATAACACCACTACACTTGGTGCAGAGCCTGTCTGCATAACACCACTACACTTGGTGCCTGAGCCTGTCTCCACAGCACCACTACAATTGGTGCCTAAGCCTGTCTCCATAACACCATTACACTCTGAAAGTGCTGAAAATAAATTATGCATTGAATGAATTATGAATTATGTATATAAGTGAATTATAGGCAGTCTGGCCTATCCTATCCCATTATCCCTTTGAATCTTTACAGTTTACATTTTAGTGACTAAATCCCCATAATTGTACTCTGGGTGCATGCGCGTAATATAGTAGTAAAATACTAGGGATAACTTGATAACGGATCTTCCTCTCTCACTATTTGAGCATTTACCATATTTTTGACTATAACTTTTTCATTCTTCATACTGTGCATGAAACCATTATATAATGTGACTAGATAACAATGTCGGGTTGATCACTAGTAATTAATAAACTGATTAATTTAATGTCCTGATTGACTTTGTACATTCAGTAATAATGTTTCTGTAGCTACCTTCCATCATAATTGGGGCTGACCAGGACTGGAACCTTAACTAGGATTATGAAAAGACTAATCTGACAGCCCCCAAATCTCCTGTAATATTAAGAGAGAAATAATCCCTCCAATTAGACAATTTGAGAGAGTGTCCCTTTAAAGTACCCCGGTGTTAGAGTAATGCTGTTAATTCAGGGTTTTAATATAGTGGGGATATGGTTAATGCTGCAAGTTTGGGGCTAATGTTGGCAGTGCAGGGTTAATCATATGGTTACAGTGTAAATACAGTAGGTGTGCAGTTTATAAATATAGGTTCATATAATCTGAATTCATTCAAACATTTGGTGTCATAATGTCTTTGATTTTTTTTGACAGTATATGTTAAGGCTTAGGGATGGGTGCCTTAGGTTATAGTATAGGATGTGATTTTGGGAGAGGTGTAAGTAAACATATATGTGGTAAGAACTATCAAATATACCCTTGAGATGAATCCCTGGTATAAATGCCACCTAGCAATAAGTTGGGTTGATTTTGTTATGTGTGATGAACCCTGCATAAAATGAGTCAAAAGATATTTAAAAAAAAACCAAACTCTTATTTGCTAGCTGCCTGCCTTCTGAGACCGAGACTCACCACTTCCAGTGTTTTTGTTTTTTTCCAGAGTCATTTAAAAGCAAAGAAATCTGACAGGCATCCAGGACCAAAATGGCCGCCTCGGACACCAAATCAAGCTATTCTGTCCATGATTATTCTCTCTCTCCAGGAGTCTGCCAATCCCACAACCACAACTGAATAATATGTAAATGGAGGGTGCAAACTAATGTAAGAGTCATTAAACATAAAGTGCCAGTAACAAAAATAAATAAATAATATAAATATATATATCTAAAATGCACAGCAACCCCAGTCTAAAAGTGTTTCCTGGTTAACCCCTTAAGGACTGGACTGTTTTTGCGATGTTGTACATTTGCGACCAGGAATATTTTTACACTTTTGTGGTGTTTGTGTTTGGCTGTAATTTTCCGCTTTCTCATTTACTGTTCCCATACAAATTATATATTGTTTTTTTCAGGACAAAATGGGCTTTCTTTACATACCATTATTTATATAATCTCATGTATTTTAATTTAAAAAAAATACAAAAATCTGATGAAAAATTGAAAAAAATACATGTTTTTTGACTTTTACTTGAAAAATCTTTTACTCATCTACAAAAGCGAATGAAAAAAACTGCTAAATAGATTCAAAATTTTGTCCTGAGTTTAAAAATACCTAGTGTTTACGTGCTTTTTTGCTTTTTTTTGCATGTTATAGGGCTATAGGTACAAGTAGGATATTGCGGTTTCAAAACATACATTTTAAAATTTATCAATAGTGACATTGTAACACTATTATCTGTCATAAATCTCTGAATAACACCCCACATGTACATATTTTTTTTAAAGTAGACAACCCAGGGTATTCAATATGGGGTATGTCCAGTCTTTTTTAGTAGCCACTTAGTCGAAAACACTGGCCAAAGTAAGCATTCATATTTGTTTGTGTGTGAAAAAAGTAAAAAAACTAAATTGAACGCTAATTTTGGCCAGTGTTTGTGACCAAGTGGTTACTAAAAAAGACTGGACATACCCCATTTGCAATACCTTGGGTTGTCTTCTTTTGCAAATGGTATGCCATCATGGGGGTAATTCTCATTCCTGGGCTACCATACGCTCTCAAAGGCAACGTAACCAACCTGGCCATTTTCAATGTAAAAATATTTGACCCATATATTTGACCTTGTAACTTTCAAAAATGCTATAAAACCTGTACATGGGGGGTACTGTTTTCGGAGACATTTGAACACAAATATTAGTGTTTAAAAACTGGAAAACGTATCACAACAATTATATCATCAGTAAAAGTGCTGTTTGTGTGTGAAAAATGCAAAAAAAGTAACTTTCACTGACAATATCATCGCTGTGATATGTTTTACTGTTTTGAATCACTAATATTTGTGTTCAGCGAAGTCTCCCGAGTAAAACAGTACCCCCCATGTACAGGTTTTAGGGTGTCGTAGAACGTTACAGGGTAAAATACAGTGCTAACAAATTAAATTCTCTGGAATTTCGGCCTGGGTTGGCAGGCAGGTCCCTCAAATTGCAATCAATAAAATTACTGAATTATGTAAAAATATTACATAAATACGCACGTAGAATTTAAATATATATGCATATTTATATATTTGAAGTCTACGTGTATATTTATATAATTATTTATGTAATTTTGTATATGGACATATGTATATTTCTTATTATTTTTATTTATTTTTATATACATAGATATATATACAAATTCATTCTAAGTGTATTTTGATATAAATATATATATATTAATTTTAAAATACAGTTAGAATAAAATTTCATATAGCTATATAATTTTTTAAATTTTTTATTATTTTAAAAATTTTTTATTTAATTTAAATTACTTATTATTTATATTTTATAATAATATATATATACAATATATATAGTTATTATATATATTATATATATACGTGTGTAATTTAATTATAAGTGTATTTTTATATTAATATAAGTACATATTAATATAAAAATACACTTAGTATGACATTATATATATATGATATATAGACATATATTATATAGATATAATATATGTCTATATATCATATTTATACATATATAATTATTATTATTTTTTTATTACCATTAACTTTTATTTTTATTTTTTGATTTTACACTGCAGGGAGACTGCCTGTCAGCACAGGCAGTCCCCCTGCAGGCAGCACTATGGACACCTATTGTGACCATGTGATCGCTGTGTTAAGCGATCACATGGCCACAGGGGTCCTAATCTGCCGTGGGGAGACTGTCTGGGCTGCAGGCAGTCTCCCCACAACCGGAGGAACACTGATCGCCGCCGGGGGAACGACGGCGATCAGGTAAGTACCCCCAGACCGTTTGGACGGTTCAGGACCGTCATCGGTCGGCAAGGCAAAAATGCCGATGACGGTCCTGAACCGTCCTCGGTCCTTAAGGGGTTAATCATAAAAATTACAAAACACATTAATGATTGGCTGGGTATCAATTTTCCATTTTTATATTTCACCATGACTAATAAATATTTAAGAACATCATGGCCATCTTTCTCATTCCTGCTCTAGAGCTCTGGGTTACAGTGACACTGAGAAAAACCAAATCCATTAGTGTAGAGCAGGACTGCCCAAAAGGTCCAGAGATGGTGTAAAACTACAGCCCCCATGATGCTTAGCATGTCTTTAGGATGACAAAGCATCGAGTAAGCTGTAGTTTTAAAACATCTGGGGATCTACTGTAGAGCTATTGGGTCCCTGAGATTCTAGTAAGTAATCCCACGCTCTTATATACTTTCCTAATGCAGATCGTAGAAAATTGACGCGGCATCCCAAACTCTCTTGGATTAAATGCTGAGGTCTTACAGACCCCATATGTGTTTTTTGTTTTATTTTATGAATTTAGCATTTCCCTTAAGGCACCACAGAAGGAAGCAGTGCATTGCTACTCTCTACTCTCTGGCACTGATGGGATTATTTCATGCCTACAAACATGACCAGTTAATATATGTCAAGTGTGGTACATCACGTATAGCTCACGTGCTGTGAGATTACACCAGAAAATTGCATTTTTTTGTACTCTTAAAAAACCACAACGCCATCCACTGAAAGAGTAATAGTGATGTGGCTTCCATGTTTTCCTTTGAAAAGATATTGCTCCGGCTGTAGGCTAATTGCTTCTGACAGCACATTTTGCAAAAATTTTGGTTAAACGATAGATTGTATTTAATTTTCTATTGATGCTGGTGATATTTTCTTAGATAATAGACTTACAGTCTATTTTTGGAATGCTTATAATGCTCTGAAGTTATAAAGACAAAAACATCCAACGTTAAAATAATAGTTGCTATTAAAGCAATCGGTGTATTATTACTATTTTAGTGTACGTTTTAACAGTCTGTCTTTAATTTTCTACAATTCAGACTTTAGCAAATAAATCCCTATTAAAATCTACAATCCGCCACAATTGCTACATTTCTTTCCTTTCCTTATTTTTGAACATCTTTGTTTGTAACTTCTCACAATTAGGGCTTGTTTCAGCTTTCCTACAAATTTTTCATGCATTTAATCTTTCTCACATGCTGTAGTAGAGTAATGGAATTCCCAGTCTCGGGACTTCAAAATCCAGGAGGGGAGATAGTTATTTAAAGAATGCACAAATGAAAATCTGTATCCGCTTGCAAACGCCACTCGAGGGAATGAGAACTTTCTGTTAACTTATTATAATTTGCCAATGTTAGCCAGGTGAGTCTTTTTGATACTTTTTAGGATTTAGGAAACATTATTTGTTCTAGTAACAGCAAATATTGATTTCACTGTTGTGAAATTGTTCGTTGTTCTTATCTTCTCCTGACGATCAAACAGGTGTATGCATGCCTTTTGTGTGTGTGTGTGAATTGTGGTGCCCTCACAAACTGGTAATCTGGGGCAAAAACATATACCTTAAAATAACTTTTGGGTGCCTTGTTCCCAGAGCATTATAATAACCTTCTTTTGAAATGAATCAGCTCAGTTTATTACAGTTTATTAGATATTAGAACATTACACAACGTACCTTGAGGGGAGCTGTAACTTCTCTAGAAATTATTCCATTGAATAAAACATTGAAGATCACCTATAACTTGTGTTAAAGGACCACTATAGTGCCAGGAAAACATACTCGTTTTCCTGGCACTATAGTGCCCTGAGGGTGCCCCCACCCTCAGGGTCCCCCTCCCGCCCGGCTCTGGAAAGGGGAAAAGGGGTTAAACTTACCTTTTTCCAGCGCTGGGCGGAGAGCTCTCCTCCTCCGATCCTCTTCTTCTCCTCCCCGTCTGCTGAATGCGCACGCGCGGCAAGAGCTGCGCGCGCATTCAGCCGGTCACATAGGAAAGCATTCATAATAATGCTTTCCTATGGATGCTGGCGTGCTCTCACTGTGAAAATCACAGTGAGAAGCACGCAAGCGCCTCTAGTGGCTGTCAATGAGACAGCCACTAGAGGAAATAGGGGAAGGCTTAACCCATTCATAAACATAGCAGTTTCTCTGAAACTGCTATATTTATGAAAAAATGGGTTAACCCTAGCTGGACCTGGCACCCAGACCACTTCATTAAGCTGAAGTGGTCTGGGTGCCTAGAGTGGTCCTTTAACCTTTTTTTCATGTACTCTGTTTTTATCTTTATTAAAGATTTATCAAATTACATCACAATATAGTTCAGTACAGGCAAAGCCAAGGGCAAACATTTTTTATTTCTATTTTTTTTTTTTACGAGGATCAATAAAAAAATAAATAAAAGAGCTCTCTCTACCTACAATAAGTGACAACAGCAACTGACAATCGACATGTTTCTAACAATGATTGACAGACATCTAAGATGGAGGCACCCAGCTGCAAGATAAAGTGTGGATCTTATTTTTCACATCTCGTAAATACATATTTTGTTAAATATAGGCATAAGCAGACTGAATATTAAAAATCACGAGAAGAGACAGTTTCCCTTTAAATCAGGTAGAGCAGCAAATCTACAGTGGAAGTAGGAGGAAACCATAGACTCCAATGGGTTGCAACTTCCCAATCGTCCCCCATACACAGTCAGTGGTGTAGCACTATGAAGGTTGCTGGAGTACAGCGTACACAAAGAACCAAAGGCATTTAACATGAAGTATTTCCTCAAAAGCTTTCAGAGCCTACTGGGCGTTCTAATGTTCTTCTTGGCAATCGATATTGGACTATAACTTCTGAAGCAGAATGATGGTTGTTAGATCCACTTAAGAGGAACACTGCAGCTATCATAATCACAACAACGAGCAGCAGTTATTGTGGTGCTTGCATTGTACCTTTTAAGTTCAGTGTTTTGATGTAGTCCATTGATTAAATCATGACTTATATCATGTTGATTTTGAGGGGTCTGTCTTATTAGAGTCCCTGAATCTTCAATAGTGGAGACTCAAATTTCTAAAACCAGTCATAGCTCTATCTTATCCTTCATCCTCCTTTTAGCTTTCTAGTGGTAAAACGCAGCCCCCTTATATCAGTGGAGTTCCAACAGGTAGTTGCAGTTCGGTGTGTGTGAAGAGAGTTGTTACATAACTCCACTGTTGAGAAAGTGATGCTCAAATGACAGCCACGCCTCCCCAAATATGTACCACAATACCTTATATTGTGGGGGTCCTGTAGTCAGCAAGAATCTATGTAACTGTTGACAGGCTGACCCTCCTGGGCTTGGGTCTTCTTCTTCAAAATATTTTTCTGCCTCATTCTATATACCCTGTCATACACTTAGGATGATTTAGAAGGTCCTCAAACGTTACTTTTGGTTGGTTATTTTCATATTTTCATAGTATGTGATATTGTTTTGTTTTTGTTTGTTTTTTTAACTTTTGATGCCCTGAGATGAATTGCAAGTTCGACCTTGTAAATCATACATTGCATTTTTCCTTAGACCTCGATTTAATATTTTTTAATAAGCTGTTTAAATTATCCCAATCTGTTAGAAAAACTTTTCAAATGTTTTATCTCCAGTCATCATTACAGTATATGGTAATATTAATTGAAAAATGTAAAAGATTATGATGATTTGAAAAGCTTATTTAAAAATATTCAGCCTTAGTTTGATAGTTAACCTTGGCATTAAAGTAAACCCATAATGACAGGTAGATTCATGTTAACTAATCCACTCATAGGCAATGAAAATATGATTTATCGTAGAAAGAAATAATTCCAGTGCAATAGTGCAGCCCTAGCAAGCCTCATAGTTACACATTTGTAACAGCTGCCTCTTTTCCTGTCTGCACTCTGATTTGATAGGCCCTGCTACGGGACATTTCCCCATGAAGGACAATCCTCATTCATGACACAGACATGCTGGTTTTATTGCAAGCCCATCACTGCTTGAATGGAATCGTGTGCTACCCCATACCCCCAACAACTGGAAGGAAGAATCATGAGGGGTGGGCAAAGGCCATCACCAGTGAACTGTTCCCTGCATGGTCCTAGTGCCTGATGCTCAGCAATAAAGCATCTAATAATGAGTTAGTGCTGTGATAGGCAGGGACATTTTCCTGGTTTCCTTAAAATGTGGACCACCAGTGAACTAAAGTGGGACGGCGGGACAAGACCACTCAATTTGGACTTTCCCGTTTAAAGGCCTGCTCCCCTAGCCAGTGTAAGAAATGCTGCGTTTTCAGCAAATAGTGTGCATGCAATGTAGTTACTGCACCAGAGAACATGAGAACACCCTGTGGGTAGGTTCTCCTGCTCACCCCTGTCATTCACTTGCTGGCATAGAGATATGTGCCAAATATAATGAATTAATTAACTGAAGGTGGAAGAGGGACCTGTTTTTAAATAGAATTTTCTTGCAATCTGTACATTTGCTAGAAATTCTGTCAGTACAGTGTAGAAATGAAATGTAATTTACTTTTAAACACTTTTTTTTCTAAAATGATATTTTGTAAACTACATAAGTAAGGCTCAGCCACAGAGTTCATGAAATTATCTTTAGTGCAAAGGTTTGTTATTATTTCCCAAAAGCCATTAGTCTTCGCTTAATGATTGCTTTTAAAATCCTACTATTTTACTACTATTACTACCTGTTTGGTTATAAAATTCAAAATGGAGGAGTGCCCTGACCAAGAGAGCAAAAGATAAAAGTAGTTTAAAATGTCTATAATTGGTGTATCAGATAAATGGCAAACACCATTAGGTAATGAATAGATAGATAGTAAATACAAAATATATATATATATATATATATATATATATATATATAACAACAAATATAAACAAAATAGAGCTATATAAAATTAATAAGAAAAGAAAGACTAATATTAATATATGATTTGTGAGACAGGACCCACATTGGCAAATAAATGTTGTCTAATGTCATTAAGACATCATGGTTCTGAATTACTCTGGTGTTAATTCTCACACTGTATCTTAGGAGGTTGAAAAAAAAAAAAAAAGAGAGGGAACCTCAGCTAAGTAGCACTCTGGAGAATCTTTCCCCCTGAAGAGCCGCCGTACCGGCGAAACACGAGTCGGGGGTCACTCATTACCTGTGACTGTACTTGTCTTTGTACTTACTGACATTTATTAAGATGTATTAAAGATAGTATTTAATTTCAATCCAGGTATTTCTAGATCAATTTAATTCTGCTGCACTCCTTAGTGACAGTTAGCTCTTGGCTTGCTCCATAAGCACAGGTGCCCTCGAAGGCACAGCATAGGATTTCCACAGAGCAGTTTCTTCACTGAACAGTTTTCTCTAATCTTGCAGTAGTTTCTCAACAGAATGAGATTACTTTTTACTTGATTTGGTGTGTACTTGTGGTGCACCACAATTCTACAGAGCGCTACTTAGTTGAGGTTCCCTCTCTTTTTTGTTTCAACCTCCTCAGATACAATGTTGCTCTTTAGAGGTTAACAGTAGAAGCTCCTTGTATCAGTGCTTTAGATACATTGCACTGCTTCACTTTGAGAGATATAGTTTATTGTGCATCACAAGTGAGAATTAACACCAGAGTGATTCAGAACCATAATGTCTTAGACAACAGAGATTTATTTGGAAATTTGGGTCCTGTTTCACAAATTATATATTGTTAGTCTTTATTTTCTTATTAATTGTATATAGCTCTAGTTTTCTTTTTTTTTTTTCACCTTATTCATTGTATATACACCTATTTCATCAACAGCTTCTTCTCATTCCCCATAATCTCAGTCTACACGACTCTGCTCTTTCAAGGTTCTCCTCCTATCTATCCCAGTGCTCTTTTAGTCTTTCTTTTTCTGGCTCTTCCTCTTCTCTGCAACCCCTTTCTGTTGGTGTTTCCCAAGGCTCTGTCCTTGGCCCCCTACTATTCTTAAACTGTACTGCTTCCCTTGGTAAGCTCAATAGCTCTTTTGGCTGTTGAGTTTATCAATACCCCTTCTTGTGGATGACACGCAAATCTACCTGCCCTCTCTTGACCTCTCAAAGTCCCTCTCCTATCTACTTAGCCTCACTAATACACATATAGGTACCGTTCAGGCCTCTACACTCTGCTGAAGATCTACGTCTATTCTCTAATTGTACTCGCACCTTTGACACACACTTTCAAGACTTCTCTAGGGCAGCACCATTATTATGGAACTCCCTTCCCTCCTCCATTAGACTCTAACCCAGTCTTCATTCCTTCAAAGAAATTACTTCTCTAGGAAAGCATATTAATATAAATTAAACTGTTAATATCTGTCCCTTCCTCCCTCTTGGAAACCCATCCTGCATCCTCCCCTGCAACTGTCATTCAATAAACTAACCCTACATTGTAAACTATTCTAGCAACCTAATTTTCCTCATACATGAACTACATCCTACCCTTACCCCTTCTGTCACTTTCCCCTACTCCCTCTAGAATGTAAGCTCGTTTCAGTATGCCCCTTAACACCCTCTGTTCCTGTGCATCCAACTCTTCTTGTTGCAGAAACGTGTCTGTTCCTCCACCTATTCTTCAGCACTACGGAATCTTTTGGCGCTTTATAAATAATAATAAGGAACAAATGAAAATCAGCAGTCTCAGGAAAAAAGAAAACGTGACAATAGTTACCGAATCAAGAGTCTGCAATGGTTAACATATTATATTAAAAAAAATCCACTGCAGATATTTTAAAAGCGCAAATAAAAATATAAAATATCTTTAAAGTAGCAAGAGATTAGAACATGCTAATAGGCTATTAGTGACTCATTTTAACACTAATGTAGTGCATACTTATAACTCTTTGTCAAAGCTTATATAATCCCACAGAGGAATTTAAGAAAAAACAAAGTGTTAATCGGTTATGTTAATGTTCGGCTTATGTTCTTTAGCACTAAATTGCACTTGTCTGAAAGGGGGTTTCCTCTACATTCTAGAGTTGTTTTAAATGCATTCTACATTGAAATGTACAGTAGATGAGAACTGAATTGCTTGGGAGTAAGAATCAACATGTAAGCAGGGGTTTAGACAGATACAAGACAGATTTTTATGTCAAATTTGGTAAATATTGTAATCATCTTTATGGTTTTTTTTTTGTTTTGTTTTTATTGAGCCCCTTTTTTTAACTCAGGGCAATTTTGACAGAAATTGTCTTCTCCAACAAACCACTTGGTAGAACCTCAAAATCTTCAGGTGAACGACTCCGCTGTGTTCATTTACACTATAGCTCCCCATTACTTTAATATTGAATTAAGAAGAAGCAGCTGATCCCTGATGATTTCAAGTGACAATCTTTGTTCTTTTTATGTGAACATGCTAAATAAATAAATACTGGCATTTTTCATAATTAGATTCATTTTCTTTATTCTAGTAAAATTTATTAAAAATAAATAAACTCTCCATAAAACTTACCTTTATTCCAGCATTGAGGCATACTTCTCTTCTCAAGCCCAATCCTTGTCTGATAAATTCATCAATTCCTATGACTCTTGGCTATTCAGATGCTTCTCACAGAGCATGAGCATTGAGTACGCATGGCGCACGCAATGCAAATGCTAGACCAATCAAAAGCTTCTTGTAGCAAAGGATTGAATCCAAGCATTTGCAACGTTCAGTGTCATCACGCTTTGTGAATACCAAAGGTCTTAAAGGAACACCATCCTATTTGTCACTCCACATAGCAAATGGAAGTGGCAGTCGCACTGGGCTTGGCCACGCATGCGTTCACCCCTTCTAAATGAGCTGTACTACACTTTCCTGATACAGACTGAAAGTTTATACTGGGCAAATAGGGAGGGCTTGCAAAGGCAGTGGATAGTATGTCCGCAGATTTGCAAACTGTTATTTTTCATATAACCTCAAAAAAAAATTCAGAAAAAATACATACATGTTTTCCTTGGGGGTATATCTACTAAATAGTTAAAAAGAGAGAGTGTTCCAACAGAGTGTTCCTTTAAGGAGCAAGCTCATGTAGTGGCTGTGTGTCACGTTTGTTGACATTTGGACATCTGTCTACATTATCACTTCTGAGAAACAGTAACGTTTTACATTTTCTGAGAAAAGGGACAGCATCTATACACCAAATCTACTTGATTAAGATGAAGTGGCTTTTGATATGTTTACTGTCCATTTAATGAATGCAACATTGGATACATGTTGGTGTGAATTCGACTAAGCTTTGTAAGTGGTCAAAAAAAAAAAAGAACCCTTAAATAGAGAAAATGCTGTCCTGTAAAAGTCCAGCAACCCTAATGGTGCATCTAAGGATACACCATGATCTCAGGTTATCTTGTAAAAAAAAAAAAAAGACTGTGCATTTTGCGTAGCTGATTTTTTTTTTCTAATTTAGACATTTGTAGTATAATTCACAAGTGATAGTAACTTTCTACCAGTTTCCTGTTCATCAGCTGAAATGTCATGTAGTTCCACAAATGACGTCTGCACGAATTCCACAAACACTTGTCCTCTTGTTAAAGGGCATTTAACAACCCATAACATGTATGTATCTTTAATATAAATTGTTTTTTTTTTTTAAAACCCACTAGGAACCTGTTCTGGAAACCAATTCTTACGCAAAAATTTAGTGAAAATTTACAATTTTTTTTTTTTTTTAAAGACAAGGTTTTTAGGACTCAAATAATTTTGTAAGCCTCTTTCCCCTAAGAGTGATGTGTGTTCTTACTGTGATCATAACATTCAAAGACTTTACTTGTTATCAGCGAACCAGCTCTACACGATCTTCAGTTTGCCCAGGAAGCTCTATCATATGATCTGACAACACATGACGTGAAACATCTCAAACAAGTATACATTGTGCAAAAGGGAAGTAAAATCTTTTTTTTTTTAAATTCCAACAGGACACATTTTTAAGAGACAAGCGTCCATTTACAAACATTATCTTATATATCATTTTGCAAACACATACACATACACACACTGACATTTGTACAAAAATGTTGCTGAAAACATTTAATAAAATGTATCGTTTGAACATACTGGATTGCAGTTCCCCTCTCCACAAACTGTATTTTTTGAGAAACATGTTAATTAAGATCAGAAGTTTTTAGGGATTTTTAGAAAAGGTTGATCTACATTGAATGGTGACATTTAATGAAATTATGTTATTGAAAGGAGTAATCCATTAAAAAGATTCCATCGTTTGTAAAGCATGGAATTTAGTGAAATTGAACATCCTTAAAGGGATACTGTAAACACCAAAACCACTGCATTGTGTGCGATGATGCCATCCACAACATCACAGAGAAGGATTAGATTGAGCAGCATTGGATTTGCAAAGCATGGCTGTTGCTGCGCATGTTCCCTTTGTCCCCAATGCTTCTCTATAAGAAACATTGGATTCCACAAAGATTATAATATTGATGATCTCATAGTAGGTAGAGCAGGCTGCTGCGAGGATACTTTCCCAGCTCTGGAGAAAAGGTAGGTTTGTTTTTGTTTTGTTATAATTTTTATATTAGAAAAAAAAATGGGAAGTCCGAATCTTAAAAAAAGACCGCTCTAAGGTTACAAATAGGTATATTTCTTTTTAACATTAAGTGTCCCTTTAAATTATGTTTTGCTCCATTTAATTTTTTATTTTTAGTTAACAGTTTTGTAGATATTCCCCCACAGAAAAAAAAACAGTTTGCAAAAGCTGCAGAACTGCTGTCTGCAGCCTTTGCAAGGACTCCCCTCTTTTTCAGTGAATGTCAGGGAACACACCAATCAGAGGCTTCTCATTGGGAAGCACACTATGGCAGCTTTCCTATGCTTGTAATACAGCTCAGTGAGAATGGGGGAACGCAGGCGCTTGCCATCACAGCATGGCTGCCACTTCTCTTGTGGAGCAAAAGAGGAAGAAATCCTGCCTGGCTGTCAGTCAGATATATCTGCCCCTTATTATATAAGTGCTGATTTCTTTTGGAATCAGTACTTTTATAAAATGTCAGAAAAAACAAGCAGATGTGCTTTTTGTGTGTGTTCAGTGTTCCTTTACATATTGTATGACTTTAGATAGACTGCTCGCACTGAATTCTCTTTGTAGTGTAGTGTACTCATGCTCACCAGGCAGTAACAGTTCCTCTTTATGTAATAGTTTATTTTAAAGACATAGCTCAAATTGGTCACCTTACGTATTAGAAAAAAAGAGTGTAATATAAAGAGATAGTCAAGGTGGAAAATTAGCCAATTTCAAGATTTTTTTTTCTATGTTGGTTTAAAATTTTTAAATTCCACTGTCAATTTAGTTAAAGAAACACTATAGTGTTAGGAATACAATACTGTATTCCTAATGCTAAATTGTCCCTCTGCCTCTGTACCCCACATCCCGTTCTCCCCCTGTTTGCCATCCCCCTATCCTCCCTTATATATGAAAAGGTTCTAATAACCCTTCAAAGACTTACCTGATTAGATCGGGCTCCTCCTCCAGTGATGTCAGTCGATGGAGGGGCTAATGTGTATGCAATGGGCATGCATTAAGCCTTCCCCATAGGAAAGCATTGACTCAGTGCTTTCCTATGGGAATTTAGAAGATGGTGGATGTCCTCATGCAGAACAGGGACATTGCACCCAAACCACTTAATTGAGATAAAGTGGTCTGGGTGCCTATAGTGTCCCTTTAAAAAACAAAACAAAAAAAACACCATTTAGCCTAAGGACATTTTTAAGAACTAATAACTAAAGATAGAAAATATCTAGATACAATTAAGCGGGTGTATTAAAGTGCACTAGAAGTTAAATACTACAGGACTGGTGTAGAAAGTATGGGCGTTAATCTGTGCTTCAATTCACCTATAACAATCCAATTTAAAAACAGAATATATTCCCAATATTCCAAGCTCTCAGAGAACAAACTCAATTTGAACATGCATCAAATTATGGCATATTCATTAGAAACATCTCAGGAAAATAGCAACCGTAGAGAACATCAAATGCAGCCATATAGACTTACACAATATGGGTGTGATAAGGGCCGTAGATCATATTGTAGACTGTGTAGGAACTGGTTCCTGCCATCACTGCATTGAATAATTTCCAATATCTAGCAATAAAATATCTCTATGCCTACTTGTTTGATCAGATAATGCAAAGCTGGCACAGATTTATCATAGAAGTATCCCAAAATCTGGTGTAGAGTCACATTCGGGCCACAGGCTATAGTGCACACATTTACCCTATCCAAAAAAATATATATATATATAATAATAATAATAATAATAATAATGTATATATATATATATTTTTTTAAACAAAACAAAAAAACAAACTTGTCTGCAGTTCAGCTTGCATTAGGCTCTCAATGCAAGCTGAGATCAATGTTTGGCTGTGAGTAGTGGGAATTATACCTTAGACAAATCTGGTTAACCAAAACCCACAAAATCTTTATTTATTAAATTTTTGTCCAAAATAAAGATGGTCACTTAGTAAACAGCATTTACAGAACGAGAATCTAATAAAGTGAGGCCTGAGAGAAACCTCAGCCTTACGAAAAAATAAAATAAATAAAATAAATAGAAGCTAAAAAAAAATTCGCCCCCTTTTCACAGCCATTATTTTAATGATTAAAGTCCAGTATTCTCTTATTCTATGGAAATGTGCTTGTTGTATTCTTGCCCTTTACTGTCACTTAGATATACCATGTATATGGGCCCCAGTTAACATGCCTTTAATTATATTAAACACATTCTTATTTGCTAAAAACAGAAACCCCATCAAATATTGCAAATAGTATATATATGCAATAAGTCAAACACATGCCCAGCAATGTGGTGAGAGAGACAGAGACAGAATGTGTGCAAGAGGTGAGACATTTAACATACCATGCTTATTAATTTACCAGTTAGCTATTTTATCCCTAGCACCTTTCCACATCAATGTGACTTGTGAGTTTATTCTTTTATAGTTTAACCCTTCGAGGCATGCTGCAATAAGACCAATGGGACTTATTCACTAAACAGTGAACGGTAGTTGGATTGATAACTGACTTGCAACATACAGGCTAAAATAACCAGTGGGAAAAAAACTCTACTTAAGTGGGAGAATTTGTCCAATTGTCAGCAAGTCATCAAATTGTGAGCTATTTAAATGTTGCAGTTCAACTGGCTTTTTACTGAATAAATCCCCAACAGGTTAAAACAACTAGCAACTGTATTTAGTAGGTAATTTGACTTAGCTGCTAAGGGTTCCAATACAATTTAGACCATTTTATGGTCATTGTAATAATAATAAAATTAGTCATCACCCACATTTTGGTCTTGTTTAAACTCAGCGGTGCGTTGAGTTAAGCTATATAAATTCAAATTCATTTCCGTCAAAAATGGAACAGATTACCGATGTATATTATTTTTAGTTGTTTCTTAAATTAAACAGAATGACAAACCGATAGCCTTCTTGTATAACCCATTAATTATCCTCAAGTTCATAGTCTTCAAAAACATCAAATGTATCGTGTTTAAAAATATATTCTAAACTTCTAAATTCAGTTGTTCCATTGGTTTACTTACCAGCAATATCCCACAACTGCAACCGTACCACGGTATCAGAGTCCCAACTTAGAACTTTCAAGGCAAAATCGACCCCGATGGTAGCTCGGTAATGTGGTGAGAAATTTTGGTGGACATAACGTTTGATGATACTCGTCTTCCCAACTCCCAGGTCCCCGATTACTAAGATCTTATAAAGGTGCTCTTTCTGGTGACTCTGCATCTTGGTATCCTGACTCCCTGTAAAACTAATCCCATTCTCTCTAGTGAAATCTTGCCAGGGTCAGGAGGAGGGAGAGGGGGAGGGCATGGCAGACCGGCACAAATAGAATGAAACAAGACTACTAGCATTGCAAAGAGACTGTGACAGAAGCATTGTGAGATATCATCAAGGAAGTGAGATAAATAGACTGAAAGCTGTAAAATATTATTGCACATTTGAGCATAATTAACCATTTCAATAATGAAAGTATTACATCCTTATTACTGCAAACATCTCTTTTTTTTTTTAAAAGTGCAATAAGTCTTCTGAGTTCCAGCAAGCTACTAAATATTCCTTGGCTTGATACAGTGTAAAAATAATCATTTAATATATAAAATAATTGATTTGTATGTATATATTCTTCTTTCTTCTACATTTAGAATCCCAAAATTTTTTTTACACTTACCCTACACAATCTACATTTAGTTCGTCCATTGAGACAAAGTTTTTTTTATTAAAAGCGATAGAATGAGCTTGCTGATTTCATTGGTTTCCATGGTGATAGTACTACTTTTACAACTTTGTACCACTTTTCAGATCTCACCTGAATCAATCTCCTTCAATGAGTGGGTGGTCAGCTGTCTGGCCAAACCGGTATTGGTCCTGAAGATATTTTCCATTAATGGGTTACTCCAAACACTTCAGTGATTTCAAGTGGTCATGGTGGCTGGAGTCTGTATGTGCAGCGTTTTTCTATAAAACACTACACTTGCTGAGGTTAATCACTGTAGAACATCATGGGACCACAGCCTTAACGGGAACCCTTTTGAAAGACTGTGTAGGTCAAAATGTTGCAATGGGTTCAATAAATTTGTATCCTGAGAGTGCCTGGACTTCTCTGCTATTTTTCCTCAGCCAGTGAATGAATTGCAGATCAGCATCACTCTCTCTGCAATAGGTGGATATGGTTGAGCCACCATTGTGGGCAGGGCCAGGTAAGAGGGCGAACTATTGTAAACAGATTTGCCCCATTACTGTGTAACATCACAAGTGTACTCCTACCATCATAACTACTAAAGCAGGTTGTAAAGTGGTGTAATTAGTACTCGTCCAGATTGTCCCTACAGAGCCACCATGCCTCTTACCACTTTTCACTATTACCTTAGTGCAGTGGTAGGCAACCATTGTAGATGTTGCTGACTACATCTCCCCTGATGCTTTGCCAGCAGTATGGCTGTAAAAGCATTATAGGATATGTTTTCTATAACATTTGATGTGCTGAAGGGTACCAAGTGCCAAAGGCTACCCTTGCCTTAGTGCATGGCATGTGTGTCCAAGGTGGCACTACATTTTTTATGGTATTCCACCTCTTTCCCAAAGTCATACTGGAAGCCATAGCCATCCAATCACCACAGCCTCCTGACATGTCAGTGGGCAGCCTTATTTTACATTCTTGGCTGCAGAAAACAAACAAATATCAGGCAGGGCCAGTGTAAAGATTTTTTGGCTGCCCAGGTGACAATGCATTTAGCTGCCCCCCCCCCTTCCAAAAATGTCCCTTTGTGTGTCTCTTTCTCCCCCAAGTCTCTTTGTGTGTCTCTTTCTTTCCCCCAGCCCCTTTCTTTGTCTCTCTCCCCTCAGCATGTTTGGTATGTCTCCCAGTGCCCTTTGTATTTTTCCTCCCATAACATAAAGACAGATATATAGCAACACACACAATCACACACACATAATTATTCAGACACACAGGCACACAATCAAACAAACACAGTCATACAGGTGCACAGTCATACAATCTTCACAGACAAACACAGAGACAGAAAGACACATTTAGGGTCTTTAGTAGGGGATAAGGGCTGCATGTGGGGGGATAGAGACTGTAGTTGGAAGGATGTGTAGTAGAGGAATAAGGAGTTGTAGAGGGGGGACGTGGGCTACAGAGGGGGCAAAAAGGCTGATGGGGGACAGGGGCTTTAGAGGAGGGTGGGGCTGTAGAAGTGAGGGCAGGGGCTGTGATGGGTCCACATGGGCTTTAGATGGGTCACAGGGGCTGTAGAGGGGGAATAGGGGCTATAAACAATTTTAAAATACATGACATTGCACATGTGCAGTTTAAAAAGGGTCAAATACATTTAAAAAAAATGGTGTGTTTATAAAGGGACACCAAGATGGCCACCGAAGCAGGACCATAGGGTACACCAATATGACCACCGCCAGTCAAAAGACAATGGCCAGCACGGCTGGAATATTAGAAACTTAAGCTGATAGGTGAGGGAGGTGGGATGAAGTTAATAAACGCTCAAAACTAGCGTTTTTGTGCTTGCAGGAGCACCAAAGGTGGTGTAGCAAGATGGCCACCAATCACACTGGCTGTGTCGTCATGGAGATGTGGTGGGCCTACCCTCCTAGCTCAAAGGAGCTACTAAAACTATTAGAGGGTGGAAGGGGAGGAGAAAAAAAAAGAGCAACCTGCTGTGGGAAGGACAACCGGGGAATGGGATATCGAGTAGGGGAAGGGAAATATGATAATTATTTTTTTAAAAAAGGGAAAGATAAAAGTCCCTTTATAAACATACTAGCCCTTTTTCTAATTTATTTTTTTTATGTATTCTACTTTAAAGTTTATCCATTTTAACTGCACATGTGCAATGTCATAAGCTCCTTCACTGCTCTAAAGTACCTTGGATTTTAAAATAGTTTGTAGCTGATTACCTGTAAGTCACACGAGCTGACCCTCTCATTTTTACTTTGTGTAGGCTATTTAAAGGGAAACTCCAGTGCCAGGAAAACAATCTGTTTTCCTGGCACTGCAGGTCCCCTCTCCCTCCCACCCCCAATCCCCAGTTGCTGAAGGGGTCAAAACCCCTACAGTAACTTACCAGAGGCAGCGACGATGTCCCACATCGCTGCTTCTTCCTCTGCCGCTCCTCCCAGTGATTGCGTCAGCCGGTGGGTGAGACTGATCCCGCCCACCGGCCGGGGAGACCTAATGCGCATGCGCATTAGAGCTCCCCATAGGAAAGCATTGAAAATGCTTTTCAATGCTTTCCTATAGGGAAATAAACAACACTGGAGGTCCTCACACAGTGTGAGGACGTCCAACGACGCTCTAGCACAGATTTTCTGTGCTATGATGCAGGAAGTGCCTTCTAGTGGCTGTCTAGTAGAGAGCCACTAGAGGTGGAGTTAACCCTGCCAGGTAATTATTGCAATAATTACACTTGCAGGGTTAAGAGTAGTGGGAGTTAGCACCCAGACCACTCCAATGGGCAGAAGTGGTCTGGGTGCCTGGAGTGTCCCTTTAACCAGGAAAAGCCTTTGAAAAAGCCACTTTGGGTGAAAGGCATTAAAAATTTTATGTTATTGGTTTGATTATCTTGGTTTAAATAAAACTAGTTTTTTACCTTACCTGGACCTTCCTGATTTACCCCTGAAATTTTCTCCGGAAGAGCCACACTTTTTACCTCTTTGGTGGGGGGTAAACCACCTATGCGACACAGGATTGAGCAAAAAACTCATTTTTTGCTCTTCTAATGTGAGTATACTTCCTTTTATTTGACTTTAAACCAACAAAACATAGAGCACTATTTTCTGTTTTTATTCTCATTTTATGAATTTGGTGAATATCTCTGACACTGTAATTTGGAGGGAAATACCCGTGAACGCTTGATACTTTAACTGGCCCTTGACCCTGACCTACCATCTAGAAGGAACCAAGCTGAGCCACAGGCGGGAATCATACCGCCCAGGTGCATATATCTGGAGCTGAACATAAGTGTAAGTGGCATTTCTCTTATTTCACCTCACCACCTATGGAAACTACTACACTATATTCTGTTTTCTTTATACATATTTTCCATATTGACTCACCACAATATGAATTTGCTTCCCGCTACGCTTTCCTGACTCATTTCCACTACTTCATTGCCACACAGACTGCAGGCTGGCTTACATCTATTGTCCCACTCCAAGTCTGCAGTGATGTTTTGTGCCTTCTCCTGTATTGTCCTGTTTGTGCATTGGATTCAGACACCTCGGTAGCACTGGTCCCTAACAGCTCTGGAAAAATATGACAATTTGAAAAAAAACAAAGGGAACTTTGAATAAGTTTCCAAAATCAGTTGGTCCAATAATGTTGCTAGTAAGTGTCTGAAGATTACATACACAATCCGGGGCACATACTCACTCCGTAAACGCCAACTTCAAACTCACAAACTGTAATAGTTTATTAAAACTATCTGAAAAATAATGGGGATTTAGTTACAGTATATAATTACACATTTACATAACATAAGCCTACCATAACCCCAATGTAATGAATTTTTGGGAGGTCCCGTCCTAGCATGAACAATGTACTTATTTATGCACAGTCTTTAACCCCTTAAGGGACAAACTTCTGGAATAAAAGGGAATCATGACATGTCACACGTCATGTGTCCTTAAGGGGTTAAACGTATGAAAACATGTCCACTTAGAGCAACAGTTCAGTTCGAGGTGATGGATGGTTTTCCTGTATGAGTTCCTTTTAGACCGTGGCCTGAATTCTGTGTATGATTGTCCTGCCTTGGATTTACATATTAAAATAATGATAAAACATACTAATCGCTCCGGAATTGTAGGAGAAATACATCCTATTTGCTGCATTGATGTTTCCATTGATAATGTATAGGCTGTGTTTAAGGTCCATTTTATTAATATTTGCCTTGGATGCAATTAAATACATATTTAGGGGATTTGAGGATTTTTTTTATGGTTTTACAGCAATATCCCTTTTTATATTTTCTATGTGCAGCTCTCTGTTAATATAATGTGTTTCTTCATCTGGAACAATAACATTGCAAATGCTTCACTGCAAATCATTTAATTAAACGTTTAATTCCTGGTTATTTCAAAGAGGCAAACAAATTGCTTACCTTTAATGTCATTGATCATGCATTGTATTTGTTTCTTCTATCCAATTCCTTGCACGTTCGCTGGCATGTGGAAGCTAACTGCTATAAATAATACGGTGATACTTTCTTTATATTGAAATTGATTTCTTAAAATATATCACCAGGTTAAAATGTGGGTATTTGGACAATAAGCTTTCTTGCATTTCATTAATTAAATCGGTTAATTCTAAGTTGCACATTCAAAAGGATTCCTACAGCCGATTTCAAGCATCAGAATATGTTATATAGCTTTATAAATAAACTAATAACAGAATACAACTGAAGGACAAGAATGTCCCTTCTGTGTACTAAAAGTACAAGTCGTTGTTGAATATTATATAGTCTAAATTCTATGCACTCACGTGAACTTACTATAACTAAACCCACATTATTTTTGCCTAGGTGAGGTGTTTTTAAATAAAACTATTACATTCTGTGAGCTTTGAAATTGCTGTTTAGTGAATCAGTGCTGGATCTTGTATGTTGTAGTGTGAATTGGCCCCAGCATCACACTATAATTTACACATGTTCAGGTAAAGACAGCCCTCTTGGTATCATATATATATTTGGGAGTCCAGGCCAACTCCCTGGTTTTGCACTCCTCCCTGACACAGGTGCATCATTCCAGAGCCCTATTTAATCTTGACCTGCAAAGAGTCCCAGGAGGAAGGATTTCCCAAGTAAGTGGGTTGATCTTATAAGAGATTAGGCTCGTAGAGTAGGACCTGCCAAAGAATGGTGTACATTGACATTGTGGCAGGCTTATGCCATTTATGACCATATACTGTAAGTAAACCCCTATTATTTTTACCTAAGTAAGGTGTTTAAAAAACAAAAAACGTATGTGTTGTGATTGAACCCTGGTAGGCCAATATATATATTTCCCATTGTTTTTCATTTAAGGTCATTCCGACCACCCCCTCCCAACATGAGAGGAACTTAGGAGTGTTGCAGCTCTGCAACTAGGAGCATTGCATAGAGAGTAGTTTGCCTTTCAATATGTGTGCTCTGTGTGTGCAAAGCAGTTCAAATTGTGCCAACTTTCTGTGTGTTATGTTTTCCCTGGAGTGTAGAGTAGTAATGTTGGATTTGGAAATATCAGAAACGATCGAGACCTGTTGGGGTTTCCCCTTACCACAGTTGGGCTAGTAGGTTGCCTCCAGTGACACAGTGGTCCAGTTCCAGACATCTTTTTGAGGAGTCAGCTATATGACAAATCAAGACCTGTCCTAAATGGGTCACTTGGTAATACCTCAACAGTGATGGAAATCCCAATCCTCCACATGGTTTAGGTAAGGTTTGGGAGATAATCAGACATTAATGTAGTGGCCTCGTATAAGGCATTTATGTGCCTCCCAAGTCAGCAATGTGGGGACCTCAGTGGAGCTCCCTTAATAAACAAAACCTGCTAAAGTGGCTGTGCAGATAAAAGGTGTCATACAGAAAAACATGACAGCGACCCAAACCAAGGCATGAAGGGGGAGATGGGGCAGAGGGGAGGAAGGAAAGTAGGACCCAAATGGCAGCAGTGAGCAAGGAAAAAAGAAGAGTGCACCTTAGGGGCTTCTCCCATATGCTTCCCCAGTATGTATAACATTGGAGAACCAGACAACTCCTAACATATGTGAGATGAAGCTCCCCCACGAAAGGACTTCCTGGGCCCCGCATACCAGAGAGGCAGGGCCCTACTACGTGATCAAGTTTTCACAACTTGTATCCAAATATCCCACAAAGCAGCCACAGTTAATAATCCCAACACAACTGATTCATCAAAAGAATACTTTTCCTCTGATCTATATTTACATGAAATTTACAGGGCTAGTCCTATAATTTACTAGGTGCATTGTTAACAAACAAAAATAAAGATATAAGCAAAATTAAGCAAGATAGCTGATCATGACAGTAATTTCTTGCACATGTATTTCAAAGCCAAGTAGATCCGTCACGCTGGGCCATCCAGGCATTTAAAAGGTGAGTAGTGTGCACCTGTGGACAAGACTTTAATGAATCAGATATGCCCTAGCATGAGCCCATCACCTACAGCAGCAACAGCAGTGAATCAACCCTGTGTATAGCATTGCAGGTTACCAGCCTTAGCAAAAATAAACATAAGTTTCTCCAAAGTGCTTCTGAGACTCCCAAGATGTATACTGCACTCATGTTTTGCCAAATCTCAGACATGTAGACTTCATCCCGTAGCCTCTGACATCACTTGTGGATAAAGTGATTGCCTATTTAGCTGTCCAAGTACATGTATGCTGTGAATGTATGATGCCTCTTTCTGCTGAGTCTCACAGGGAACATTGTAAATATGCTCACATTATAGATTGTGCAAACTCTGAAGGCTGACTTTCATGAAATTAGCAGGCATTAATTCTAGATGAATAGCAGGAGAGTGAATGAGGGTGGACTTTGGGTACCAATTATTCAGTGCAAAATATAGAAAACAGTAAATAATTCACAAGTAAATTTACATGGACAGCTTCAAAATACCCCACCTACAACAACATACTGTAGTGGCTACGGTGATTGGAGTGTCCTTTTAAATGTAGATAAACTAATATTCTTAATTGTGTGCAGATGACTGGCTTCTTGAACAGTTAATGAGAAGCCTGAGGATTACGTTTAGAAATATATATCTTTATTTTATAACTCTGTTTATAAACAGCATAACAAGGAGCAAAAAAATACTTAATCCAAGATACAATCTTCATCCTTGGTGATTTAACAGAGGGCTTGACAGATCTGGTTCCCCAATGCACAGAAATGGAAGAGAAGATAACTACCACATATATAGCAACAAAATATTCATTTCAAATGTAATAAATGGGACTTTGGCTAGACATTAGTGAAATAGTTATGGAAAATAAGCAGTAAAAGGAAGAAGGGTGACAGGGAGAGTTCTCAAAGATACTAAAGTGCAAAATGGCTGCATTGAGGAAACCCAACAGGGAGATCCCCATTAACACTACAACTAGGGTTGACGATTATTCTGGATAAAAATACCAGCCAATGTGAATTTGCATAATTAGTTAAATATGCATTACATCACAGAACACAATATAATCTGATATTACGTAACATCTCAGGGGGTTACATAAGAGAAAAAAAAAACATTTGAAGGGGGAAAATTCCCTAAATTACTAATAAACTACAATGTGTGTACTATGTCTGACTGTGCACGTGACATTGCATACTGTCTGAATGAGTGTGTTTATAGAAGGGTGCTATTGTCTAAGTGTGAATAACAGTGTATACTGTGTCTAAGTGTTTGCATCAGTGTTTGTATACTGCAGATGTGTGTCTCTGAGAGTCTTTGTGGATGTGATTGTGTGTATATAGCAATGTGTGTACTTGCCGTGCTAGGTGGATATTATGGCTCAATTTCTCTCAACACTCTCCCCGAGTTCAATCAGAGAAAAATACAGCCTTTTGCATTCCCAGTGTTTTTGCAATGCCAGTCACTGGACAGACAGCCTTAAATACCAACTGTGCGATAATATACCTGCCAAGTGGCAACCAGTGCAGGAGTTATGGTGCAAATAGCCTTTGAGTGCGGTCCCACCACTTTTGCAAAATTATTTTAAAGTGATTTGACAAAAAAAAAAAAAGAGCTTCCCTATCACACAAAGCCTGCCCAACTTATGCTACTGTTATAATGCTTAATTTTACTTCTCCATTATTTGTACAAATTTATCCAACTGTGCATCAATCGGGTGCGCGCAATGGAGACATATCATGTTTCCACCAGAATCATGTCTATGTATGGATAACAGGTAGTGAATGTCCGCATTATCTACAAGTTACTGAAGAGGACTTGGCTTTGGGTTGTCAGAAGAATTCTAATTTGGCCCAGGATATAAGATCGCATGACTGATTTTCCATTTTAATACAAGCACCCAAAGGAGAGGAAACAAAATGTGTCAATCTTTTTGAACCAAATACCCACAAACCATCAGTTCATTGTGTTTTCTTATGTATGAGAGTAGCCGCAATACCTGGATTGTTTGAATGAACAAACAAATACGTTGACCAGAACAATAGTTTGGCCAACTCAAACATCTTTATTTTTAATAAGACTGATTACCGAGAAAAAAAATATTCACAGGGTCCATAAAACTGACCAGGTCATTATTCAAGGGGCAATACCCAATATTGTGTGTATAACGGGATTACCAAAGAAATACTTAGTCACAAAAGGGTTATGCAATGAATGGCGCAAGAGCTTGATTAATATATATGAAATATACTCAATATTAGAGAGGATCCATGGTAAAGAAGAGATGATTGAGGAATCCATCCTGTTTGATTGTGAATTTGAGTCACTACTACAAAAAGAGTTCACCATTCTACATTCCCTTAGAATCTGGTATAGGGGAATTCAACACATAAAAGAGCACACACATGACATCACAGGAGAGTATTAACAACACTGACACTCACTAACACGGACACCAGAGGAAATCCCAGCTACCATCCCACCATCCCTGATGGCCATTGTAAGATCTCCTTGGCCGTGACTTTATTCCACTACTATTATCATCTATATATATTAGTGGCAACTAATAAATGTATACTGACCTTATTTAGAATTATAATTAAGTAATATTGCTTTTAAATATATCTATGTATTATTAAGTAGGATACACAGATACACAGATAATCATAATTGCTTCTATTTACACTTAGCATTGTCATTAAGTGAAACCTTTTCTACTGCATCATCAGTAGAATCTGTTCAACCCTTGGGGATGTTGGGCGAGTGTAACATCACCAGGACGTACTTGGGAACCAGAGTGTTCTGAATGTACCCTTTTTGATTAAATGCTTTGTTATTATTATTTGGTGGGGTAAGGTATCTTATCCCTTTGATACCATTGGATTGAGTATCTGCAATCCTGCTGATAGATTGAATGTGCAAGATATGGTTTAAATAGTCTAACATTAAATTCCAAGAATATTAGAGCATCATTGTAGAACAGGATTTCCCAACCCATTCCTCAAGTACTTCCTACCAATCCAGGATTCAGAGATTACAATGTTGGGTCTAAAGTGTTTTCTTTCCTTCTTCTAAAAACACCTCAGACACAACTGCGTAATCCCTAAATCCTGGACTGGTAGGGGGTACTTGACAACTGGGTTGGGAACCACTGCTGTAGAATAATATCTACCAAGTGATAACTGTGATATTTATGGTATTTTCAATATAAGGCTGGGATGATCTACCCTCAATATTAAGATAAAATAACACCATTGTGATCCCATGCTCTATACTGTCCCATAGAAAAGCCTTGGTTCCCTGGGTTTAAAATATTGTTTTAGTTTCTTAGTTCATGCATTTCAATGTTTCGGCATAATATCTAAGGAAGACAACTCTTGTTTCTCATTGCTTCTGACTGTGTAACTATATGAATATATTGCTTGACAAAACTAACAGAACTAGATTATAACTGACTTAATGGTAAAATTGTGATTTGATTATATCCATACATAGTCTGTAATTTTCTAATGACATTTTATGAATATTAATATCTACATAAGGTCAAAGAATTTAGATAATTGTTAGAAGTATGATGGACGGCTTTGTTTTCCTGCCACTAAATACCTTTAAGTCACGGTAATTGTTTAGGTAATTGTGTAAAATACATAACAGGGTGCAGAGAGAGCCCACATTTTTCTCAAACTACTCTATTCAAGGATATAATCTTTCAATGTAGGGTAATAACTGCTTGATCCAAGGATAAATCTGACTGCCATTCTGGGGTCAAGAAGGAATTTTTTTCCTAGTTTGTTGCAAAATTGTGCTTCAAACTGGGTTTTTTTGACTTCTTTTGGATCAACAGCAGAAAACAAATGTGAGGTAGGCTGAACTTGATGGACGCAAGTCTCTTTTCAGCTATGTAACTATGTAACTATGTAACTATGTAAAAGTAGAGAGACGTCAATAATAGACTCCTCAAACAATAAGTACAATAAGCTGTCATAGGTGTGGTATTTAGAGCATACCTTTGAACATTTGGTTACTTTAAATGAAAATACATTCGTTGGTGCCAAAACTATGCTTCAAGCAGCAGACCATTTGTTATGGAGCAAAAATGTACAAAGTAAACAATGAAATGTGTGTGCTTATTTGCATTTTTTGCATGGCATTCTGGGAGAATAGTAAAAAGATTATCTTGGAGAGAAGTAGCTGTTGCCATAGGAAAGTACATAGAAAAATGTATGGCTTTGAAAAAGAATGTCTGTTGCATAATATAATATATGCCACGAGGTAAGCAAAGTTCTTAGATTCAATTGTGCTCAAAAGTTCGCATGGATGAAAAGTTATGATAACAAAATGGAAAACAAATATAGTGGTGGATAATCTTATGAAATTTTGGAGAAAATTTCTTAATAAAATCAAGTTAAAATTAATAAAAGTAATGTCAACCCTGATTAAAGTTTTGCAATATAAAATACAGGATAATAGTTTCACAGAATGGATAGAAAAAGGAATAACTAAAATTGGTGCCTTGTTTAAAGAAGGACAGATTAAAACTTTTCATTTTTTTTCTCGCAAGAATATAATATTAATCATAAAGATATATTTATGTATCTAAGAGTTAAAAACTTTATTAATTAACATACTATTGGGAAACCTCCGTAAAAAAACCCAAAAAACTTAAACTTCAGAAAGTATTAATGGAGGACAATAATATCACTAACGTTTTAAATATAGGAATAATGGATACAAATAAAGAAATACATAAGATGAATGCTTTTCAAGCATGGGAGAAATAAACTGGAAGAATTTTTGGAACTAATGATTGAACTTAAAATATTAATTGTTTAAATCTTTTAGAAGTTCAATATAAGATCATACAAAGATGGTATATAGTACCTACAAAATTGAATAAAGCCAGATAAACTTTGATTTGGAATCATACATCTTACATCTAACATTGCCGGAAATGAATAAATTAAATCAATATTTATCAATACATATATTGATTGCAGCAAAAATCTCCTTAGCGAGAAAATGGAGAAGCCAAGAAATGCCCATATGACCCCATATTAAAAAATCAACTTACATATCAACTAAGGATGGAAGAAGGGATTATTCTAAACTCTAGTGGTATCTCCACAAAAGGTTTAGAAAAGTGGCAAATGTTCATCAGTAAATAAGAGTGAAATGGATCATCCAATAGTAGAAAACGTCTTAAGTTCCCTGAACGATATTAAAAAATATATTTTTTTTTCTTTTTTCTGTACTTATTGGTAAGGGGTTGTGCAAGAGGGACAACTTGTATGTATCCATGTTTGTATATGGATCAATAGTCTGCTTTCTTATCTCTTTAGATCTGCTTAATACTTGGAAGTATGTTGGAAGCAGATTTAAACATTTTGAGATATAATTATCTTACTGATCCTTAGTACTGTAATGTTAGTTATGGCTTGTCATCTCATTCATGTTTTAGATTTTGAAAAAAATTCAATAAAGAATATTTAAGAATATTTAAGAATATTTTTGCATCCAGCGTCACAGAAGCACCCCTAGCTGCTTCTCTGAAATTGCTATGTTTACATCTGAATGGTTAAAACCTGGGGGACCTGGCACCCAGACCACTTCATTGAGCTGACGTGGTCTGGGTGACTATAGTGTCCCTTTAAGATAAAAGATCAGTTGTACTGTAATGTCAATGTGCATTATTCACAATGAATACATATAAGTAATAACTTTTAATGCCTCAACTAGCTTACTCTTGCTTCAAAGGGCTGAACATTTTTAGTTATCTGTGGTCATATAACTGCTAGGACCATGCATCTGAATTTCTGGGACCATTCCAGTGTCCGACAACTAGTGCTTATGCCCAAGAGGAACTACAGAAGGCTTTCCCTTAGAGGAAGGGTAAATTAGGACATTAATGAGAATAGGATGGATGCATTACAATATAATACACAGAAAGGCAATAAAATATGTAATATTTTCTTTTAAGTAATAATTTTTTTAAATCGGCCAATTTTCACTTAAAGTGAACTTGCCATGCTTATAGTACACGAAATGCAACATTTATCATAAATATAATTTTATGGGTAGTTACTGTATAAGCTATTATATTGACACTTAACTCTTGCGTCTGGCTTCAGTGCTGACACTCCAGGAGGGGCGGTGAGTTACACAATCAGTGTTGTGATTGTGCATGTGCATTAGGTTTCCTCAGCCGGCGGACGGGATCAGTCTCGCCCACCGGCTGACGTAATCACTGGGAGGAGCGGCGGCGACCCTAAACCACCGCCGAGGGACATTGGCGGGGTCTCAGGTAAGTGACCTGAAGGGGTTTTCACCCCTTCAGCTACCAGGGGATGGGTGTGGGAGGGAGAGGGGAACTGCAGTGCCAGAAAAACGGATTGTTTTCCTGGCACTGGAGAGTCCCTTTAAATAGCATTGAGGCACAAATCTGAAAAAACAGCTCTGGGAGGGTTCTCCTGCTCTCTCTGTCACACAGTCCTCTGCTTAGAGCTCTATGCTGCAGGCATAGAGAGGTCAATGTCTAAGATCGACTGACAGATGGGAGAAAGGCCAATTTGAAAGAGTATTATATTAAAATATGTCCAATTGCTAGCATTTTTGCTAGTACAATGTATGGATGAAATGCAATATCCTTCAATATAAACTAGTAGTGTGTACTTTGACGAAAACAATTTAAGCCAATCCAGCAACCCTATTATTGAAAACAGAAAATCCAAGTAGTTGCTGCTGTAATTTTTCAAGAATGGATGCGATTGACAGCAGTAAAAAGCCAAAGGGAAAAGTATATAATTTGTGCAAAGAAAATTTTACATTTTCATACTGCACACAGCAGTGGGGATTTAAGTCTTTCTTTTATAACAAAATCACAAAGATTATGTTTCTCTCAAATCACGGGCCATCATTCTACTTTCATATTTTTGTAAATATATTTAACAGCAGCTGATAAAAAATCCACAGGGGAAAGTAAATCTCAACAACTAGGGAGTTATTTGATTATAAAACAAGATTAAATCAAATCAAAACTTAGTCAGAGAAAACATGGCTGGCCTAAGGCCTCTAGGTGCCCTGTGCAAAAGATCTTCACAGCGCATTCCCCCGTTCATACGCCTTCATTCATATATAGTGTGTGTAAAGGGGTGTAATGTTTGTTTACGGGTTTATTAAATGTGTGTGAGAGGCATTATGGCTGTTTGTGATATGTATGCTATGTGCTTGCTGTGTGTGATAATTGTAATGGGTGTATTGGCTATGTGTGATATATGTATGCATATATTTAACTGGCTGTGTATGATATTTGTGCTGGGTTTATTGGATGTGTGTGATGAGTATTTAATGCGTATAAAAATATGTATGTAGGGCCATGTGTGAGTGCAGGTGTGTATTTTTGCAGATTCACATGCACACAGTAATACAGATACACTGTTAGATACAGCCACATGCACACAGTCCCAAGCACATAGTTACACACAGTTACAGGTAGGCAGTCAAACACACACAGGTGTAGGCAGACAATCACACAGTCACAGACAGTCATACACACAGTTACATGTAGACAGTCACACACACAGTTACTTGCAGACAGACATACACACACAGTTACAGGCAGACCGTTACAAACACATAGTTACAGGCAGACAGTCACAAACACACAGTTACATGCAGACAGACAGACACACGCACACATTTGCAGGCAGACAGACACACAGTTACAGGCAGACAGACACACAATTACAGCCAGACAGTTACACGCACACAAACAGTTACTGGCTGATAGTCACACACAGTTATAGGTAGTCTCTCTCTCTCACAAAGACACACACACATACACACAAACAGAGGTACAGACAGTCTCACACACACAGGTACAGGCAAACAGTTACACACACACAGTAACAGACAGTTACACACACACTGTTACAGACAGTCACACACACAGTTACATACTGTTTCTCATACACACGGTTACAGACAGTCACATACACATAGTTACAGACAGTTTCTCTCTCACACAAACACACAGTAACACACAGTCACACAAACACACAGTAACAGCAGTTTCACACACACACACACACACAGTTACAGACACACAGAGTTAGTCACACACAGTTACAGTCACATACACACACACACAGACAGTTTCTCTCTCTTTCACACAAACACACAGTAACACATAGTCACACAAACACACAGTAACAGCAGTTTCACACACACATACACACACACACACACACACACACTTACAGTCACACAGAGTTAGTCACATGTGCACACATACACAGAGTTACATACACAAACACACACAGTGTTACTTGTTTCCATAATGGGCTGGAGGGGGAGCATGGGCACTGCAGCCCCTGTTGTATAGGTGTTGGGGAAGCAGGGACTTCTTCCCGCTTCCCCCACAAGTTTTCACAAGTTCCCAGGCAGTGGGTTCTGGCTGCATGTAGCTCCAGCCACTGGCTTATGCGATAGCTTTGGCTGGATGATAATTAAATCCCCCCCCAGGTGCTCCGTGGCCAGGTACATATAGCACTCCTGCATTATAGGACACAACTATCACCTAGGGATGTGTGTGAACTGTGTTGGTCACATGGCGCCCCCTGCTGCCATGGCGCCCCCTGCTGCCATTGCGCCCTGTGCAACCGCACACCCCTAATGCTGGCCCTGGAAGAAAAACAATGCTAGTTCCATGTGATATTATTATTATTATTACAGGTATTTATATGGCGCCAGCTTATTCTGCAGCGCTTTACAATAAAATAAGCTGTTCAGAAAATTAATTGCCCATTCCCAAAACTGGATCATCGAAAGAGTAGATTTGGTTCTGTTTAAAATGATGCTTAAAGGAACAGAACACATCAAACACCCAAAGAATATAGCTAGCTGAAAGGCTTTATTTGTGAAAAGTATGTCCTCTTTTTTTTCATTTTACAAAAAGTGCAGGTTTCAATAGACTTTGGCACTTTTTAAATTAACCTTGTTTCGATCAGAAAACAGGTTATGTTACTTCCTGTTTGCTCAGAGATCCTGCCTTGCAAAGACTTCTCATTGAGCTGTAAGTGGACTGTGATTAGACAGTCACAGAAAGTGTGGGTGGGGTCAGAGGGGGAGGGCTTGCAAAGACTTCAGAGGAAAAATCTTTATATATATATATATATATATATATTTGTGTTAAGGGCTCATGATAGTACAGAAGATACAAACACTGATAAGTGTGGGATAGTGTGAAAGAGCAAGTCGGTTGTGGTGTGCCGGAACCGATGATGAGGTAGGCCTGCAAATAAAGAGGGCCCACCAATAAGAAATGTATGAGAAAAAGGAGTTAATAAAAGAGGAGTGGGTGGGAGGGTGATGCAGCGCTGACCTCGAACAGTATGGAGCCAGGTAAGGGGTGTCCCTTAAGTAGGGAGAAGGTGAGTCATACGCCCCTCCCACAATTACAGGCCAAAAGGCCTTAATACTTGTGTTAAGGGCTCATGATAGTACAGAAGATACAAACACTGATAAGTGTGGGATAGTGTGAAAGAGCAAGACGATGAGGTAGGCCTGCAAATAAAGAGGGCAAAAGTAGAAAATATACTTTATTACGAAACGAGCAGTATACATACTTCAACCAGACATATCTTGAAAGGCATTTCTAACTTCTTGTACCGGGTTAGGTATGTATCTAGAGTATGCAGAAGACTTCCAGCGCCCTAGTGACTTGATAACATGTACTGGAATGTTTGCACTGGACACTGTGGAGGCCGCCCCTATGCGGAAGGAGTGGCCCGAATAGTTAGCTGATTTTAGGCCTAGTTGTGTAAGTAGGGACCTGACGTGGGTCATGAAGGTGGTGGTAGTGAGTACCGAACCTTGTAGACAGAAAAGTGGTTGAGATGGTGATGCTTTGAAATGCTGAGTATAGGTGTCCAGTAATGTGACGGAGCACCACACGTTGTGGGTAGGATAGTATCTAACCTCTACCGGGGGTGCGTGTTGATTGGTTTTGGAGTGATGCAGAGCTAAAATATAGTAATCCATGTGTTTCGTTAAGTGTGAATGAAGCAGAATGTGAGTGTACTGGGATGTGTTGATGGCGGTAAATTCTCTTGGTCTCAAGAAACCATAAAAAGCTACGTATATGGCGGTTTTTATAACAAGGTTTGTGTTGTTTGCAAAGGGTTTTGAATCTAGTAGGCTGGATAAATCCTTGAAGATATTGAAGTCTATAGGTAGCCTTTGCGCGGTACGTGGGGGTTCGGATTTCTGGATACCTCTAAGGATGTTTTTTATCTGGTAGGAGGACATGAAACTTGTGTTGTTTGGTTGTAATGTTAGCATGTGATGTTGTATGCCTGTCAGATATAGCTTGATTGTGTTGTAAGATAATTTAAGTTTGAGGTGGCAAAAAGAAGCAAAACCTAACAAAGATGTCATGATGAAAGGTTGTGTGGCGTTGTGCAGTGACAGGAATCTTTAAATAGAAGGAAAGCCCTGTCATATGTTCTCCGGGTATTGGTGGACAGTGCTAATTGTGCCAATGTCCTGCTATGTTGCATAATAGCTTCTAGTCCATGACTAGCTGGTGGAAAGGTGGAGTGGTCGTGGCTGTACGTGCAGCTGACGGAAGTATTTGCCGAAAAGCCTGAAAATTGAAACGAGACAAATTGTCAGCAGCCGTGTTACAAACACCTGGGACATGGACACAAAACAAGAAGAAATTATGGCA
Source organism: Pelobates cultripes (assembly GCA_933207985.1). Lineage (NCBI taxonomy): Eukaryota > Metazoa > Chordata > Amphibia > Anura > Pelobatidae > Pelobates > Pelobates cultripes. The sequence continues at coordinate 398,489,299 of OW240912.1, read as the reverse complement.
TGCAGCCAGCCAGGTGAGTTTCCTCAAGAACCTCATAATGGTCAGTGACTTGGATCGGCCTTTGTTTATGATGTGGCAGGTAGCTTGGTTGTCTGAGTGGCAACGTACTGACGAACCCGCCCATAGATGCCCCCATGTCACGGCCGCTGCCACAATGGGATACATCTCAAATAGAGCTGAGGTAGTGGTAAAACCTTCCAGGTCCTGTACCTCTGGAGGCCAGCTACCCCAAAGCCATTCATTCCCGTAAATTGCTGCAAAACCTGTGGTAGACGCCGCGTCTGACCAGATGGTAGGTGAGGAGTCAGACAATTTAGGGAGAAACATGCTTTTCCCATTCCAGGTGGTCAAAAGTTTCTCCACATAAGTAGGTCTGCCGTGGCTTGGGTATCCAGTGGTAACCTGTGTGCATCATGTCTAAACAGTGGGAACATGGTTAGGAGCCGTGAGATGAAAGCCCGGCCTTGAGGTATAATGCGCATGGCAAAGTTCAGTGACCCAAGTAGAGACTGCAATTCTTTGCGATTGCAAGTGCCGAGGTGTATGTAGAGGTTAATGTTGGTGAGAATGTTCTCTATCTTGGTGCGTGGCAGGCTGGCTTGCATGGTGGCTGAGTCTAGCATGATTCCCAGAAAGGTGATGACTGTATCTGGTCCTTCAGTTTTGGTGGGGGAGACTGGAACACCCACCTGTTTAAAAAGACTGATCGTTTCTATGAGGCTACTGGGAGGGGAAGTGTTCTCTTCGATCAGTAAGAAATCATCCAGGTAGTGTATAACTGTAGGGCATCTGGCTACATTTAATAATAACCAGCATAATGTTTCGGCGAATACGTCAAAAATGGCCGGACTACTTTTTGAACCAAACGTTAGGCGTGAGAAAAGTAGTAGTGCCCGGCCCACTTAATGCCATGCAGGTGCCATAGTGTAGGGTGGATAGGCAATAATTTGAAGGCATTTGTAATGTCAGTCTTGCTGAGCCATGCTCCGACCCCTGCCTGCATGATGGCTGTAATGGCGTGATCTATGGTGGAGTATTGAAGTGAAAATTCCTCAGAGGGGATAAGGGAGTTCAGACTAGGTGAGGCAGAGGTGTGAGGTGCAGACAGATCGATGATAAGTCTTTGTTTGTGGGAAGATTTTCCTGTGACAATACCGATGGGGTTTGTCCGCCATGTGGAAAAAGGAGGGGACTGAAAGGGTCCCAATAGGAAGCCCTCTGCCACTTCTTTGGCTATGAGTGTGCTAACCGCTGTAGGGTTTTGTTGTGCAGATTGTAAATTAGGACATTCAAGGATTCCTGAAGGCATGTGTATGAGACCAGTATGGAATACTTGTGATAGACCAGTGATGATGAAGTCTACCAAATGTCTAGATGGATGTCGTGACAGTAATGCCGTGAGTACAGAAATATTTATCTCAGTTAAGTATTGCTTAGGGTACATTTTATTTGGACACATGGTTTTCGCATGTGCCCTAAAACATTTTGAACATATATGCAATAACCGACAACCGCTGTAATTACATGCACCGACATTGAAAGTATTACATATTTGGGACTTCCCCAAAAACTTGATAGGTCGACCCAGTTTGTCTTTAGGTGTTCTCTCTGCTGACACAGCGGAGCTAGTGCCCTGCGAGGTGGTAGGTTCGTTCGCAGTGGTCGGACAAAAATTGGCAGTATGAGCCATGGTGGAGCAGTGTGCACAGGCCGGTGCTCTTAGACCTGCAAAGTGCCTGCAAAAAATGATCGTATCAATCTTACTCCAGTTGGACCTTGTCCCGTACTGTGAGAAGGCGCCAGACACTTTGGCAGAAAAGGATCTATGGTAGTCATAGAAAGCTGACCCACCATATTTGTTGCCCAGATCAACCAGCCTGTGCATATATAAGTCAAACTCCTCCCGTCTGTGGGGATATACCGTACAGATCACATCCCGATAAATGCCAAAAGCTAATACAAATTCTGGAATGGTTAGCTTCCTATTTAATCGTGCATCCCTAGATTTGACCACCACAGAAATATCGCCATAAGCGTAGGTCTTATGTTCCACTATATCCTGGGAGGCAATTAGTAGTGAGGCCAGATTGACATCTTTACCTTCCAGGATATCTCTCCTGAGGTGCTCAGGAATCATGTGGGCAGGGTAAACTTCTTGGTCATCCGAGGTGATAGCTGGAGAGACTGATTGCGACTCCACCACTGATGGGGGAATTGCCGTGGCCGGTCCAGCCATAGTGAGGGCTGTAGTGACCGATTCAAGTTTCTCCAGCCTAGAATTGACCTTGCTCATGGATGTCATGAGGGACGTGAGCATGTCATGTATGTTTCCTGGGTGGGACTGGCTCGACCCTTCCCCAGCGTCCACGTTATCAGTTGAGGTGTGTAATAATTTGTAAAGTTCCGCTTTCCTTGCTGTTGCTGGAAAAGGGATTTGTCGTCTCCTGAGTTCGCTAGTGATACGAGGGATAGTCCATGATCTGAAAGATGCTGGACTAGCCGTATCTTCCTCCTGTGATGGGGTGTTTGTTCTAGCCGGAGTCCTTGGGATGGAGAAATCCTCTACCCCTTCTTGAGACATACTAGATTACAAAGTATATGATTAGCGTAAAAAAACCCCGAGGGGATGTACTGGCAGGCTAATTATGCCGGATGAGGCGAAAAATTAAACTTGTTCTTTGGTGACAGGTGAGGCCCTGCTAGTTGCCAAGTGGCTATGAGAGGCTCTATCTATGCGTTGGCGCGAGGGGTTATTTGAGGCCACCCGACGTAGTGGCAGGAGTTCGTAGGCCTCTCGGTGACAATACAAGAAAACCGGGGAAGGGAGTGACAGGTGGCACCCTCTCTATAATTTGCGAGGCGGCTAACTCACGTGTGGCCCGGGGGGCATTACCTCCGAAACGTTGAGGCGGGGTGTTGGCCTCGCGGACCACTAAGCGATAGGCAGAATGCCCGGAGGGGGGATACCTATTTGGGCCTATAACCCCTAAAATTTGCCAGTACTCTATGTCCTAAGTAGAGAAGGAACCATATGTGATGTATGGCGTGAGCAGGCTTAACGTACCTGGTAGTATGTATGAGTTTGATAAGCGATAGGTAAAGAAAACTGGAAAAACCTAAAGGGATAGAAAACCAGATATGATAGTGTGAGAATTGGATCCTATGATACCAATTTAGACTAGTTAGTTGTGATGAGTTCTAGTAGTACATATGGAAGGGGAATACATGAATGATATTGGCCCGACTGGCCCTGTATGTGGTATGGTAATCATGCTTGGGGGTGTGTATGATATGTCTCTTATGGTGACAAGATTAATGTGTATGATATAGTAATGCTAGTGTTTGTAGTATAATAAGGTGCAGGATTTAAAACAATACCGTATATATTAGGCCGTAAACGTAAGCCATGAAAAGAGGTAAGTACGAGGTACAGGAATATTTGAGAAATTATCCCAAATTAGGAAACAACGTGACGTATGAGTGGTTGAATCAAGACGTGTGATTCAACCCGAAAGTTTGTGAGATTTTATGAGACCGTGTTCTTGTGTACTTGGTATGTCGTTTGAGTACACAAAGAAAAAGTCAGAATATATAAGTGCCATGTAAGAAACGTGAGTACATGGTATGATAGAAACGTAATTTCTAAACATAATTTATAACGTAAATCCTACAAGAGATATCTGTAAAATGTAAAAGCTTGTCTAAGCTTAACTCCATAAATATATGTATATAACATGAAGAATTTCAATAAAACTTTAATAATGCCATATCTGCTAAAAGATTGAACCATAACCTAAATAAATACTTATTTATAAGTAGTTAACAGGGGTATTGCCCCAGTCATATGCAAGGATTTCGTAATTTGCATAAAATAAATAACAGTAATAACATGAAACCAACTATAGCTGCTGATATGCAGAACAAGTTTGCTTAATACAAGAAAAACCGAAACCGATATGCCTGCCGGCAGCAAAGGGGTTAATATGCCTGTGACTTGGCCGTAAAGCGTGTGGCCGTAAAGTAAGGCCGTTTTAAAATCGCGACGCCGTGGGAAATGATCCGGGCGACGGACTTACGATTTTGAAGTCCTGTGGACTTAATCTGCGACGAAAACACCGGGTATGTGCGTGGCTGAACGGGCGGAAAACCTGTAAGGATTCCTGGACACAGCTACACCAAACGAAAACCGCGGGTTTTTGAAAAGCAAGATGGCGCCGTACGTGAACCGGAAGTGGATTCTCGATGCAGCGCTGACCTCGAACAGTATGGAGCCAGGTAAGGGGTGTCCCTTAAGTAGGGAGAAGGTGAGTCATACGCCCCTCCCACAATTACAGGCCAAAGGCCTTAATGATAGGTTGCGCTACACAAAAAAACACACAAATAGACGGAAATAAATATATAAAAACAGTTTAACACATAAATATATGAAAAAGAGAAATATATAAAAAATAATAGTCCAAATTGTAGGTATTGTAAGTTTAAATGGATAAAGTGGTGGTTGTAGTATTTAGTATATTTCTCTTACAAGTTCCAGTAAGTGTATGGTAGTAGTATGTCCAATAGGGAAAGTAGATCTTCTAATCTTTAGAGGAGTCTTGGCTCGATGGTAGACATAGAAAAAAGAAAGACAACAAAGACGATGTTTGTCTTTCTTTTTTCTATGTCTACCATCGAGCCAAGACTCCTCTAAAGATTAGAAGATCTACTTTCCCTATTGGACATACTACTACCATAAACTTACTGGAACTTGTAAGAGAAATATACTAAATACTACAACCACCACTTTATCCATTTAAACTTACAATACCTACAATTTGGACTATTATTTTTTATATATTTCTCTTTTTCATATATTTATGTGTTAAACTGTTTTTATATATTTATTTCCGTCTATTTGTGTGTTTTTTTTTTTGTAGCGCAACCTATCATTCTTGTTTTTGCCATTTCTCCCTTGAGGACTCTAGAGGGAACCTCATATTTATAGGTTGCTGCTTCTTGTCTGTTCATATCACTCAGCGCTGATCCGTTTTCTACCTGCAAAAGGCCTTAATACATATACCCTCAATGAAAATAATAAAACAATAAATGCATGCATGTTTTTAATTAATATATATCCACTTTAATTGTAAAAAAAAAAATCAACAAAACAATATCTTTTTTTTTTCCATTAAAGTTTTCTTTTAAAACAGTCCCATGTCAGTACAGTGGCATGGGAATTATTTCAGTAATTACTTTTCAAAATGTTCTGGTTTCAGAATACTTCTCACTGTTTTTGAATGACATTGACCCTGGAAAGGTTTTCATAGCTACCACGCACCCCACCTTAAATAATTCAAAATATCAAAGGGTAAGAGAAATATATTCTTAATTTGTTTTCTTTTGATGGTCTCACTACCTTGCTGGATTTCACAACAGGAACCTTTGAGCAGTAGAGATTTTTCATTTTGCTCGAAATATATCCCAGTAGAATTACTCAAAACTACAAAAGGTTTTTTTTCTTGACGGAGGTTATCTTTCACAAGTTCTCAAATTCGTGATGTTTTGCTGCTATTTCACACTTCACTCGCTGCTTAATTCCTGGGAGAACAATAATTATTTAGAATTTTCTTGTTTTAGGAAAGTCGGGAGGATCTGTTTGTATTTAACACATTCCCAGTCACATTTAGTGTTCAATAGGGTAATAAAAATATTTTTATTGGCGACCACGTACAAGAAGCAATTTGAGTTACAACACAATAGATTGAATTTCTGAATCAAGGGACTATGGAGCCGAAACAATAATCACACTTAAACCACAAACTTTTTATTTCAAACCATGTTCATCAGGTATTACATAGACACTCAAAGGGAATAAGAGGCTACAGGGTTTTTGACAAAGAGCAAAAAAAACAGTAGTAGTGAAATCAGTTATGACTATTGTATATCCATAAAACAATAATAAATCTGCCTTAATAGGAAGTATAGTTGTGAGTGTTTCTGTAATTTTCAGTGGTATAAATATTACTACCCAACTCATTTGTACAGTTTTGATACAAATTTAAAGAATGAAAAATTGTGGAAAAAATGTTAGGGTGCAGCTCCAAACCAAGAGTTTTAAACTGTAACAGCAGTTAGTGTGATAACCAAATGAGCTATCTTAAATGCGTATAAGACAGTACAATTGTGTAAGAATGAAAATTTTTCCTTGAATGGTCTCCGATCCAACATTAAAGGGTGTACATAAGCCAATCAGTAGCTCCTAATTGGTAAAAAAAAAAAAGTATGTTTCTTTATTACCAATGGGGAGCTACTGATTGGTTTAGAGCGTAAGCTGACCGGTGGCACTCCGTGGTTCCTGTAAATTAGATTCAGATGTTGGATGCCACCAGGGGGACCTGGAATTCGGCACTGGAGGCAAATTTTGGGGTTAAATAGTTTGGGTTTAACCACTTAAAGAGAAACTATACTCACCAGCACAACTACAGATTATTGTATTTGTTCTGGTGAGTATAATTATTCCCTTCAGGCTTTTTGCAGTAAACACTGTCTTTTCAGAGAAAAATTGCAGTGTTTACATTACAGCCTAGTGATACCTCCACTGGCCATTAAGCAGATGGCTGTTAGAGGTGCTTCCAGGTGCAGTGCTGCACATTTATCCCTCTCTGCCGACTAATATGGGCTAGTGCTATGCTTGTGCTAGGACTGTGTGCATTATTTATCTGTAAATAAAACTGTATATCTATTAACAGGTTGGAAACATGTATATTGTATAAATTCTATAATTTTCTTTACAGAATGGATGTTTGCTATTGAATAATCAAAGGGCGTGCTTAGCTATTTGAAAATGTTACGCCCTCTCATTCATTGCACAATTATGGAGTCCCAAATGGTGGTTCTCCAAATATTTCTTGCTTATTCCATTTCAGAAGTTCTTCATGATTCTGATTCCAGCTACACTTCCTGACTATCTCTGGTACACCCTTTTGACTTCTTGTTTAACCAACTTCCGTATTCTGTTGTCTGGAATTTGCAACTTCTGGATCCTAACTTTGGCGCTATGTTATATGGATTTACCTGATGACTGGTTCCTCGCCTTGACTTTATCATTCCTGGATTCTGTATTTACCCTACATACACCCCAGACACCTCCATTCCTGTATCTCTCTGCTGTCTGATGTTTCTTCTGGCTCTGCTATAAAAGGAATATGTTCCACCTAAAGTCTGTTTGTTATTATTATTATTAGTATTGGTATTTAGATAGCGCCAACTTATTATGATGGCCATATTATTATTCCTTAAATTATTATTATTATTATTATGTATAAAGTGCCAACAAATTCTGTAGTGCTGTACGATAGGTGGACTAACATACATGTAATTGAGGTAAGGTTATGATGTATTTCATGTATGTGGAAAAAAGGTAGGGGGGGGGGAGGGAAGTGCAGCTCAATGAAAATTCTTTGCAAGGCAGGTGTAACAAAGTTAGTTTATAAAAGTTCCAATTTCTATTGAAACTTGCACTTTTTGTTAACTGAAAAAGAGGACAAACTCTAAACAAATAAAGCATTTCAGAAAACCTTGGAGCGTACAGTGATTTATTATTATTTTTTATTTTGGGGGTTAAATAGTTTGAGAATGGTTTAACCACTTAAAGAGAAACTATACTCACCAGAACAACTACAGATTATTGTATTTGTTATGGTGAGTATAATCATTCCCTTCAGGCTTTTTGCAGTAAACAGTATACTTTTAGAGAAAAATTGCAGTGTTTACATTATACCCTAGTGATACCTCCACTTGCCACTAAGCAGATGGCTGTTAGAGGTACTTCCTGGGGCAGTGCTGCACACTATGATTGTCATTCAAAGTCTTCACCCTCTGCATGGAGACCATGAACTTTCCTCATAGAGATGCATTGATTCAATTCATTTCTATGAGGCGATGCTGATTGCCCAGGGCTGTGTTTGGCTTGTGCTGGCTCTGCCCCGATCTGCTTGCTTGACATTCTCAGCCAACCCAATGCTTTCCTAGGGGAAAGCATTGTGATTAGCTCAGATCACCACTACTGATGATGTCAGCCAAGCAGGCAGATCAAAGACAGAGCCAGCAGCAGCAGACTGCAATAAAGGTAAGATTTTACTATAGCTAGGGGACCAGGGGGGCTAAATGGTGTTTTTAACACTATATACATGTTTGTGTTCCTGACCCTATAGTGTTCCTTTAAGGCAGATCCCCAGATATTTTAAAACTTCCACATTCTAAAGGCATGCAAAGCATCATCGGAGTTGTAGTTCTACAACATCTGGGGATCTACCTTCTGTGCAACCCTGCATCAACGTAAGAAATGAAGTTGTTATGGTGTCCCTTTGGAGTGTCCCTTTTATATGTAATTTATAAACTAGCAGCATACTGAACCAAATTCACCTAAGATGTCATTTACATCACTGCTAATATTTCCGCCTGTAAAGGGGTCATCATCACGACGTTCATACGTCCCATGGATGCACTGATTCACATGAGCCAAACAGCCCTGTAATATGATGGCCATATTATTATTTCTTAGATTATTATTATGTATAAAATGCCAACAAATTCTGTAGTGCTGTACAATAGGTGGACTAACAGACATGTAACTGATGTATTTCATGTATGTGGAAAAAAGGTAGGAGGAGGGGAGGGAAGCTATTAACAGTGTAATTGATATGATTTCCTAAAGAAATTAGTTTTCAATGGTCTTAAAATGGACATTCCACTGAAGAAAAAAAATAAATCCCAATTTAGTAAATATACCCCCAATGTAAAATGCATGCATTTGTTCATGGGTGGTATATCTAAAAACAGCTTGCTGATCTCTTGTCTGAAACCTTTGCAAGTCCTCCTCTTCCAACCCTGCCAAAACGTTCTGTGACTGTCCAATAACAGACTTCTAAGTGCAGCTCAATGAAAAGGCAAGGCAGGTGCTCTGGGTAATTGCTGCTTCTTGAGTTTAGCTTCACTGAACTCAAAGTAATAGGACCTGTTGTCTGATTGACAGCCATGGGGGTGCAACAAGGTTAGTTTATATAAGTTCCAATTTCTATTGAAACCTGCACTTTTTGTTAACTGAAAAAGAGGACAAACTCTAAACAAATAAAGCATTTCAGAAAACCTTGGAGCGTACAACAATTTTTTTTTCTCTGAGTTCTAAACACATTTATTTAGGTGCTGCAGAAACTAAAGAAAGTTAATGTAAACAAAGTTCCAGGGCCTGATGGCATTCACCAATGAGTACTTAAGGAGCTAAGTGTGGCACAAAGTGAACCTCTGTTTTTAATCTTTAAAAAAAAAAAAATATTTTATCATTCAAGGTTTATTAGCTTGATCGTTACATACATCAATAAAGGTGAAAACATGCATCAAAGATAGTATATAGCAAAAGAACTTCATGGTAAAGCATATTAACATAACAGCATAACAAAGAATAGCATAAACCAGCATCATATAGCTTGGTCTAAGTATGTATAGATATCGCATTGGTATCAAGGTGTTATATTAATTTAGTAGCTATATGTGTCAAACTTTTCAGGCATTGGTAAATTTTGTAAGTTCCGTAGCAATCTGTCACGGTATGTCAAGTGCAGGTAAGGTTCCTTTGCTAGACAATAATAGCATAGAATGATAAGACAGCATATATAGGCATAGTAACAGAAAGCCTCTTTCTGCACAGGGTACAGAGGAAAACTAGCATACGCCAGCATCCTAAAACTTAGCCTAGGCCTATATAGGCATCGATTTAATTGTTAGGCGTTATAAAAGTTATGATAGCCACATGTGGCACAGGTTTCCAGTGTTAGTTAGACCATTAGGTTCTTCACTGCCTGCACACTGGTTTAATGTATAGTTAAGCTTATTCGGCTTATCAGTAATAGCACAGAACTGAACAAAGCATAGTATAAGTGACGTCAGGTTATAAAAGAAAATTGTTCCAGCCTTCTAAGAAGGGGAGACATAGAATAGGAAAAAGGACCTACGTGAGGTCCCCTGTTAAGCACCAGTGGGAGTGAATCCCAGCGCTCCAAAGGTCCTTGTGCCATCCACGTGCAGCCGGGTATAACAAGACGCCCTGAATTAAAATAATAAAAGAGAATAAAAAGCAATTTGAATAAAATTAAGAAAATCACAAAGGAAATACAGATAACAAGCAGGCTCCCTCTCCCGTCCATCCCATTCAGTTATGGCAGTCCATGGTAGTCAGATGTAAGCAAACAATGGCAGGCTGTCTGCAGTATGGTAGCTTTGGCTCTCAGAGGTTCCAGGGACCCCTTCCAGATCCCCCTTCAGTTCCAACCCTCCAGCATAGTATTCTGTGGAAAAGTGGGCACTCGGAGATTGAAAAAATCCTTTGGGCCTCCCTCCCAGGGTCCGCAGGCATCCATCTCCTGTACCTCCCCTGCACCTTCAGGGACTCAGTGAGGCGTCGTCCCCTGAAATGTCTCTCCCAGCTCCGGCCACACACTTGGTTCCGCCGTGCTTCACTCGCGGCCACTGGTACAACGCTGCTCCACACTGTCTGGCTCCACAGGTCTTGTGGTGTTGGGGACAAGTCCCTCCAGGCCCCCCTCAAACCTAGAGGCTGAGGACAACATGTCTCCAGTGGGTAGACGTTCCTGGAGGCTCCTTTCGCAGGTCAGCAATCCCACATGGCTTATGGTCAACATGTTGCAGCCCTTCACGGCATGTGAGTATGTCCCCTTGTACCGCCACTTCCAGGCGATAGAGTGATAGTTAACTAACAAATATATCACCAAAAGGTGAAAAACACAGATAGTGAAAAATTTACAATGAGTAGTACTTAACTTTGAATCACGAATAACAGCCTCCCTAGGTCGTTACCCAGAAGCAACCTATATCATATATATAGAGAACCACAACAAGCAATTGGGATATGGCTGTGTAAATTAGATGTAGACAGGTGTAAGCGTTCTTAGGGTGCCTCCCCAGATGTAATGGGGGGCCAACAGATTCCTCTAATCACCTCCAGGTAATTATTCCACCACAGGACTTCCACGGGTCAGGGTAAAAAAATATAGAAATGTATTTAATAAAAGAATAAGCAGTCACCAATCAGCATAGGATATGAAAAGCAGGATAGAAAAAAGTCCTACACGTTTCGTTCTAAATGAACTTCCTCAGGGACCGCAATAAAAACAATTGCAATGTATCAATACATGTTACAAACAAACATATTCTAAAAAAATCCCATTCCCTGTGTCTTTAAAAAGGGCTAATCCCTAAGTTCATTGGTGGATTCAGTGGGCGTGTAGACCCTCTTCTGTTTTGATTGAAGGAAGAATCCTCCTTTATCAGCTGTTTCTAGCTTCTCCAATTGGTGTGGAATAAAATTGGCGCCCTTTTTCGGCAGAAACCGGAAGTGATGTTGCGGGTACATCCGCGTTCCATATGCGTTCCAGCGGCCATTGATCTCTATGGCAACGGGACGCAGTAAACTCAGCTGCAGTTCATATAATTCGGAGGAGGAGTAATTGGAGTAATTCTGCTAAAAAAACATGTGAGCTATATTTGACTCAAACACCCTCATTCATTATTCATATATCACCATGCAATGAATGTTAGCAGCTCTTGTGGCTAATCAAGCTGTATCATCTATATTGACTCCCCGTTAAACATAAATTATATTGCACCAACATTAAACAATAAAAAAATCCATATAAAAGACTATTTTATGTAAAATAATAAAGTGCTGTGTGTGAAAGTAAAAAGGATTTTCTGTGAATATAAAAAGAACTCCAATCCTATGAATAAACACACATATCTATTATTTTTTTTAACATCCTAAATCCCAAGTATAAAGTGTTTAGCCAGATAATTCATTATATATCCCAATTTAGTGGATCTGTAATAATTATTCTGTGCCACATATATAAACCCTTAGAACAACTTATAATTATAATCAAAATACAAAAAAAGGTTTTATAGATATATATACATATATAATTATAAATGATATAATACAATTATATATGATCCCTACTGTGAATAAAAAATTTACTCCTAACTGTAGAAAAGGCCTCACAATGGGAGCAAGAACACATACCGATATTTTCCAGAGAAACATATATGTTTATATATCAGTTATAGTAAACGATATTGATCCAAAAAGCAGATTAAATCAATATCTCTATTTAGACCTCTTGACACCAAGTGTGGCCCAACTGTACTCTGGGTTCCATTCAATACTCTCCATTTCTTGGAGAAAGGACTTGGTGTCCTTAACGTATGATGGTGCCCCTTGGGCATATTTCTGTAGTTGAGAATCGACATAAGCTGACAAACAGAATTAATGCCACTAATGATGGGTCGTCCAGGTGGGTTAGGGAGGCGTTTATAGGTCTTAGGGAGAAAGTAAAATATTGGAATAATCGGATTCTTTTGGAAAAAAAATTCATAATTTTTCTGTGAAATAGTGCCTTTCTCTTTGGCTCTATCCAAAATAATTCCATATTGAATTGGCTAGTCGGGTCACCTTTAAGTATACTGTACGTATCCCCATCTCCCAGAATATGGGATGTCTCTTGTAAATAATATGTGATGGCCATCAGCACTATTCCCCCACCTTTGTCCGACTCCCTAATTATCACATCATCTTGTTCGATCAATTGTTTGAGTATCTTTTCCTCCTCTTTACATAAATTTTGGGGACGATTGTTTTTTTTTTTTATTAGTATTCTTAATAATAGTACGGAATTGTTGATCTACCATATGTTCGAATGTTTCCAAAAAAGGGCCTTTACAGTGTGTTTGAAAAAAATGGGGCTTCGGATGGAATCTGTAATCAGCGTCAGGTTCCTCAACATCAACCTCAATCATAGGTGGATGTAATAAAAAATGCCTTTTTATAGTTAATGAACGAATACATTTTTTGAGATCAATATACAGCATAAAATCATTGGCCTTTCTGTCAGGGGCGAACTTTAAACCCCTTGATAATAAATTAATCTCCTCATCAGATAGTGGAATTGGAGTTAAATTGAAAATCCCTCTGCTCAATTCTTTCTCGTTTAATGAATACATATTTGAAGAAACCACTTCTAATCCTCTGCCTGACTCTCTTCTGTGGGAAGTCCTGGCACCGAGCCGATTGGGATGTTCCCATGTCTCTGGCCTAGGACAAAAATAATTGGTGATGGTTTTTCCTTTGGGACCTCTGGGTTTCCCTTGAAAATTTACAGTAGAATCCTTGTATTGGGATACATAATCACTTGAATTGTTTTTACTCCTAACTGTTTCTGCATAGGACCTACTAGTTTCTCCCCTCGTGGGTGATGGACCTCTATATGCCCTTGGGTATCTTTCACTATTTGATGTTCTACGTGTGTTTCTTCCATAGTTTTTACGTGATTCCCATAATCTGAGGATTTTCCCTATTGGGCATTTCATATTATTTATTTACAGAATTTTGTCGGCCTCTTCGTGAATCCCTAGAATATGAATTAATCCTAGCTCTCCTGCCAGGTATTCCAGGTACAGCCCCCCTAAAGTTAGAGGAACCTGTTTTTCTACGGGATAATCTATTTTTTGTAGCAAAGGTATTAAGCGACTTATTCTCCTTATCTCTACTATATTTTTTATTTTTCGTTTCAGCAAATTTTTCATCCAACTTTTTTATGTTATTGTGTAGGGACTCCTCTCTCTCTTTATGCTCCCTACTGCTAACATCAATAGTGGGATTAGTGTCAAGGATATTTAATTCAGCTTCCAATTCACTCTGTACTTGGAATATCTAATAATTAATTGGATTAGCTGAAAAGAACAATAAGAAAGGATAGCATCCCATTCTTACAAAAATAAATCATCCTCTAATCCAAAGGCAGGTGTTTTATCAATTCTAAGGCCACGTGGTATAAGGCCTTCTTTCAAGTAGTTTTCTAGATATGCTACCTCCCACCATTTTTTTGTTTCAGCAGAGAGTAATTTTTCTTTTTTTCTAAACAATTCATCCAATCTCTTAAACGGTTGGGGTTTATCCCAAAAATATCCACTCGTTCTCTAGTTTTGTAATGGGGGAAACTTTCAAACTTAAGGATGACATTAATTGCCACACGGACTTTGTGGTATACTTATTACAATGTCCGTGTGGCATGCAATATATGGGACGTACAAAGAGGATTTTGAAGGTTTGTTTGCTAGAACATCTTAATAATATTAAAAAGAGATTGACACATTCTGTTCTGGCCCACTGCATATCGTGTCCCCTTTTTTCTTTTAAGGACTTTAGGTGTCTGGAGATCGAGAGGGTGCCCCCTTTTTGGCATGGGAGTAATAGGGTCCAGAGATTAGCCCAAAGGGATCTTTCTGGATCCACAAACTTCAGACCCTCACACCAAGAGGTCTAAATAGAGATATTGATTTAATCTGCTTTTTGGATTAATATCATTTACTATAACTGATATATAAACATACATGTTTCTCTGGAAAATATGGGTATGTGTGCTTGCTCCCATTGTGAGGCCTTTTCTACAGTTAGGAGTAAATTTTTTATTCACAGTAGGGATCATATATAATTGTATTATATTATATATAATTATATATATATGTATATATATCTATAAAACCTTTTTTGTATTTTGATTATAATTATAAGTTGTTCTAAGGGTTTATATATATGGCACAGAATAATTATTACAGATCCACTAAATTGGGATATATAATGAATTATCTGGCTAAACACTTCATACTTGGGATTTAGGATGTTAAAAAAAATAATAGATATGTGTGTTTATTGATAGGATTGGAGTTCTTTTTATATTCAGAGAAAATCCTTTTCACTTTCACACAGCACTTTATTATTTTACATGAAATAGTCTTTTATATGGATTTTTTTATTGTTTAATGTTGATGCAATATAATTTATGTTTAACTGGGAGTCAATATAGATGATACAGCTTGATTAGCCACAAGAGCTGCTAACATTCATTGCATAGTGATGTATGAATAATGAATGAGGGTGTTTGAGTCAAATATAGCTAACACATGTTTTTTTAGCAGAACTTTAAGTTTCAATTACTCCTCCTCC
The DNA here is from genome assembly GCA_933207985.1 of Pelobates cultripes. NCBI lineage: Eukaryota > Metazoa > Chordata > Amphibia > Anura > Pelobatidae > Pelobates > Pelobates cultripes. The sequence continues at coordinate 398,474,247 of OW240912.1, read as the reverse complement.
AAATTATATGAACTGCAGCTGAGTTTACTGAGTCTGGTTGCCATGGAGATCAATGGCCGCTGGAACGCATATGGAACGCGAATGTACCCGCGACGTCACTTCCAGTTTCGTCGATGACGGCCACTTCCACTTTCTGCCGAAAAAGGGCGCCAATTTTATTCCACACCAATTGGAGAAGCTAGAAACAGCTGATGAAGGAGGATTCTTCCTCCAATCAAAATAGAAGAGGATCTACACGCCCACTGAATCCACCAATGGACTTAGGGATTAGCCCTTTTTAAGGACACAGGGAATGGGATTTTTTTAGGATATGTTTGTTTGTAACATGTATTGATACATTGCAATTGTTTTTATTGCGGTCCCTGAGGAAGTTCATTTAGAACGAAACGCGTAGGACTTTTTTCTATCCTGCTTTTCATATCCTATGCTGATTGGTGACTGCTTATTCTTTTATTAAATACATTTCTATATTTTTTTACCCTGACCCGTGGAAGTCCTGTGGTGGAATAATTACCTGGAGGTGATTAGAGGAATCTGTTGGCCCCCCATTACATCGGGGGAGGCACCCTAAGAACGCTTACACCTGTCTACATCTAATTTACACAGCCATATCCCGAATTGCTTGTTGTGGTTCTCTATAGAGTGATAGTTGTTCGCATCCCATAGATGTGGCAGGAAGAGGGGAGATCGCCATCTTTGGCTTTGAGTCAGGTTGAGGTCAAAGCTTCAACTGGCTCCAGCCTACTGGCCGGGATAGCCCCCACCGTTTGGGGGGTGGGAGGGAGCGAGACCGGGCCTCTATTTGCTGCCCGTTTCATGCCCTACAGGGCTACAGGCAGCAGCCACAGGCATACTTAGGAGTAGACCAGCATTCTCCACCGTTGATGTATAGCGTATCATTGGAGTGAAGCATGGAGGTAGGCCCGAGACGCCAGCGGGTTCGAAATTTCTGTGTTTCAGGGCCGCAGCCGGGATCCCCTTTCTGCTGATAAGTTCAGCAATTTCATTTAACTGCCAACTGAGCTATTTTATTCTACCAAGCATCTGTAATACCATTTAGAGCAGGGGTCCTCAAACTCCGACCCCACAGATGTTGCTGAACTACAACTCCCATGATTCCCTTGCTATCTATGTAATTCAAGGACCCCTGATTTAGAACATACATTTTGTCACATGTAAATTCTCTAGATTCCTAATTTTGTTCATTCAACCTTTTGTAATAACAAGCAGATATTTAAGGTTGCCACAAAACTTTGGTATTTAATGCAAAACAACAACTTGTGAATAAACTTTATTGCCTTTTCTTAACCCACCATTGCTTTCACTATATTTACTCACTAACAAACCTTATTTCATAATTGGAATTAGGTAATCCTGTTATCGAAATATTTATCGCCCTCAAATCTTCTTGCTCATTTGTGGCTTTCAACCTCAGCTCCTCCATAATTTGCAATACAGTTAATGCAAGAGTCATTTCCTTCTGTGTTAACATTTTTAAATAGCGAAAATAGAAAAATAGCAGAAATGCTTTCATATGACCCTCACTTATCTTGATCCTCCTGGGGTACATCTGAGCGCCCCTCAAAATTTTAGCTGCTTTCTAATAAGGAGAAAGCAAGGAGATTCTTTAGTAATTTGTTGAGTGTAATTATATATTTGCACTATGCAATCTACTTACAAGATGTTAAATATGTCAAAAACCCACCAGGCCTATCCCAATATAATGAGGATACTCCACTGTAAACTGCCGTATCATTCATATTTCTGTATGTTTTATGTTTGTTTCTTTCTTGACTTTCATTGGTTTTTACATCATTTTTACATCCCTTTTGTACATTTATTTATGAACTGACCATTTTACTTTCCAGACTGCCGTACCATTCATATTTCTGTATGTTTTATGTTTGTTTCTTTCTTGACTTTCATTGGTTTTTACATCATTTTTACATCCCTTTTGTACATTTATTTCTGAACTGCCAATTTTAATTTCCAATTTTTTTTTTTTAATTATTTTTTTCTTGTCCCTGTATTTTACAAATATATATTTGTGAGGTGTGCAAAATAAAGTTAAATATTCAAACTACGAGAAGCATTTGATTGGACGTGAAGTTGAAGAGAAGAGAAGCGGGTGGCTGCACGGTTCGAGTCTTGGCACGGCAAAGAAGGTAAATAAATGGTTATTTATTGTAATTTTAAATATAAAAGGGGGCATGGTCAGAAACCTGCTATTAATTTATTTAAATTAAACAAATTATATATATAAATTATTAATGATATAGTTTCCCTTTAAGTAAATTTGATCCTCTGATATTTAGTGAGTAGATTTTATTATGAATATATATATATATATATTTTTTTTTACTTAACATACTGCTCTGTATTGTTTTTTGTCTTTCCTTTTTTTATGTTCATTAATTTTGACATATTGTAACCAAATCACATGTGTTTTTTTTTCATTTAGTTCTCTTATCGTATCTGAGATACACATTACGCTATACCACACTGTGGTTCTTAGTTTCATACTTTGTTTTCTATACTTTCTTCTATTATAGTGTCCATTGGTTGCTTAAAATCATTTTTATAACGCCCCCTCCTCCCAAACTATCTGTGGCGATTAATTGTTCACTATCATTCATAGCGTTATACCTCAGATATTCCCTGGATTAAATCCCAAGTGACAGTTTACATAGAACTGATTTTAATATAGTAATAATATACCTCTGCAACCAAAAATGTGCTCCCTTAGAGCTAAAAAAATAAATGAAAAGAAAAAAAAACTAAAAAAACTTTAAAAAAAAAACACACACGAAATGGAACATTTGACTTGCTCATGAATAAAAGCACTTTTGTAAAAACATCATTTTTGCTATGTTTTGCATCGGACATTCACATGACACTGAGGTTGACCCCATCATTGTGACGAATCACATGAAACAGTAAATGTCAAGGGATTATTTAAATGTGACTTTTGAAGTTTTCATTCACATTTGCTTCTGTTACATAGTATTTAAGCCATTACCCCTCCTAGCACCCTTTACTATGTTAAATAATCAAAGAGAGTCACCCAGCTACAGGGCAAGAGGAAGGCAGATTTATAAAAGATATAAGACAAATGCATCAATTTCTACTTTTTGTTGCATTAAACATTTTAGGTTTTAGCTAAACATGATTGTCTTAAAGGGTTACTCCGGCAAGAATGTTTGCTTTATCTTGTCATACTTTTTTTTTTTTTTTCATTTATTTTCTTTACAAACTTTATGTAGTTGTACAAATGGGTCAGAAAATACAGAAAGTACAATAAGGTAAAGAATGACAATCAATGCGTGCCCCCTAGAGGAGTAGCCGTATCACAATTACAGCTGTCGTTCAGATATAACAACACCTAAAAGCCATTTTCATTGTAGTAAACCAATAATTGCAATGGGACCAGTCTGATTTAAAGTCTTTTTGGCAGCAATGATTAGATGGAATAACCGTTTCCAAGCTGAAAAAAAGTACCCATATACCAGGTGGAGTGATAGATGATGAATAGAATGGAGTATGGAGAGAACTCAATAGAATAGGCTGAGGAAGCAGTAGCCTAATTTGGGGGGAAGGGAGAAGAAGGGAGAAAAAAAGATATGATAACATATATAAAATGGGGGATTTGGAGAGGGAGTGAGTAGAGGGGGAAGAAAGGTAATGAGCGAGGGAATAGGAATTAAATAATGAGGTGTATGTCAATGGGGTAATGAGGATGCCCCAACTTAGTTGTTCTACCCTCTGTCTAGGACCAGCCGGTTCACTGATTTCTGGTACAGAGATAAAATTGCCTTGCTATTCATACCTCATCATATCTGAGTGACCATTCAGCATGGAGGTGAGCTCCTTTATCTGGCGGATCTCCTCATCTCTGCCTAACCAACTCTGAAACATTGGTGGATCATGACTTGGCCAGAGGGCAGGGATCAGAAAACGTGCAGCTATCAATAAATGTTTGGACAACTTTTCTTTTTTTTTGGATATAGAAAGTTTGGAACAATTTAAGAACATACCCATGGGGTGGAATTCCACTTCCCTGTCTGTTACAGAAGTCATTACATCATATACCTTCCTCCAGTAGGGGGGATATGGTTGGGTATTTCCAAAATATATGCAATAATAGTATAACCACCCAGGACATATCTATCGGACACCTCCCGAAAGAAATTTTTGTGGGTTATCTTAACCAGTTTGTCATGATTTTATAATGAATCTCTGGGTATTTCGTGCATAGTCAATGTCAATATCAATATCTTCAACCATTCCTGGTCAGTAAATGTTATTCGTAAGGCTTTTAAATTGTGCAGGCTGGTCTCTGTCAGAAGCTGTTGGTAAAGGGTAGAGATTCCACGGTATAACGGTTCAGTATGAGGGAATATCTCTTCCAGTGCTGTTAGCGGCCCAAGTAGGGTGTGCTGATGTGAGATGGAATTAAAGAAGTGTTTAAGCTGATTATATTTGAAGGTCTCGAGGATTGTTGGTGGTCTGCAGAAACCATCTGTCCACAAAGGGAACAGATTACCCGTCACCAGATACGTAGGGCAACATAGGTTAGTGTGTGAGAGTTTACACCGCAGTTGTTGCCACACTTTCAATTTTGCTCCTAAAAAGGTTGCATGTTTATCAAATAACTAGCAGACCTGTTATCTAGCCATACTGCTGAGGGGATCAGACCCTTCGCTATCACTCACTTCATGGCAGGCCATAACCGAAATAAGCCTGTGTCATGCCATTCCACAATACCGGCTAAATGTGCTGCTTGACAGTATGTTTGGTAAACCCATGCCATCCACCTATTTAGAGCAAATACGTTGGTGTATCTTGAACTGTGGTATTTGTCACTTCCATACACGTTACGCCAGAGCCAAATTTAATGAGCTAAAAAATGCACTTGGGGAGGAGCACATGATAATGGGATTTGGATAGCATATACTTGTGTCTGTTTATTGAGCTAAGTCATATTCGAATAACGTGTAAAAATGTGAGCTTCCCAGACTGTTACTGGGGAGGTCCCCTGTGTATCATTGTCTGTAAAGTAGTGAATAAGTGATGTATTGACATCATGGATAATTGACTCATTAAGCTACAAGAACTCCGACCATGTCGCATTATCTATATCGGCTCTTTGAAGTATTAGAAATTCATGTGTTAGGAACAAGTAATCAATTCTGGAGTAGGCGCCATGCACCAGGAAATAGTATGTATAATCCCTGTCCTCCGGATGTAGTGCTCTCCAACAAGCCACCAGATTGAGTCGCACCAGGGCCCTGTATACAGGGAGTGCAGAATTATTAGGCAAATGAGTATTTTGACCACATCATCCTCTTTATGCATGTTGTCTTACTCCAAGCTGTATAGGCTCGAAAGCCTACTACCAATTAAGCATATTAGGTGATGTGCATCTCTGTAATGAGAAGGGGTGTGGTCTAATGACATCAACACCCTATATCAGGTGTGCATAATTATTAGGCAACTTCCTTTCCTTTGGCAAAATGGGTCAAAAGAAGGACTTGACAGGCTCAGAAAAGTCAAAAATAGTGAGATATCTTGCAGAGGGATGCAGCACTCTTAAAATTGCAAAGCTTCTGAAGCGTGATCATCGAACAATCAAGCGTTTCATTCAAAATAGTCAACAGGGTCGCAAGAAGCGTGTGGAAAAACCAAGGCGCAAAATAACTGCCCATGAACTGAGAAAAGTCAAGCGTGCAGCTGCCACGATGCCACTTGCCACCAGTTTGGCCATATTTCAGAGCTGCAACATCACTGGAGTGCCCAAAAGCACAAGGTGTGCAATACTCAGAGACATGGCCAAGGTAAGAAAGGCTGAAAGACGACCACCACTGAACAAGACACACAAGCTGAAACGTCAAGACTGGGCCAAGAAATATCTCAAGACTGATTTTTCTAAGGTTTTATGGACTGATGAAATGAGAGTGAGTCTTGATGGGCCAGATGGATGGGCCCGTGGCTGGATTGGTAAAGGGCAGAGAGCTCCAGTCCGACTCAGACGCCAGCAAGGTGGAGGTGGAGTACTGGTTTGGGCTGGTATCATCAAAGATGAGCTTGTGGGGCCTTTTCGGGTTGAGGATGGAGTCAAGCTCAACTCCCAGTCCTACTGCCAGTTCCTGGAAGACACCTTCTTCAAGCAGTGGTACAGGAAGAAGTCTGCATCCTTCAAGAAAAACATGATTTTCATGCAGGACAATGCTCCATCACACGCGTCCAAGTACTCCACAGCGTGGCTGGCAAGAAAGGGTATAAAAGAAGAAAATCTAATGACATGGCCTCCTTGTTCACCTAATCTGAACCCCATTGAGAACCTGTGGTCCATCATCAAATGTGAGATTTACAAGGAGGGAAAACAGTACACCTCTCTGAACAGTGTCTGGGAGGCTGTGGTTGCTGCTGCACGCAATGTTGATGGTGAACAGATCAAAACACTGACAGAATCCATGGATGGCAGGCTTTTGAGTGTCCTTGCAAAGAAAGGTGGCTATATTGGTCACTGATTTGTTTTTGTTTTGTTTTTGAATGTCAGAAATGTATATTTGTGAATGTTGAGATGTTATATTGGTTTCACTGGTAATAATAAATAATTGAAATGGGTATATATTTGTTTTTTGTTAAGTTGCCTAATAATTATGCACAGTAATAGTCACCTGCACACACAGATATCCCCCTAACATAGCTATAACTAAAAACAAACTAAAAACTACTTCCAAAAATATTCAGCTTTGATATTAATGAGTTTTTTGGGTTCATTGAGAACATGGTTGTTGTTCATTAATAAAATTAATCCTCAAAAATACAACTTGCCTAATAATTCTGCACACCCTGTATGTGATGGATACGTTAACAAGGTATGTAGCAGCTCCCCCTGGACATGTCCTGAGCCGGTTCAAGAGGGACATTCAAATCACATCCCAGGATCAGGACCATTGACGCGAAATCGGTCAGTAGTTTGAGTAGTTTGCGCTCAGGTTTTTTTTTTTTCTTCATATGTTCGAAGGGTATTATGGATTTTTATTTGCCCTTTTTTGGGGCTGAAGAAAGAAAAAGAAGACATCTAATGGTAAGTATGAAATGTTATTTTACAGGGTATTAGATTATTGCCCCCTCACTATTATTAGGGTGAGGGGGGGTAGGTAGGGTGTTTTTATTGGGAGGAGGGGGAGGAGTGACTAAGTGACTATGTACATTGCGCATACTCAAAAAAGACATTACACCATTGTCATATTTTATAACATATATTGAGCACATGAAGCATAAAAGTGCAGATTTCAAGTGCAAAAGTGCGGTGTTCCAAGCAGAAGAGCCACACATTAGACATGTGCAATTCGTTTCAGTCCGAATATGAATTTGGACGAATTTCGGGAAATTCGGACATTCGGGTACTTCCGAACGTCCGAATTGCCGAAGTGCCAAGGTTCCGAAGTGCTGAAGTGCCGAAGTTCCGAAATGTCAAAGTGCCGAAGTTCCAAAGCACAGTATTGCCTAAGTACTAAGATACTTACCCAGTGAAAGATGAAGAATGTTACATTGTATACAATTTTAAATAAAAAGTATACAAACATAGCCAGGATTCAGCTGTAAGCATTTGCAACACTTACAACAATCAAGTAACGTACATTCATATAAAATGTAAGTTACTTAGCCAGTCAATGTAATGACAGGAATGAATAAGTAGATAACTCCCTAATTCCCACGGTATTAGGGAGCTATCTACTAAAAGGCTGAAAGACCTAAATTGGTCTTTCAGCCAAATTTACTAATACTAAGTAAAGGTTACTTAGTATTAGTAAATTATGCCCCTACTTGCTATACCGCTGGCTGCTCACTGTTAAAAAAAATAAAAAATTGCGGCGGGTGGGGGCCCTAATGTAAAATAATGGGGGGGGGACCTATTGTCCTCCCCCTGAGCGGCGGGTGGGGGCCCTAAATCAGAATAATGGGGGGACCTAATGTCCTCCCCCTGGCACCCACCCCTGAGCGGTGGGTGGGGGCCCTAAATTATAATAAGGGGGCACCTAATGTCCTCCCCCCTGAGCGGTGGGTGGGGGCCCTAAATACTAATAAGGGGGGGTACCTAATGTCCTCGCCCCTGGCCCTCACCACTGAGCGGTGGGTGGGGACCCTACAGTAAAATAAGGTCCTAATGTCCTCCCCCTTGGCCCCCACCCCTGAGTGGTGGGTGGGGGCCCTAAATACTAATAAGGGGGGGACCTAATGTCCTTCCCTTGACCCCCACCCCTGAGCGGTGGGTGGGTGGGGGCCCTAAATACTAATAAGGGGGGGTACCTAATGTCCTCGCCCCTGGCCCTCACCACTGAGCGGTGGGTGGGGACCCTACAGTAAAATAAGGTCCTAATGTCCTCCCCCTTGGCCCCCACCCCTGAGTGGTGGGTGGGGGCCCTAAATACTAATAAGGGGGGGACCTAATGTCCTTCCCTTGACCCCCACCCCTGAGCGGTGGGTGGGTGGGGGCCCTAAATACTAATAAGAGGGGGACCTAAGGTCCTCCCCCCTGGCCCCCGCCCCTGAGAGGCGGGTGGGGGCCCTAAATACCAATAGGGGGGGACCTATTGTCCTCCCCCCCGGCACCCACCTCTGAGCGGCAGGTGGGGGCCCTAAAAAAAGTTACTCCCCCACCAGCTGACTAGGGGTCCCCAAATCCCTAGTCACCCCCTCTCCCCAAAAAATATTAACCCCTTACCTACCCCCCTCACCCTAAAAATAATGAGAGGGGGACCTTTAACTAAGTACCTGTAAAAAAAAACAAAAAACTTATCATTCAATGTTTTCTTTCTTCTAAAATCTTAATTTTTTTTTTTTTTTTTAACAGTGAGCAGCCTAGACATGCCCCTACTCGTGGTATAGCGAGTAGGGGCATAATTTACTAATACTAAGTAATCTTTACTTAGTATCAGTAAATGTGGCTGAAAGACCAATTTAGGTCTTTCAGCCTTTTGGTAGATAACTCCCTAATACCGTGGGAATTAGGGAGTTATCTACTAAGCAGCTGCAAAAGAAGTCCCTAATTGCCTGAAATTCGTGAAATTCCGAAGTTGCCGAATTTCCGAACTGTCGAAGTTCCTAAGTGTTGAAGTGCCGAATTCCCGAATTGCAAAAGTCCCGAATTTCGAATGCCGAACCGAACCGAAAATTTTCCCCATGCACAAGCCCACACACATACAGATTGCTTCCTCAATGACCACTTCTAAAAGCCCAAGTGATCATGGAGTTGGGGGGTGTTGCATCAAGGTTAAGGTGAAATTATATATTGGAAGGGGATATATATTTATTTAGGTTTTTTTGTTACTCCAATTTGAAGCAAATTGAAATATGGTATAATATGGTTATTTTTTTTGTGTGCTCTCCTGTCCTGCTGATGCTCCTTACCAACTAAGTGGATTTGGCTATGGAGCCTGTATAGCGCCCTGTGTTTGTAGCAACAGCTATATGCACTACCTGAATAGCAAGGCTTTTAATGCATATTCAAGTAGATTTGCATATTTCTAATTATGCAGATTGGAGAGAAATTTTGTGTTAATTATTGTCTTCCCCATCCCTTTATAAATATGTCATTGTGTTATAAATTGCTGTAAATTGTCTGATATAACTTGATTATTTGTATCTTTATTGAGTTTTCACCATAAGTCTAATGAAATTGAGCATATGGACTAGTCCCAAGAACACTAACATTTTGTATGTTAGTTCATTTTGGAATTGAGTGCCCGGTGTGGGTTTTTAGGGATTCCAGTCACAGAGTTGTCGTACCTGTTGGCTGGCTGCATGATCATTCTAGCCCTGGGATTAATCAAGTGAGCTAGGTCTGAAAACCACAAGTGCCTTTATAAAGGCAATAACAAGCACTATAAGCGAAGCTGGAGAGGAATACCTGCCTGGAAGAAGGGCTGCAGCGGAATAGGCAGAGGCGACGATACTTCCCTGGAAGAAGAGCTACAGCCTGGTCGGGTGGAAAAACTCCAGAGAGACCACAGTCAAACATCAGCAACTGGGGTTGAAGCGCTCCAGACTCCCTCTCCAATGGCTAGGAAGCAGATTTGGTGGCGGTACTCGGTTCAGTATGTGGTCGAATTACAGTTCCCTCAGTAATGTGCAGGGTGTAACGGGAGATTACAGAGTCCAATCGTACAAAACGTATATGCCACACATCAGGCAAGCCCATATACACGCATAACACCAGATACAGCCAAACACATAAATAATACAGACAGGGAATGCTTTTACCCATGCCTTCCTATGGGCTTTCTAGCGACGGTGAATGTACTCATGCATAGCGTAAGGAGGTCCAGCATCAGTTACACAACCTGGAAGTCCCTCTAGTGGCTGTCTGGTGATAGACAGCCACTAGAGGTGGAGTTAACCCTCAAAGGTAATTATTGCAGTTTATTAAAAACTGCAATAATTACCACTGCACCCAGACCACTTCAATGAGCTAAAGTGGTCTGGGTGCCTATAGTGTCCTTTCAAAGTGTTTACTGTGTATATAGAATAGACAAAACGGCACACTGGTAGGTCTTTTTTCAATAATGTTCTTTAATTCGGTTGCATATCACATACATGTCCTAGGTACAACATTTTCACCCGTCCGAGTCTTTCTCAATATCTTGCTTTGCAACTGACTTAGACACTTATTGAAAAAAAAAAAAACCCTGCTAGTGCACCTTTTTGTCTATTCTAAATATATCATCGCAGGTTTGCATCAAGGTTAAGGTGAAATTATATACTGGCAGAGGACATATATATGTATTTAGTTTTTTTTGTTACTCCAATTTGAAGCAAATTGAAATATGAATTGCACATGTAAACCAAACATAACAGTTTTAAAGTAATTCTTCAACTGCACTATAGTTGCAGCTTTGATATTTTAGTCTTAATTTTGCAATTTCAGTTTTTTTACTAGAAATCAGAATTTAGTATAGACCCCGTGTGCGTTTGCATTTCTGCAGGAGTCATTCATGTAATATTCACTGTATATGAACATAACAGAGTTCTACAGCAATACAACTCTCACATCTCATCATCATTCATCTACTACTCTGAACCTCTTTCCATATTGTCCCTTCCTGTAGTGGTGTCCATCTTTCCTTACTCCACCGGTGTCCTACACTTCTGATTCTCTCCCCACTTTCCGTCCTTCTGTAGGACCAACTCCTACAGTTGTATATATACAACTCCTACAGTTGTATCTATAGGTCCCTCTCCCTTCTCTGCCCCAACACCTTCAACTTTCTCCATATTCTTCCCCTCAACAATTGTCACTTTTCTCATATCCCCACACACCTTCAACTTTCTTCATATTTCCACCCCCACACATAGATAATCTGTCCCACTTTGTTAATTTTCCCCAAAATATAGTGATTCGCTCCCTACCTACTCTGGTGGTAGCTGGTGGAGAGATATGGGACTGATTGTCCTAACAGAGAGTTCAGTTAATTTTGGCGCCACCTGCTGGTAGTACAACATAAAGTCTATCCCTGCTGTGTATTGCAGCCATGGGCACGAAAGTGAAAAGTCCTGCCAAGGACTCTGACTCTCATGCCACTTGGCTGCTCAATGTGGATTATTAGCTGCACTATTTTCTACTGCCCTTTGCTCCCGCTCCTGGATCCGCCACTGGCCCGTACACATATACAACCTCAAAAAGCATCTGCCGCACCTAGATATAACACAAGATAAATTATTACACATACATAGAGGTCAAACAAAAACGACTTCAAAGTTTATCTTTAGCACAGGGCTAGAAAAACAGGAAATGGAGATTGACAGTATAAATGTATAAATCAAAGGGGAGAAGATTTAAATAATACATGAGATAGACATTCAATTATTACATTACAGATTAATCACACATATATGTACATACATCAAGTATATATTACACCAACATACACCGATAAGCCGCAAAACCACCGACAATAGCAACTGACAAGGGGCGGGATATGTCAGGCAGCAAATTAAGTCAGTTTTTGACTTTCATGTGCTGGAAGCAGGAAAAATAGGCAAAGCGAAAAGATCTGAGTTACTTTCACAGGGTCCAAATAGTTTATACAGACTACAGAGGGTCAGAGCATCTCCAAATTGGCAAGTCTTGTGGAGTGTCCCTGGTATGTAGTGGTTAGTACCCACCAATAATGGTGCAAGGAAAGACAAGTAGAAAATCAGAAAAAGAGTCATTGATACCCAATGCTCATTGATGTATGTGGGGAGCAAAGGTTTAACTTACCTGGTCAGATCACACAGAGGAGCTAATGTAGCTAAAAAACTTAATGTTTGCCATGATAGAAAGGTGTCAGAACACATCACAGTTTGTTGCATATGGGCCTGTATTGCTACAGCCAGGTCAGAGTGCCCATGTTGACCTCTGCCCACCGACAAAAGCACCTTTCAAGGGGTTGTGAGCATGAGAACTGGACCATGGCGCAATGGAAGATGGGTGCCTGGTCGGAAGTATCACGTTTTCTTTTAGATGAGGTGGATGGCCAGGTGTGTCAGTGTAATTTACTTGAGGACGAGATGACAGAAGGATGCGCCAAGATAGGTCCACAGAGGAAGTGTCATGCTCTGGGCAATGTTCTGCTTGGAAACCTTGGGTCACGTGGATGTTACTTTAACACATACCACCTCCCTAGAGGTTGTTGCCGACCATGAGAACACCCCTTCATGACAATGGTGTTCCCTGATGGCAGAAGCCTCTTAAGGGGGACCTACACGAGATCAGGCAGGTGCTTTTAATGTTGTGGCTGATTAGTGTATGATAAAGACACAATAAATAAATTGATATGCCTTGCACATGCTACACATTGTAATTTATTACTCACATGCCTTAAAACTGCATATGCATCAAACATGTATATTTATCAGACACAGAATATTCCACATTGCATATGTCAGGGCATGGCAAAGATGTTTAGACTTCATGTTACGGAACCCCAACATGGACAGGAAAAAACAAACAATAAGGTGCTTTTGTCACTATGGGAAGGGGTTATGGAGACCCCCTGGATGCTTATTCTGAGTCCTAGCCAGATTGGGGATCTTTAGGAATCACCTGGACCTGTTCTGTATCTCAAGCGCCTGCAGCCAAATATCCTGGAATGCTGGATTGGAACTTGACTACAATCCAGTGAATCTTTGCTCACGTATTGCTAGGTCCCATGAGCAGCCATCAGGGTGCTGATTGAACAGTATGGGGCCTCGGTGAGAAGTTATCCAGGTAGGTGGGGGTGTGTTAGGGTACTGTTTTCCCAAGCGCTCTAATTAACCAGTCATTTGCCTGGAACTCTGCACCAAATCTGACAATAACCGCAATCTGGTACAGGTAACTTGCTACTGCTCTGTTACTAGCGATCCTCAGACATCTGATGGGGTGGAGTCCAGGGAAAGGGGCTTCTCTGACATTTTACCTCTAGGTCTGGGAAGGAACAACAGGGAGTCCATCTTGTTGTCTGGGGATGACACAATGTAAATATTGTAAGGGCAATTGTTTCCTTAATATCATTTAATACGGTTATTTACAAAATTCTAAATGGGGCAAAACCATCTGGCTGCTTATGGGGTCTGTTTGTACTGAACAACGTTGTTCCAGCAGCCAGTGAGCCACTAGTTAAACCATCAAGATCACAAGTGTTAAGGACACATGACAGGTGACATGTCATGATTCCCTTTTATTCCAGAAGTTTGGTCCCTAAGGGGTTAATATACTCCTATAATTAGAAAGACTGATATCCCTGACAGAAGCGCCAGTATACCATCATGGAGCCAATATTGGTTGCAGGGTAAAAAAAGGGCCTAACCTCAAATATCGAACAGAATGATTGGATCAAAAAAAAAAAAAAAGCGTAAAAGATTAATATAAAAACCACCAACTTTAAGTTCCAAAAACTTAGTGTCACTACGTGAAAAACAGTGAATTGTGCAGATTACAATAGTTAAAATGGGTAGCTGGAGTACACTTATAAATGATCACTAAATATGACTAGAAGGTTGCTATATTTGTTACAATGTAATCCCATTCACAGAGGCTAAATAAGTGTCTGTCTAAGGGTTGGTTATTGTTAGACCATGAATTGTAAGGGTTTTTCTAAATAAGCTGTTACTAAATGTAGTAAGAGACTAAAATGAAGTCAACTAGTACATTTAGGAGTAAATCATATGAAAAAAGTTTGAATGTAGTAAACTGATAAAGTTACTATAGATCCTTATGTAGTTCAATATTCCAGTTGCCCTTAGAAAGACACATTGATATAAGGTAGACAGTTGTACCCACAATAGACAATACCTAGGACAACAATTTTAAAATACAACATATTGTCCCACTGGACTAGTAATATAGCACCCCCATTCTGGCATTGTATAGTTCAAATAGTTGAAAAATCCTCTAGTATTACTCACCATAACCACTATAGCACTTTGATTATTCCTTTAATATACTCCTGTAATTAGGTCCATCAAAACATTCAGCTCCAGACCCATGAAGCACTGGGGTGGATGTTGCATTACACTTCTGAACTGGAGTTTGCAAGATTTTTTTTAAATTTAGGTTTTATCAAATGTGAATAAATTAAACGCTTTAATGAGTCAATGTGCTAGGTTGGAGATTACTTTTAAAGTTACAGTAGTACAGAGATTATAAATAATGTTTCCATTTATGTGCGATATCCTGGTATTATTGTATCCATTGTAAGAAAGCCATGTGATAAGTATTTTTTTTTTTTTTTTTTTAAAGAGTAAATTCCAAATTTAGGAGAGAATAGCAGTTTAGACTGACTTTTCTGGCCTTAAATTTACAGCTATTCTTACTTTAGTTAACCTCAATGGCGATTTAAAAAAAACAAACAAAAAAAAAAAAAACTGCTGTGTTGGTTGAAAGAGTGTGGAACAGATCCTAGTAATTGTTAAATGCCTATAGCAAGACATTCACAAAGAAGACAACGAAAAATAAGAAAAGACAACTTTATTTCTGCATACAAAGATTCAACGCAACACTTCATTATTCCCTGATTGGAGCATTAAGGCACATAAAAATGATGTCCCTTTGATAAAGAATTTGAGTGCAGTTCAAAATACCTGTTTGTGAAGCATAAAAGCTAAATTTTATTTTAAAAAAACGAAAAAACCACATACGTCAGCAAAACACATCATCCTTTAACCTCATTGCAGAGGGGGTGCATATTCCCCCTATCCCTTGTGGGTTAATAGATCACATGCCACATTTAATTTACATACAAAAAAAAAAAAATACACGATTCATAATCATGTCTACATGACAACAGAAAAAAGACTAAACTTAAAGCCAATCCCCCTCCCATGGGTGGTTGGCATTGGTGAATGATTGGTCTATTCGCTAGTTAGTGAGTTGAAAGCCAAGTTGCTAAATGCAAGTAAAACTAAACCATTTAATTACACGACATGTGTGACATGTCATGATTTCTTTTTATTCCAGAAGTTTGGTCTTTAAGGGGTTAAAGGTGTGGGTGGGTGGAGGGTTCAACTCCACCATTTAATTTTGCATTCTGGCTTCCAATTCACAGGTTAGGCAATAAAACCTGTTACTCTTATGTGCGTCTTGATTAAAGAATTAGAGTTTTGCAATAGGGGATGCAGACACTGCTATACTTTCAATTGCACACTCATTTGTGCCTCTGCGGATTCTAAAGTAGCCCTTTTCACCCCATGACTCGCCCCAGCTGTTTTTTACGATCCAGTACTTTTCACCATTGGACTCTTCCCCATAACCAACCAGCAGGACAGCATGGTTTGTTAGCTGAAACGGGTTGAACTTGTCTTGCAGTCCAGTGTGGTGGTAGATCCCACCTCCGTAGTGCATAAAGTCATCATACACCTCAAAAGCTACAGCTAGTGGACCTCCCATTAGAAGCTCATATTTCATCAAGGCCTCATTGCAACCGCCATAAAACCCTCCTACATAGTGATATTCAGCAGTGTAATATCGGTAATAGTCATCTTTCAGAGTGCAAGGAGAATCTGAGCCAGTGTAGGGAAAGTTGGACTCTTCGACAATACCAAAGTCTTGGCCATATTTCCCAGCAATTAGATATGGAAAGCCTCCATCACAGCCTTGGGGAGAAGGAGAAAAAAAAAAACAAAAAAACACAAATGGTTATTTGACAAGTCATGCATGTGATATGCAATAGTGCTAAATAAGCAAAAGCAGGTTTGAAATAAAATTAAAACAAAGGTTAATTCAGTTAGCCATTAGAGGGGTGAACGGTCATGTTCCAGAATGTAAAATGTTTTAACTTGTCTCTCGATAGACATTTGTGAGGTCTGAGAGGGGAAGCAAAACAAAAGGGCTCACGGTTTTATTATATGGTGTAAGTTACAGAGTAGTGAACGTTTCCATTTAAACACTTCCCTATGAGCCACTCTTAAAAGGAGAAATAGAACCAGTTTGCGTCTCCTTCAGTGCTTTAATAGGAGACTCAATTTTTAAACAAACAAAGCCATTAATCAAATATAGATAAATGAATCAGTTTCATAAATCACAGTAGGGTATAGGGGTGGAGAAAGAACAAGTTAAAGATGGAGTTAATTTGATAAGCAGTATAGGGTCCGGAACAAATATTTCTGATCCTATATAGTGTTAAAACCAACATCTAGCCCGCCCCACCCCCCGGGGCCCACTAGATCTAGTAAAATATTACCTATATTCAAGTCTGTTGCTGCCTCTGATCTGCCCATTTGGCAGACATCAGCAAAAGTAGAGATCAAAGTCAATCACAATGCTTTCCCATAGGAAGGCATTTTATTGGCGAAGCTTGTCAAGGAGGCAGATTCAGCAAGAGTCAAACAACCCTGGCCTGTCACCATCTCCTCAGATACATGGAATCCATGCATTTGAGGAAAGTCTAGTGTCTGCATGCAGTGGGTGGAGACACTCAATGTCAGACACTGCAGCACGAGATAGATATATATCTCTATCTTATGGCAAAAATGGTTATTGCTCCAGACAGACTTCCATGATACATTTTGCCTTTAGATGTTGCGTTCAATTGAATTCTATAGTTCTTTGGTATGTTTAATCCTATTAGCAGATTATCATTAAATATTAGATGGGGCACCCAGCCACAAAGATCATAATGTCATATTCTCCATTTACATTCCTAGCTTCTGGAATAAGCATATTGCTACATGTCAAAATTTGACTTTATTTACATGAACAATTTTATTGCATGGCACACAACATTATGTAATCAAAATATTTAAAGGTTTGTGTTCCTTTGTAAAATGTGTGTATGTTGTAGGATTCAAAATACTACATGGCTGAGCATTTTTCAAACTGATAATTGTGGACCTCAGTGTGCCTTAATTTCCACCATCTATTAGATAGATATTGTTACAGGAGTCCATTGGTGCCAGCCACTGCTTAGAGTCAGATTCAAAATGGTTTGACACTTACCTGGTCCTACCAGGCATCTACACTAACCGCTCTTATCGGGTATCACTAAAGCAAAAGTTCCTACTAGCCCATGAGATTTGATACAACTTTCCTCAGCAAAAAAATAAAAAAAAAAGTCAAAGTGGAAGGGGAACTTCAATTTTAGCAATATTGGAAGATGGATGTGTTCTGGGCACGCAGGTAAGTGTCACTGGTCTGTGCGCAACAGCAGTCAAATCTATTTAACAGGATTCCATGCTTTATGGGTTGAGTTTTGTCCTCAGAGAAATTCAAGTCAGAAGGTAATTGGAACAGCTCTGTGAAGAGATGGCAGCTATATTCTAACTGCTGTTGATCATGAATGTTACACACCTCTTCCACCACCTCCATATGCATTAGAAGAGAACCTCTCGTTTCTACAGCACTTTTGTATTTATCTGCATGTCAAATCTATTTTTTCCGTGTTTCATTTTTATAATTTCTTACAAGTCAAAACATCAGTTAAACATTACCTTGAGAATAATTACTGCAAGACACTATCTGCTGTGGGCTCAGGGTAGGAGTCTGGCGGAGTTGCGAGGAAACACGAATTCGAGATTCTAGCATTCCCATAGTAGCAAAGGCATAACAGCTTCCACAGTTTCCTGTATAGATGGAGGAAGAAATCGTTGTTAGTGAAAAGCTTATGATCGGTTGTGATCAATGGCTGGGAGGATCAGATGACATCTTTCAACAAAGCAAAGTTTGTGACATTTGGTAAATGGGTTGAGATGCATTTATCACTAGTACTACAATATTCCATGGTGAGAGCTTAAACTTCTTTGTTATATAAAAAGGCACTTCAGCCAAGTGATGGCTTTCCCCTTTAATTTGCCTTGCGTAATGGGAGTTCTTGAAATTCTCCATTTTTGGAATGCTAGTAAAATTAGTGAGGTAAGCTTCCTCCCTCCCTTGTATATAAAAACAAATTCAAACTAAATTAGAGGGTCAATAAAGCACCATAAGCACTGCATGCTTTGGTTATGATGCTAGTATGCTGCAGGTGCCCCACCATTCAGTTCTGTTTGGAGCCATTTGAGCAATTTAGCCAGAGCAATGCACAAGGCGTTACAAGGCACATGCATTTCGTCCCAAGCTGTATTTTTGATGGGGGTTGTTTCACATCCAAGTTAGCTATATCTGACCTTTATTTGAATGAAAGTGAAGGGCTAATATTGTAATCTTAACACAGAACTGTCATCCACAACAAGGAAAGATTGTGTTTAGACTGCTGGTCTTAAAAAAATAAAAAATAAAATAAAAATAATTCAAAAGCCATTGTTAAAGGACCACTCAAGGCAACCAGACCACTTCAGCTTAAATGAAGTGGTCTGGGTGCCAGGTCCCTCTAGGATTAACTTTTTTTTTAATAAACATAGCAGTTTCAGAGAAACTGCTATGTTTATAAATGAGTTAATCCAGCCTCTAAAGCCTCTAGTGGCTGTCTCATTGAAAGCCGCTAGAGGCGTTTGCATGCTTCTCACTGTGAAAGTCACAGTGAGAAGACAGAGTCCATAGGAAAGCATTATGAATGCGTTCCTGTGAGACCAACTGAATGTGCGCGCATCTCCTGCCACGGATGCGCATTCAGCCGAAGAGGAGGAGGAGAGGTTACCGCCCGGCGCTGGAAAAGAGGCAAGTTTAACCCCTTTCCTTGCCATCCAGCCCGGAGAGAGGGGGACCCTGAGGGTGAGGCACCCTCAGGGTACTATAGTGCCAGGAAAACGAGTGTTTCCTGGCACTATAGTGGTCCTTTAAAAACTCTTGTTAAAGTGCATATTGTAACCAACTGGTAAGGCAACCCAATAGCTAGTGTACAGTGTTTTAAAAAAAAATAAAAAATAAGTCTTTGTAACTGGGTAAATATATTGTATACAATGGTAATATCACATACTGGCCAGAAGGGGGGAGGGGGATTATAGCCAATTGGTATTACTAAAATACAACTTATGTAAAGTTTATAGCTAAAAACACAACATTCTTGCCTACCAATTCTTAAAACTCAATACACACATTTCTTTGTAAATAAGATCTATACAAGCCAGTATTAAACCCAGCACATTCAGCAGTGTGACCTGCAAGCTAAAAATGTTATTTGTGCATTTGTCATAGACCACAATCAAAGTCACAAAGTAGTACCAGTAAAAATACCTTGATTTCTAACTGGGCTGACAAAGTTGTAACCATTTACATTTCTCCAGTCAAAAGCAGGTGGGAGTCCCTGGTACTTCTCATCAGTGGGCATGGGAGCAGGCTTCGGTATACTGTGTTGAAAATCAGAGCATTAGTTGAGCACATCCACGAGTACAGCCAGTCATGTTTACCTCAGTGAAAATGAGCTAGGTGTACATTTGCTAGCCTGAGTTTACCTTGGGATTCTGGAATGTTTACCACCAGCTCGTCTAACGAGATTCTGAAGGGTCATCTTCTCATATTCTGGATACACTGTTGCAGTCCAGGATTTCTGAACCATATTGATTTGCTCAACAAATCCCAAGTTGTACTTGTAGAGTCTAGTTGATAGCCTGTAAGAAGGAGCCATAAAGAATTTTCACCTTGGAGGAGGATCATACCAGCTACGAGTCCCACCTCACTGATACTGTGGAAACTGTTCTTGCAGAGCCACCCAAGTAGCTGTTACAATCTCCACCCCTACACACTAGTTCAATGCCACAATCTGTGGGTGAAGCCTCCCCTCACCAAGATAAGAATATTTAAGTTTGAGACACATGGTAACCGTGGCACTGTGTTGCCTCACTTGTGTTTATTAAAAGGAACAATCCAGCCACCATAACCACTATAGCTCCCTAAGCTGCTGGCTCGCCATAGGAAATAGAAAAAAAGGGTAGTGTTACAGTGCTTGGAAGTCTACAAAATATTTTAACAGGGAGGATTCATCACCGCTCCCCATGTAAATGGTAGTAGTCTTCCTATACCACAATCCCTCATCACCGCTCCCCATGTAGATAGTAGTAGTCTTCCTATACAAATAGATACTTTTCCACTACTATTTTTTTAGTCTTCATTTAACATTAGGCTGAAACTTTCATTGTCGAATATTAGAATGCTTAAGTCTTAATTTCTGTCACATAGGCTGCAAATCATCATTATTTAGCTTAAGTTTTATTTTTGTAACATAGTGGTAAATAGTTAATTGATTAACAATATTATGCTTTCATTTAGCAAGTTTAAGCTTTGAATAGCTTTCAAGTTTCCTACCAGTTAAGACTTACCGTATATACTCGAGTATAAGTCGAGACCACTAAATTTACCCCCAAAAACTGGGAAAACTTTTTGACTTGAGTATAAGACTAGGGTGGGAAATGCAGCAGTTACTGGTAAATTTCTAAATAAAATTAGATCCCCAAAATTAATTTTATATTACAGTGTGTATATAATGAATGCATTGTGTATGAATGCAGTGTCTTGGTGGGGTGGGCTTTTTTAATATTATTATTTACATTTTTATTTATTTTCGTCCCCCCTCCCTGCTTGATACATGGCCAGGGAGGGGGTCTCTCACTCCCTGGTGGTCCAGTGGCATTGGCTGTTTAGGATGGGGGCTGGCAGCATGCTGTAACTTACCTTTCCTGCAGCTCCGGTCAGCTCCCCTGTAAGTCTCGCAGTGTGACTGCTGCGCTGAGCGTTGGCATGGTAATCCGTGGCAACGCTCTGACCCCACGGCTCTCGCGAGACTTGCAAGGGAGCTGACCGGACCAGAGGAGAGAGAAGGGAGCTGCAGGAAAGGTAAGGAACAGCTCTGCCAGCCCCCGATAGGACCGCCGGCGGTCCTGGTCTGTATTATGGCAATTTAAGTTGCCATAATTCAGACAGTGACTCAAGTATAAGACGAGTGGGGGCTTTCAGCACAAAAAAATGTGCCGAAAAACTCATCTTATACGGTATATTCTATTCCACAATGCTTGTGGATAACACCAGGCAAATCTTTTTGGTTAAGTCTCATTTTTGTATCATTCACGTTTTATTTAATTATTTTCTTTTCCCCCATCTTTACTACTAATCTCTACTACTTACCCACCCATTAAGGCATAGAAGAATTCTCATTGGTTAAATTCATTTAAATCCACCAATGAGAACTTCAGACATTTAGAAAAACATGATTCTATCACAAGACCGGTTCCCCTCTGATGAACCTGTGAGGTGAAACGCGCGTCAGGGGAAACATCACTGGCGCTATCCACCGGTCACTGCACTAAAAGTGACCTCTTTAGAGCTTTCTTTCGGCATCGGCCCGGCCGTTACCCAGCAGCACTTAAAGCAGCCTACAAAGTCTAGTCATTTCCAGCACAGTTCTTTCATTGTAGCAGTATTGGTGGGCATTTTCTATTTGTATTTTCATAGGAGATTGTAGGCTTTTGGCTAAGGGGGTGCCCTCAAAGGCACAAGTACCTAGGGACCACAAGCATAGGAGGACTCCTAGTGTTTTAGCAGTTAACCCCTCTCTATCCATAGCTTGTTGGTTAGCCAGTTACTGCAGAATATACCAGGCAATATCTTGCAGTCTGCACCTCCTAGTTACTATACTGCAGATACTCCCGCCTGCACATAATAGGATGTCCAGTGTTTTTGTAGTTAACCCCTCTACCCATAGCTTTGCGGGTTATTAACCATTTAAGGATCAAACTTATGGAATAAAAAGGGAATCATGACATGTCACACATGTCATGTGTTCTTAAGGGGTTCAGCCAGTTCCTGCAAAATCTACCAGGCAACATTTTGCACCTCCTAGTTACTATACTGCAGGTACTCCTGCCTGCACATACCATAACACTAGATTTCCAGTGTTTTTGTAGTTTTACTGCAGAATATACCAGGCAACATCTTTGCAGTCTGCACCTCCTAGTTACTATACTACAGATACTCCCACCAGCACATACCGCTTGATGCCATGTCTCATAGTCTTTAACACAGGACCCGGTCATCATTTCTGAGATGCTCTTTTCTGCAGTATACTGGCACTCAAGCTTGTTTTGGAGTCCAGACACTGCAGTTTCATTAAATATTGTTATCAGCTTAGTTAACAGCCTCAGTGCAGCTCACTGGGACTTTGCCATTTTTCCTTGATCCCGGATACTGGTATAGCGATACATTATTGGCACTACTAATTTGTAGCTGCTGTTACCACAGTGGCATTTCATTCTGTTAACAGGCAGTGTAACTGCATCACTTGAGGATTTCTTACAAACAGTCATTTGAATGAAGTGTAACTATCACTTCAGGATTTCTTACAACAGTTATTTGAATTAAAATTTGTTTGTATACAACCCCCTCCCCCCCCTTTTAACTATTTACATTAAAAGTTACGTTTTAATTATCTTTCCTCTTGTGATCTCCCTGAGCCCAACCTATCCTAAGGTCACCCCTCTATAAGAGGCAACTAGCACTCTGCAGGACATCATTTATCCTGTCTCCCTTCCTTATTGTTTTAGTTTTACATTTTGTTGCACTAGGGGTTAACCCCCGCTCAGGAGTAAGATCATTGTACCATCTTCCTTCCCTTTGTTTTTGTATTCTGTATGGATATGTTAACATGGATCTTTTAAAGGGTTTTCGTGTGGAGGAAGATGTAATTGTGCTCGGGAGGTTGCTCCATACTTGTGGTGCTCTGTAGGAAAATGAGGATGGCGCTACTTTTTCATAATGCGGTATACTAAATAAAGTGCGGCCAGGGAGAGCAGTCTACTAAAGGGTGGGTGCTTCCCAGAAAAAGCTTTTTTACCCCATTACAAAGTGTTGGCCCGTCTAATTTCAGAGGTCTAATGAAACTTGACCTTGGAGTTCATTAACAGGAAGATGTACTATACTTAAAATAAATTTGGTGTTCAACTGAAGAGAAAGCAGTGCAAAGGGACATAGAAACTGGATGAAGAAGACCTCACTCAGGCTACAAAGAAGTGGGCAGTAATATCTGCACTGATACAACATGGAGGTCCTGCAGATGTTTGGATTTGTTTTACCAGACAGATTAAAGAAAAGAATACATGCAATTAAATATGCTAGTTATGTATGTGAGCTTGAGTAAGAGTGTGTTGCCAGTTTGGTGTTGTGTGAAAGAAGCTACACTCGGAAGTTTGCTAGACTGAATATTGTTACATTTTTAAGAGCAGCCAATGTGTAGAGAACTATGACTAAGTCTAGATCAATGTTCTTTAGCTTTCCCACAATACACAAAGCTAAAGTTTCATTATACAATTTGTTTTACCATAGGTGCGTTATTAGCAGCCATCATTTATCATATACGTGCATCACACACACCCACAATACGCTAACCTAATGCAAGCTTCAAGGACAGGTCTCAAGAGCATAGATCTTTATTTGCACTGAGGAAATATTTGACAAGGATCAACAAGATAAAGGCGAGTGATAACTTACCTTCCTTCCTCCTCTAGGTAAGGTACTGGGTTTACTATGCGCCGTGGTGAAGCTGTAACCTTTTTTCCTACAAAGCATGCCCAATTTTTACCGAGTACGTTGTGCACCCACCCAGGGAGGGTCTCATGGCAGTAGCTTGTAACATTTGTGCCTTGCTTTTCATACTAAAGGGGAAGAGGATAAAAATTAGACATTAAAAGCAAACTTTAAAATGTGTTTCCATAAATAAAATTTTAAATAGTAATTTGAGATGTTTCTATGCTCTTAACCCATAAAGAAAAAAAAAAAAAAAAAAAACGACCCCGCCCATTTTTTTTTAAAAATACAGCTAAACATTTACATTGTGTCAATACTCAAAAAAAAAAAAAAAAAAATGATATTAACAGTGAGGTTCATGATGCACATTACAGATTCTGTACTTATTACCGGAACATTATAGATTGCCTACTCTAAGAGGCAATGTAAAAAGAAGAAAAATATTTGGATAAAAAATAAAATAAAAAAAAAACAGGCAACCACACACACTTTACATTAATAGTGAGGGAGGACACATTTCACTTCTTACTTTTGTAACTAAAGGTATTCCATTTTGGCATTTATGTTTGATGTCACACGTTAAAGAGAAACAAAGTTCTAGGTTTTGTCTTGGTCTTTATTGTATAGTTTGCACGGTGGACACCAGTCACGTTATCAGAAGTATTTTACAGCAGAGCAATTCTGGTTAGGTGGTTGCCAACACAGAATCTTCGTAGGTAGTTTAGTCTTAAAATTCAATTTTAGCAAGGGTACGGAGAACCACATTTATCCTCTTTAGGCTGTTCAATAGAGCCTTAGTAAGGACTTCTGCCTCAAACATACAATTTGCAACAAAAAAAAAATAAATACAAACCTACACAATGAGAAGTAGTATGCAGTAAAAATGCAAGGAAAAAAAAACAAAAAACAAAACAAAAACAAACTTGTTTTATGCTGTCAGAGGGGCTGCAGCTATGCATCAAAACCACTATGAGTACCCCATGGCCTGCTGCAGCTGGTTATGGTGCCAGGAGTGCACCGACACCCTCCCATTGTAATTAGCCAAAAACTTACCTGGAGTCTACCAAACTTATGACGCCACCTTCACACAAGCCCCAGCACCAAGCCAAGCCAGCAGAGGCGATTAACACTTGGCAGATTATAAGCAATTTGTCAGACAATTCTTAAATTTAATTACTTATGTTGGGAAGGGGCAACATCACTCCTGGCACCAGAGCCACTAAATAAGACTTTGATTGTTCCCTAGAGCTGTAGTGGTTTTACAGTGTGTCAAGTGTCTATTTAAATGGAATAGAATACTTTATTTTGACACAGGTTTGCACACACTTCTAACCAGTGTTTAAAATCGTGGGATGGGGCAGAACATTGAAGTGTTCTTTTAGCAGCCAGTAAAATTTTATTTCGACATATGAAGAGGATAAAAAAAAAAAATACAAAAAGTTATTGAGCACAAATTTGAAGGGACTGACAACTACTTTCAGTGATCAGATTTCTCATGCTGCTCAGCTGAAGTTACGGTTAATGAGGACGGATAAAGAGGTCTTCAACAACAAAAAACAAACATACCTTAAAGAAGGCAAACCACTTGTAGCCATTTATGTTCACTTCAAAACCTTGATTGTAGATAAGAGTGAAGAATCCAACATTTCCCATTTCATCTTCAGCAATATTGAGTTCTTTTAGACGAACTGTATATTTACTTCCAGTGGTACCTAAAACAAATTTGTGTATATTAGCGAATGCGATATTTGCCTGTTTCATCTAAAAGATTGTGCCAAGGGATTGATATCAACGGTTTGTTTCCTGGCACTGGCGAGTCCCTTTACCTCCAAGAAACAACGCTGGCTGTCCTCATGCAGAGCATGTTTAAAAAAATGGGGAAGGCCTAATTTGCATATGGCGTTTATGTCTAAGGACCCCAATTGGCTGACATTGGAAGCGGAGCCCAACCCAGCACACCTATGGACATCAGCAGACTGACCAGGCAAAGGGTTATTTAAAAAGGGTGGGAGGGCTAAACACTGCACATATAGACTTCAGGCATCATGAGCCCTAAAAAATAAAAAAATAAAAAATAAATCACTCCTGTGCCATGGTTTAGAGGAGGCATTCTTCAATACAAGGTTTCACCTACGGCATTAAAGGGAAGCTCCAGTGCCAGGAATACAATCCGTTTTCCTGGCACTGCAGGTCCCCTCTCCATTCCACCTCCCATCCCCTGGTAACTGAGGGGGTGAAAACCCCTTCAGGTCACTTACCTTAGACCCCGCTGATGTCCCTTGGCAGTGGTTTCTGCTCGCCGCCGCTCCCATTGGTTACATCAGCTGGTGGGCGAGACTGATCCCGCCTGCCGGCTGAGGAAACCTAATGCGCATGTGCACCAATGCCATGCATGCGCATTAGAGCTATCCATAGGAAAGCATTGAAAATTCTTTTCAATGCTTTCCTATGGGGAATTGAGCGACGCTGGAGGTCCTCACACAGCGTGCTATGATGCAGGAAGTGCCCTCTATTGGCCGTCTACTAGACAGCCACTAGAGGTGGAGTTAACCCTGCAAGGTAATTATTGCAGTTTATATAACAAAAAAAACCAAAACCAACTGCAATAATTACACCTGGAGAGTTAAGAGTAGTGGGAGTTGGCACCCAGAACACTCCAATGGGCAGAAGTGGTCTGGGTGCCTACAGTGTCTCTTTAAGCAGGGTTGCATTTTTTTTTATATTTGTGCATTGAGAGCTCTCCTTGCTCCACATTTGTCTTCCACACCCTATCAGGTCTGTATTTTGGATAGGTATTAGGCAGTCTCAGCTTTAATTATGTGCCGCTAATACAAGTCAATCCACAACTCAAGTCAATCCACAGCAACTTATTAGGCAGGCAAGGCTATATGGGGCTGGATTACAACAATTTGTTTGTCTAACCATTTCCTGTGAGCTTTCCGCCAATCACATGGGGAAACGAGACCCAACAAGAGTTGTGAAAGTAATGTGTGGGCCTATTGTTCACAGAAATCGACCAAGCCTTCTTTCAATTTTCTTCCAGTATCAGGAAGCATTTATGAGCTAATCAATTCTTACGAGTTGCCCCATCAACTAGAAAAGTTACCAGAAGCCTCAAACACCCAGAGGAGTGCTGTATTGCCCAATTTAAACATTGTAAACACCAAGTATTTTTCTAATGACATGAATCTACAAGAGAACCTATATTAAGCAGCAATAAACAAACTGATAAAACATAAAACCAGTCCAACAGGATTCACCTGAATGCTTGTATTAAACACCCTGACAAAATATTGATGAGCATGTGATTCCCTGCCTTATGACTAAAAACTAACAGACCAGAGAAAGGCACCATTAAAGCCAAAAGAATGTGTTTATGCAGAACATGGTGAGACTATACAAAGTAGTTCATATTACAGTTACTGTAACTGAATGCAGAGTCTGTCAGACTGTCTACAGAACTCAAGAATGAAAGTAATTAAAAAAAAAAAAACACTTGGGGATTTCCACTCTGCTATCACAATTACTAACTGCACACCACGTATTGGAAGATATGTGAAAAGCAGAACAAGTTAGACAGATACACAAATCACGTGTAGGGGTAAGGATATGACAGAACAGCTTCCTTTCAATACTTAAACATTTTAAAAAAATATATTTTTTTGTAAAAGTTTTTTCAGATAGTTTTCCATAAAAAACAGCAATGGTAAAGGATGGCAAGTAAACTTGCAGCACACT
The DNA here is from genome assembly GCA_933207985.1 of Pelobates cultripes. Taxonomy (NCBI): domain Eukaryota; kingdom Metazoa; phylum Chordata; class Amphibia; order Anura; family Pelobatidae; genus Pelobates; species Pelobates cultripes. Next base: position 398,446,595 of record OW240912.1, on the reverse strand, counting down.
GTGGGGTCAGTCACTAAACACCAAGTCACAGGCAATAGAAACCCCAAGTTACAACTAGTAGTAAATGTTTGATTTTGAAACAATGCAATCGGAAGCTTAATTCACCACATCTTGGTCCTTCGTGAACAAAACCCTAGTCTATTCTCTTTTAACAATACATTACTACTGAACCTTTAATTACTGAATGTGCAGAAACAAGCAGGGAACTATGAGCCACAGAGCTAGCAATCTAATGGAAACAAACAGAACTCGGAAACAAGTGAGCCAGAGCTAGCAATTGAATGATTAAACCTCAGAGCACTGCATGACAAACTAGAGAGTGAGGAGTTAGGACCCAAGGATTCACTAATCAGCATGTACTATTAACCATTTGTGCCCCTGTGCTGCACATTAACCCTTTGTGGCCCTGAGCTGCACATAGTTGGCACATTAACCCATGGTGTTCCTGAGCTGCACATAGTTGGCACAGTAACCCATGGTGGCCCTGAGCTGCACATAGTTGGCACAGTAACCCATGGTGGCCCTGAGTTGCACATAGTTGGCACAGTAACCCACGGTGGCCCTGAGTTGCACATAGTTGGCACATTAACCCACGGTGGCCCTGAGCTGAACACAGTTGGCACATTAACCCACGGTGGCCCTGAGCTGAACACAGTTGGCACATTAACCCACGGTGGCCCTGAGCTGAACACAGTTGGCACATTAACCCACGTGGCCCTGTGCTGCACACAGTTGGCACATTAACCCACGGTGGCCCTGTGCTGCACACAGTTGGCACATTAACCCACGGTGGCCCTGTGCTGCACACAGTTGGCACATTAACCCACGGTGGCCCTGTGCTGCACACAGTTGGCACATTAACCCACGGTGGCCCTGTGCTGCACACAGTTGGCACATTAACCCACGGTGGCCCTGTGCTGCACACAGTTGGCACATTAACCCACGGCGGCCCTGTGCTGCACACAGTTGGCACATTAACCGGTGGCCCTGAGTTGCACATAGTTGGCACAGTAACCCATGGTGTTCCTGAGCTGAACATAGTTGGCACATTAACCCATGGTGGCCCCGTGCTGCACATAGTTGGCACATTAACCCATGGTGGCCCCGTGCTGCACATAGTTGGCACATTAACCCATGGTGGCCCTGTGCTGCACATAGTTGGCACATTAACCCTTGGTGGCCCTGTGCTGCACATAGTTGGCACATTAACCCTTGGTGGCCCTGTGCTGCACATAGTTGGCACATTAACCCATGGTGTTCCTGAGCTGCACATAGTTGGCACATTAACCCATGGTGTTCCTGAGCTGCACATAGTTGGCACAGTAACCCATGGTGGTCCTGAGCTGAACATAGTTGGCACATTAACCCATGGTGGCCCCGTGCTGCACATAGTTGGCACATTAACCCTTGGTGGCCCTGTGCTGCACATAGTTGGCACATTAACCCTTGGTGGTCCTGTGCTGCACATAGTTGGCACATTAACCCTTGGTGGCCCTGTGCTGCACATAGTTGGCACATTAACCTTGGTGGCCCTGAGCTGCACATGGTTAGCACATTAACCCATGGTGGTGCTGTGCTGCACATAGTTAGCACATTAACCCTTGGTGGTGCTGTGCTGCAGAGGGTTAATACTCACCCCCATGGGAGCAGTCGATATCGCTTTTCCCTCCCAGCTGCTGTCCCACACTGAACTCCCAGGTCCCCTCCAGGTCTGGAAAGCTGCAGTTAGCTGGGGTGTCAGCGGCCCCCAGACGGGCCATGGCGGCCAGCACCACCAGCCAGCTGCACAGCCTCTCCATGTTAGAAACCAGGAAGTCCCAGCTCCCCAGCGCGCTGAGAGTTAAATACTCAGCCAGGGATCAGCTGACCGCTCACATGACAGGGGGGTGGATCACGTGATGAGGGGATCACATGTGCTGGCCTAGGAGATTATTTTATCATTAATATACTGTTATTGTATGTATTGCTGACACACACACACTGTGTGGGTAATAATGCTGATTGCTAGAACACAGGAAAGGCCATGCAGGCAGCCCAGTTATATGGCAATGACTTTTGTAACTTTTCTTTATTGACATTACATTTCCCTCATCCTGTAGGCAGCATTTTATATGTGTTATTATTATTATTATTATTGGTATTTATAAAGCGCTAACATATTCCGCAGCGCTGTACAATCGGGTCGGATAGACAGTATACTATAGAGAAATTAAATCCTCTAGACTGTCGGCTCATCAATCTATTGTTCTCGTAATATTTTGTAATTGTCTCATTTATTGTTAAATGTACCCCTTTTACAATATTGTAAAGCGCTGCGGAATAGGTTGGCGCTATGTAAATGGTAATAATAATAGAGAAGCAATAGAGGACACTGCCTGTAAGCTTAGATCTAGTTGTCACAATGCTTTTATACAAAGTACTGTACTGCCCAGCTGCACAGAGAGATTTAGCGACGGTAATGCGCAGAGTACCTTTAAACCGCGAGGTGAGGTAACTGTGATCATAGGTGTGCAGCACATTGCATTACGGTGTGTGCACCCAGATGGCGTCTGGCCTGAGACATCCCTTTAATATGCCTGCACTTCTGATACTTAGTAACAATCAACTGGAGCAAGTACCAATAATACCAGTAGTAGGTTTGAAACCAATCAATGGAATCGGCATTAATGTCGAAAGAAAAAGGACAGTTAAATGTCAGATGCACTGACACTGTTTCAGTCTCATCATGCACAGGAGAACGATGGAACTTTTTAAAAACAAACATTATAGTGGCTCAGAGAATAAAAATTAATTATTTAAATTCCAAATAGTTTGTAAAATAAAGAGTTGGACTTCAAGTAGACCCTTTGGGGCACATTATCACAAGCAGGCCTTCTAAAACATCACAAGCTGAAACTAGGACCCCTGATAGAGAGTAATTTGAATGTAATTTTAGGCATGGAAACATTATAGTCCATGCTTTCAGCACAAATCCCTCTATCCCTCTTTTCTATTCCAATGTGCCTCTTTTCTAGGATAACAGAGCTCCGTAGCAATAATACTCCCAGTAATGTGTCGGAGTGTATAACAGAGCTCCACAGCAATAATACTCCCAGTAATGTGTCTGAGTGTATAACAGAGCTCCACAGCAATAATACTCCCAGTAATGTGTCTGACTGTATAACAGAGCTCCACAGCAATAATACTCCCAGTAATGTGTCTGAGTGTATAACTCACAGCAATAATACTCCCAATGCTGTATCTCCCAGATGTGTCTGAGTGTATAACAGGCTCCACAGCTCCATAACAGAGCTCCACAGTAATAATACTCCCAGTAATGTGTCTGACTGTATAACAGAGCTCCACAGCAATAATACTCACAGTAATGTGTCTGACTGTATAACAGAGCTCCACAGCAATAATACTCACAGTAATGTGTCTGAGTGTATAATTGAGCTCCACAGCAATAATACTCACAGTAATTTGTCTTTAAAATACAATAGTATATATTTATAAATCAGTATGGTAAAATAAGATATGTTGTTCTTGTTCTGAATTACATTTTAGTTGAATAAAATGTTATTAGTAAGTCACCTAAAATTTCTCCACCTCTGCCCACAATATCAATCACACATCTAACAGGAAAATGTTTGTCCATTTGAAATATTTTGAGGTATGCGAATATGAAGGGTTACTGTATACTTTTATTTACAAATTAGGAGTTCAGTGGCTGATTTTAAACTTAGATAACCAACATTTCAGAATTGTAAAACTTGTATCCTTGAGACAGGAATTGTCTCCTCTTGGTGTATGACCTGTATTGTGATAATCCAATGTATATGAGTTATTCACAAAGTCAAGACACATTAATGAATCTATTTTCATAAACATTGCGTTATCTGCACTAGCTGTCTTCAAATTAGAGTAGGCAAAACTGTAAAAAAAAAAAAGTTTTTTTTTTTTTAAACCTCCCCGTTTTTTTTTACACTAAATAAAGAGTTATGTATTTATGTTATTTTTATATTGTTTATAAAGTATAGAAAAATTGGTTTCCATTAAAAAAAACTGTATAGGTGCTGGAGCTCTAAGTAAGAAATTACTGTTGAGTGAAGACGTAGTAACAATGTAACTAGAATCTGCCTGCTTATCTTGCAAGGTTTATCACAATAGGCAACCTTCTGCACTGCAGATGTGTTGGACTACACCTCCCATGATGCTTTGCCAGCATTATTGGTGTAAAAGCATTATGGGGGCTGTAGTCCACAACATCTGGAGTGCCAAAGGTTGCCTACCCCTGCAAGAATAATGCAGGTATTCAAGCAGGAGAAAACTTGTATGGGGCTATTGCCGGACTCCATACTTTTGCATATTAAAGGACCACTATAGTGCCAGGAAAACATACTCGTTTTCCTGGCACTATAGTGCCCTGAGGGTGCCCCTACCCTCAGGGTCCCCCTCCCGTCCGGCTCTGGAAGGGGGAAAGGGGTAAAAACTTACCTTTTTCCAGCGCTGGGCGGGGAGCACTCCTCCTCCGATCCTCCTCCTCTCCTCCCCATCGGCTGAATGCGCACGCGCGGCAAGAGCTGCGCGCGCATTCAGCCGGTCGCATAGGAAAGCATTATAAATGATTTCCTATGGACGCTTGTGTGCACTCACTGTGATTTTCACAGTGAGAATCACGCAAGCGCCTCTAGCGGCTGTCAGTGAGACAGCCGCTAGAGACTTTGGGGGAAGGCTTAACCCATTCATAAACAAAGCAGTTTATCTGAAACTGCTGTGTTTATAAAAAAATGGGTTAACCCTAGAAGGACTTGGCACCCAGACCACTTCATTAAGCTGAAGTGGTCTGGGTGCCTAGAGTGGTCCTTTAAATAAGCAGGAGTCATGTTGAAATGTCTACTGCATAGCACTGCATGAGTGATTTAGGGAGCAAGAGTTGCTCAGGGCCTTTACTAGCTCAGCTTTGATTTGGTGTGTACATAAACTGGCCTCCTGCAATCTCGGGAGCAGTTCATAGCTTATTTAACGATCCTGTGTGTTACTGTCGTTAAGTCTCACATATTCCACAGTGCTGTACATTATTAAATATAATGATACTAATTGCTTACATTTCCACTACATTGTCTTTGTATTTTACTTTTTATTCCTTTAAACTCACACTAGATTAAACACAATTTGTCTGCAGCCAGAATTCTATGCAGACACACGCTGGGCCACAGTACAGGTCTCTTCCTCTGTGTGTGCCTGATCTACGCTCGATAAAAGATTGGACTTTGCCTCCCCTGGAGTTAAATATGTAAAGCTCTGTGATTACCTGGGGAAACCTCATTTAACTGTGATTCCTGTAAAATCTCTCCAAACATGGCATTCTGCCTGCAACGTAATGTTCCTCTTTGTGAGCCTTCTTTGCATTATTGAAATAAATACGGTTGTATTATTGCAATCTGTGCCCAATGATAAGAAACACATTTATGTTACCATAGCAGCAGTAAGCCTTTTAGTAATATAATCTCGCCCGCCACTCATCAGATGACATTCACATATACATTATTTTTATATAGCACATTTGCAGAGTTCTAAAAGAGTAACAAGTGATTTCAAATGACCTTTCTATTCAGGTTAAAATGTATGCGCACTGCTATTATCCTTAGTGGCATAGTGTCCACATTTGCTACCTATGGACACAAGCAATTTTAAAATTATTTTGTTTTTCAACAATTTTTCAATTTAGTGCATACACGTGTATTTTATCTATTTTTTTTTTCAATGACAGATGTTGATTGTAGCTCCCACCACTCTCAACCAGGAGGAGGAAGACTGAGCATCAGGTTAACAACCCTCCAAGAAATCTTGAATGTCGAGTATTTACTACAACTAAGACATTTGTAAAACTTCATGTTGTGCAAAAATGTCATGGCGGAACTTTGTAGATAGCAGTAAACCTTCATCTTTGTTTGAAGATTTTTCATCAAATTGATAGTAAATTCAGCTTTAGATATCTTGTAACTCTCCATCAATGTATATTATGCATAGCAGGATATTATTTGCAGTATTATTATCAGCATTTATATAGAGCCAACAAATATTCCGCAGTGCTGATCTGAGTGTGGTTTGACACCTGGACTCCTACGAGAAGTTTAAGAAATATAATTTACTTACTTATAGCTTACTTTTCATTACTTATGTGAATTGGAACCTGCCTTCCACAGAATTGTGGGCGTCAGTTCCCCTTTAAATAATGTGATGCAGTTAGTTTGTATTGTGAGTGTGCGTATTTGGGCTTTTCATCTGTGCAAGCATTTTGGTTACAGTGTAACTGCACATTAGGTAACAGTGGCAGCTGCTATTTTTGAATCCGCTTTCATAACCGCCACAAGAACTTATATCCGACCAAAATAGCTGACAAACCATTCAGTTATTAGGAAGTATTAATCACATGTTGAATTTTCACTCCACACATTCTCACACTCAGAATATTACTATTAATCTGTAACTTGTTTCCATGTGAGTAAAAGTACATTTTCATTAACGCAATGATACAAAATGTGTGATATTATTCCACTGATCAAGCTAAAAAAAATGCACATTTATTTTATTCTTATTACTATCTATTACAGTTAAGATTACTGCAAGCAGCTGTGGGATCCAGGCATTGTATCGCTCATTGATAAACATGATCTATGAAGGCTCCTGCATTCTCACAATTCTCCATAGAATACAACACCGACATGGCTGCGGGCAGTTGAGGCGCTAGGAACAGAAGAGGTTCGGCCCCCAGGATGAAGATAGTAGTGGCCGTAAGAGACACCTTGAGTTAAGTAAACCTACCTCTGACTGCACCTCACGGCAACTGGACCTTAAAGGGACACTATAGTCACCAGAAATTACTACAGATTATTGTAGTGGTTCTGGTGTCTATAACATGTCCCTGCAGCCTTAGCACTGTAAACACTGCCTTTTCACTCAGATGGCCACTATAGGTGCTTTCTGGGTCAGTGCTGCACAGTGTAAGATGTTGATTGGTGCTTTGTGGCGCATGCTCATTAGCTTTCCAATGCCTATGTATTACCTACCCAATAAATTAGATTTATTTTAAGGAATGCTACAAGAACCACAAACACTGCATTCTAAGTAGACAACTAGTTTCCAATGCTACAGCGTCTTATCTAGGGTCTTCTGTATGCCGTTCTCCACCTCCTCTCAGCTACCGGAAGAGCCAGAAGATCCTGTTTAAGAGCTTCACCATAAGCTCTTCTGAGCTGTCTATGGACAGCTCCAGTGGCAGTCACTCAGACAGCCACTATAGGTGCTTCCTGGGTCAGTGCTGCACCATGTGAAGCACTGACGTTCAGCGTGTCTATGTTCTGCATGGAAGCGTCAAACTTTCCCCATAGAAATGCATTGTGTTAAAGGACAACTATAGCGCCAGGAAAACATACTCGTTTTCCTGGCACTATAGTGCCCTGAGGGTGACCCCACCCTCAGGGTCCCACTCCCACCGGGCTGGATGGCAAGGAAAGGGGTTAAACTTACCTTTTTTCCAGCGCCGGGCGGGGAGCTCCCCTCCTCCTCTCCGCCTCCGATCCTCCTCTTCGGCTGAATTCAGCCAGTCTCATAGGAAAGCATTCATAATGCCTTCCTATGGACGCTGGCGTCTTCTCACTGTGATTTTCACAGTGAGAAGTACGCAAACGCCTCTAGCGGCTGTCAATGAGACAGCCACTAGAGGCTGTAGAGGCTGGATTAACCCATTTATAAACATAGCAGTTTCTCTGAAACTGCTATGTTTATTAAAAAAAAGGGTTAATCCTAGAGGGACCTGGCACCCAGACCACTTCATTAAGCTGAAGTGGTCTGGGTGCCTACAGTAGTCCTTTAAGAGGTGAGATGCTGATTGGCGCAGCACAGCATTTTAATGCGCCTGCGTGATAGCCTCCCAATGCTTTCAAGTGGGTTGAGCGCAGGCGAGGCCAGCCATGACCAGACCTGTGCAGTGCTAGAAAAAGGTGAGTAAAATCAAACTTTTGACTGGAGGTATGGGGATGCGGGGGGTCTATTATTATTGTTTTTTAGACCTATAATGTCAGGAATACACTTTTTTATTCCTGACACTATAGTGTTGTTTTAAAGTACTGACAGAAGTTTGTAAGATTCTCCACCAGATTTATTTAACTTTTGTTACTACATTATTAATTTACTATAACAACGTTACCATTTTTTCCCATAGTTTACTAGTGTAATGTCAAACAAAATTGGGGTTCCGCTGTGATTTGCAGATCGGGTGGTCCAAGCATTTAGGGCCACCCGATCGATATCACTAAACAGGGGCCCGGTCAGGCGCTGCGGCCATTTAAGACCGCGACCGGAATGGAAAGCTGGGAGGAACTGACAGCCTGTCACTTCCTCCCAGACAGAGCCCGCCGAGCGGGACGGGAAGAATGAGCAGCATTGAGAAGTGAGCAGCACACCAGCCTCAGACAGCAGCCTGCAGCACTCCAAGCACTCCACCTTCCTGGAGGAAAAAAGGTTATCTAACAGGATGGTGACTGCAAATACCTGTCTGTGTATTAGTACTAAGTGTCACTGTGCATATCTGAGTGTGTATGTATCTGTGTTTGTGTCACTGTATGTATCTGTGTGACAATGTGTGTATGTGCCAGTGTGTGTATCTGTGTGTCAGTGTGTGTATGTGTATGTGTCAGTGTATCTGTCAGTGTGTGTATGTGCCAGTGTGTGTATCGTTGTGCCTATGTGTATCTGTGTGTATGTGCCAGTGTGTATATGTGTGTCAGTGTACCTGTCAGTGTGTGTATGTACCAGTATGTGTGTGTGTCAGTGTGTGCATCTGTGCGTGTGTGTGCCAGTGTGTGTATATCTTTGTGCCAGTGTATCTGTGTGTGTGTGTGTGTCAGTGTGCGTACGTGCCAGTGTGTATATCTGTGAGTCAGTGTGTGAATCTGTTTCAGAGTGCGTACGTGCCAGTGTGTGTATATGTTGGTGTGTCTGTTTGTTAATATGTATGTATATCTGTTGAAGTGTGTATGTGCAGACATCCCAGCAATCAAACACCAACACAACATGCAAACAAACCCCTGCAAAAAGGACATACAAAGACACCCCTGAACTCCTACTCTAAAAGTATATACAAACACTCAAACATACCCATCACTCAAACACCAATAATACACACAAATGTACATCGGCATGTAAAATCTAAAACTACATCCAAACACACCATTACACATAATTGCAAGCATAATATACAAACACACCCCTGCAGGGCCGGCCTTAGGGGTGTGCGAGCTGTGCGGCCGCACAGGGCGCCATGGAGCAGGGGGTGCCCTGTGGCCAACACAGCTCACACATGGCTGGCCAGGATTAAAAAAAAGAAATTTGCGGAGGGGGCGGGGTGATGACGGGTGCGGGGGGAAAGGGGGGCGCTGTGAAGATTTTTTGCACAGGGTGCCTAAAGGCCTAAGGCCGGCCCTGCACCCCTGTATTAAAATGCTAAAATGATTTACAAATATCAGCTCTGCACACAGAAGCACACCTGCTACTAAGTACTACAATCTGTTTACTATTTGTAGAAATTTACGAAAAAAGAAACCCTTACGCTCTGTTAATTAAAAAAATTGTGCTACTGCGCAAATTTTTTTCGGGGGGTTCCACGATGTTGGTGCACTATGTCAAAGTGCTCCATGGGAAAAATTAATTGGGAACCCCTGCACTAGTGACTGCAATTATACTTTTTATTTTCTTGGCCATTGCCTCCAAATTCCCCCTGCTACCTCTCGTCCGAACGCCCCATTTTAACATTTAGATGGTAAACTCACGGGCTAGCTAGTATAAAAGAGCTTCAATTGCTAGATCTCTGCTCATGGGCAGGGCCCGTCTCTATGAACAAACAGATGCACCAATGAACAAAACGAACAAACAATATAACATAATGAAGTTAAAAAAAAAGAGAGAAAATATCCTAAAATGCGAAAATAAGAATATAAATAAACTATGTTTAACTGGATGCTTTTGCTTTTGTATTGGTTTGGTTATATTGTACTGTCTTTACCCCTAATTGTACAGTGCTGTGGAATATGTTGGCGCTTTATAAATGCAGATAACAATAATAATAATAATTATTTTTATTATCATAATATAATAACCAGGCTTATATAGAGAAACATTCACGTTTCTTGCTTTTTATCTTCAACCATATAACTGTCATCGTTCTGTTAGTGGCATATGGAACGAACCAGCAACATACCGCATTCTATCTATAGATTTTGCAAACTCAAGAAAAAATAGGAAATGAGAATTAAAATGCTTACATTTCTTTTCTATTCTCAAACCTCAATCTCCAAGTTACAAGCATCTTAAAAGGAACACTACAGGGTCAGGAACACAAACATGTATTTCTGGCCCTCTAGTGTTAATAAAACCATCTAGCTCCCCTGGCCCCCTCTTGCCTCCCTAAATATAGTAAAACCATACTTTATTGCTGCGGCTGGCTCTGCCTCGATCATCATCAAATGTGATTCTCTCAGCCAATCACAATGCTTTCACATAGGAAAGCTTCGGATTGGCTGAGAGTGTCAAGGAGGCAGGTCAGGGGCAGACCCAGCACAAGTCAAACACATCCCTGGCCAATCAGAATTTCCCCATGGAAATGCATGGAATCAATGCATCTCTATGGAGAAGGTTCAGAGTCTCCATGCAGAGGGTGGAGACACTGAATGTCAGTCACACTGTGCAGCACTGCCCCAGGAAGCACCTCTAGCAGCTATCTGAGAAGTGGCCAGTGAAGTTATCACTAGGCTGTAATGTAAACACTGCATTTTCTCTGAAAAGATAGTGTTTACTTCTAAAAGCCTGAAGGGACGGACTATACTCACCAGCACAAATTCAATAAGCTGTAGTTGTTCTGCTGACTATAGTGTCCCTTTAAATGTTACTTTTTGTTTGTTCTTTATTGTACGTATTGGGGCTGATGTGTGCTATAGTCATTGTTGCCACCCAGGAGTAGTGGGATTTTAAGTACATTAAGGGCTTAATTTTGTATGTTGGTATTTGCCTTTGTATTACACAGCCGTGTTACAGTGCTGTCATTTACCCAATGTGTTCTCCATTAAGGGTTTATAAGTGTGTAGGGGGTTTAGAAAAATACCCCTATCTGTCTCATTAGAGATTTTTCCTTATAGCTGAAGACAGCAAGGTAAATTGTTATTGAAGGACTCACCTAAGAGGTTTTACCTTGAATTGGCAGGTGAGCTTACACTTGATTGGCCATTGGAGTGATACTAAAAAAAACCCTCCAGTTATTTAAATGTACATAGGGCTTTGGTATTGGGTGCAAGTACATTTTTTCGTTGTTTTTTTTATTGTATGTATAGGGGCTGATAGTATTTGCTGCCGCCCAGGAGTAGTGAGAGTTTGAATGTTTTTATCTATAAATATGTACTTTAAAGACTTAACAATATTCTATACTTATATTTTTGGTCACTGGTACGTAAACTTTGAACATTTTAGGAATGAGGAGCTCAGGACAAGAATTCTCTGACTCTGACATGATTTGTACAGCACTGTCCTAATTAAGGTATAATGCTCGGAGGACGGACACTTGCACGTGTCTCAAGTTAGAAGCTAAACAGGTAGAGTCTCCTGTTGGCCCCCGGATGACAGAGTTTGAAGCTACTGTGGGGCAGATCGTGCCAGATGTGTAACGTTGGCGATAAACGTTATGGGAAGGCACTGGAGTTAACATACAAGGTAATAGTGTGAAGATCACAGGATATGATTCAGATAAAAACACGAGTAAAGAAGACGTCAAGTGAAACACCAATCACCAATCTTAAAATATATTAGGTATGTTGCCCCTGAAAACATACCTGATAGAAGCCTCCAAAGCATAAACTAACAAATGGTGATTTCTGCTTAAAGTTAAACTATTTGTGTAAATAAACTAAAAAATGCATAAACTATGGCAAAAGAAGTGGCTGATATCATGACAATGACTGGATCTTATACTAAAGATCATAAAGGGATTTTATTACTTTGTGAAATTTTAAATTCCTAGTTCTGTGATTAATTCTGATAGTGGTTTTAGTTTTTAAAAGATATAATTTCAAAGTAAGCTACTCCTTACCTCCCAATGCTTGGGTAGAGTGGTCCGGGGTAATTAAAAGGAAGAGGAAACAGCTGGCTAAGAACATTAAAATGCACAATTATATTAATTTTCAAACATGGACCCATACATATAAAATGCATGTCTGGAAGAATATATGAACCATCTACTTTTTATTTTTTAACTGATCTGTTTACCCCATTACAATAATCATTGCAATAGATTGTCATGATTTAGGGGAACAGAAGTCATCTGATACACTTTTGGAAGGAATGTTGACTATGTCTACAGAATACAAATATGTATTAACCTGATATCTGCTGACATCAGTTCAGTAAATACCAGCAATATTGAATACTGACGTTTTATTTTAAATGTTGTTTAGTAATAATTATTAAAATAATAATATTCAAAACAAGATCTTGTGTGATGTGATTTTATATATTTTTTTTAGATTGATTAACATGAAGAAATAATCCACAGATAGAGCTAAACGTGACTATCTATAGGGCCTTGAGACTAAAATGTATTTCACATTTTAATTTAGCTTAGTTTTAATACTTTAGGGGATAAGTGGATAGCTGCTCTGTGAAGCAGCACTGAAAAATAAGTTGACGAGGATCTGACAAGTTGCAAAGATTTTAAGGAAAATGTTGATTCAGAGAACATGAAAAAGTATAGAACAGCTTTAGAAGGACTAGAGGCTGGAAGTGATCAGATTGTGTATGGGTGTTATATGTACAATAATTGTATGATAACAGATCTAAGCAATCGTCTTTTGCTCTTTTTGTTTTCTGTTGTCAGTGTTTGGGTAGCATTGAATGACGAAACAGTTTTTTTTTTAAATATATATTTTATTAAGGAAGGACCGTCTCAGTACACACAAATGCATGTACATTCTATAAAGCTTAACAGAGGAGCCAACATGATTATAAATTATAATTATTTAATTATCTATTAATATATCAGTGTGGTGCAGTAGACATTGCTTACTTAGATTTCTGTAAGGCTTAATGGGTAAGGCAGTGGCTGAGTGACAGGCAACAGAGGGTTGTAGCCAATGGAGTATATTCAAAGCTTGGGCTTGTCACCAGTGGGGCACCGCAGGGATCTGTACTTGGACCCATTCTCTTTAATATTTATATTAGTGATATTGCAGAAGGTCTTGATGGTAAGGTATGTCTTTTGCTGCTGATACAAAGAAATGTAACAGGGTTGATGTTCCAGGAGGCATAAGCCAAATGGCAAATGATTTAGGTAAACTTGAAAAATGGTCAGAGTTGTGGCAGCTGACATTTAATGTGGATAAGCGCAAGATCTTGGACGTAAAAACCCAAGGGCAGAGTACAGAATATTTGATAGAGTCCTAACCTCAACATCTGAGGAAAGGGATTTAGGGGTAATTATTTCTGATGACTTAAAGGTAGGCAGACAATGTAATAGAGCAGCAGGAAATGCTAGCAGAATGCTTGGTTGTATAGGGAGAGGTATTAGCAGTAGAAAGAGGGAAGTGCTCATGCCATTGTACAGAACACTGGTGAGACCTCACTTGAAGACCGTATCTCCAGAAAGATAATGATACTAAACTGGTTCATGAATTGCAAGATAAAACTTACCAGGAAAGGTTAAAAGATCTTAACATATAAAGCTTGGAGGAAAGTCGAGAAAGGGGGATATGATAGAAACATTTAAATACATAAAGGGAATAAACACAGTAAAGGAGGAGAGTATATTTAAAAGAAGAAAAACTACCTCAACAAGAGGCCATAGTCTTAAATTAGAGGGGCAAACGTTTAAAAATAACATCAACAATTATTACTTTCCTGAGAGGGTAGTGGATACATGGAATAGCCTTCCACCTGAAGTGGTAAAGGCTAACACAGTGAGGGAGTTTGAGCACGAGTTGGATAGGCATAAGGCTTCCCCTAGACTTAAGATAAGGCCAGGGACTAATGAAAGTATTTAGAAAATTGGGCAAACTAGATGGGCCAAATGGCTCTTATCTGCCGTCACATTGTATGTTTCTCTTATAAATTTCAGGCATTGCTCACGTCCCAATTCCAAGTACCCTCAAGTATCAGAGAGGAACTGGTGTAATAGAGGACCACCTATCCCAAATCCCGTTGCCTTTATTTTTCATGTAAGTCCCATCACAACCCTAATGTGACGAGAGCAATCTCACCACATTTCATTGGAGATGCCTGGTTGCCTGCCTGTTGCCTCTGGACTATGGCCCCATGTTAAAAAGCCTTCTTTTCCCCTGCAGAAAAGGCTTATTCATGCCTTTCTGCCTGGTGGTCGGTAGATTAAATCTACCGAACTAACGCACGAATGACTGGACCACCTGGGAGCTGGAGTGTGTCGGCAATTTACCTCCCAGAAGCTGCAGTTAACCACAGCTTAATTGACAAATGCTGGGTGGCCTTTGTTCGGTTGCCGAACACGTGGCAGCGGCCATTTTAAAGTCGTGAACGGCCAGTGGTGTTCAGCGCCCAAACTATGGAACTGTAAACGGACACTTATTTGCTCGAACACCGCTGAGCCGTCAGCCTCCTTGCTTCCGCATTCGGTCATTTAACCGGATGCCTGTTCATTCGGTCATTTAACCGTACGAACAGCAATACCCCAGATAGCCATCCCGTGGAGTCTATTCGTATGGAGAACAGACTTTGTGAACACTTTTGACTCCACGATTGGACTGTGTGCATAGGATCTGAGCGCTATTCGGTACTTTGGTGCGCTCAGATCCCAGCTATCTGGGGATGGCTTACATGTATATATTTGGTGTGACAAATGTAACATTGTGTATTTTATTGTATTTTAGTGTTTTATTGTAACCATGTGGTTAATGGAGTTTTGCCTCTGTCCTTGGAGATACTTGGATTACTTCCCAATTATCTCCAGGATAGAGGGGAGGGACTGTAATGTACTGTGGGAGTGTTTTAACCCTGTATGCCTGTGATTGGTCATTTTACCATTTGTGTCCCAGTCTTCCATCTGGTCCCCTAGGGGAGTGTCCACCAGGTGGAAGACCTGCATAAATACCGAGCAGGAAGCCCACAATAAAACCAGACCACTGCTTGACCCTCAACACGGAGCTCTGTCTCGTTCTTGGGGGGATTTACTGTATGCTGATAGAGACTGATTGCTAGGAGTGTAAGCCGCTTGGGTGCTTTTCCTATTCGTCTGCTAGCAGCTATTCGTGAGGTTCCAGTTCGGGAGTTTAGAGTGCTATTTTGTATGCAGTTCGGGAGTTTGGCGCATTCCCTTATATGCGGTTCGGGAGTTTGGTGTTCTGCAGTAGCTGTGCCTGTATCTCCGGAAGGGGAAGATCTACTAAACGGCGGTTTAACCCTTTTATGCCTGGGGGTGCGTAACACCTAATATAGAAGATCAATTTCTGTATTAGCCCAAAGCCAAGCGAGGGGCTAGGCACTAGGTGCTAGCCCAATTATTGTCAATTCACTCTACTGGTTTGATACAATTGGGAGGTTGGCACATATGGACTCTTTCCACTGAATGCACTAAAGACTATCCTGTAAGCATTTTTTTTAATCACAGCAGATTTTACGAAGATATCTAGGGGTACAGAGTACATATTAGGGAGATATATTAAAAGTTTGCCAGTATTCCAGAAGGCGGATATCGAAGGAGGAATGTGAGCGGTTTTGCCATTTAGGGCCAGATATTTTCAAACAGTATTTTAAATGTGTTTGCACTTGTTTTATAAAGCAGTATCACAGATAATGGGACTCCTTATGTAGGAGGGAATACAGCTAGCAGGCATGCCAGGGGACATTGAGTCATTATTTCCTTGTTTTACACAGTATCTTTTCTAAAAGTAATTTCATTCTAGGAGGAAATTGACCTAGATTACCATTGTTTTTCTTTCCTTTATATTTTATATTATCCTCCTTTAACTATTGCAACAATTTGAACAACAATAAGACACACTACTCTATAATTCTAGTTTTGTATAATAGAGTCCTCACAAACATATACAGACACTTCACCACTCATCTATAATTTTCCACACACACAAAATGTATCAACACACATAGACACAAAATATTACGCAAATATGTTATTATTCATATAAGGACAACCACTAGAACCACACACAGACAACATATGTATGCATACATGCTTTCAGACATAGAACCAATGACACACATATATAAAAACAATCACTCAGATACGCAGATGTACAGTAACACAACTTCATAGACACATGCATACACTAACTTCAATACTTAGGTTTGTCTTTCCTGTTTCTCCCCCTACCTCTTGGATTGACCTGCTCATTCAGTGTCTTCTTCTCTAGTTCCTCCTTCCCTTACCTTTGCTCGGTTAAAGTTCCTCAAGGCATTGTACAGGAACATCTTATTTTCTCCATTTATACTGCCTTTCTTGGTGAGCTAATATCATCCTATGGCTGTATGCTGATGATATCCATCTACATCTCCTCACTTGATCTTTTTCCCGGTCTGCTGGAAAGTGTCACTGACTGCCTATGCTCTGTCTATGACTAGATTGCTTTGCAATTCTTAAACCGCTATATGAATTGTAATTGTAATTATGTGTCCATATGGCTCTTCGAAGATACAGAATTCGACCAGAGGTCGGCCTAAATTCAGACACACTGCAATTCATCCAAAACCAAATGCACAAGTCTAATAATAAGTTAATAAAATTATTTTCTCAAAACTAAAAACAAGGAAGACAAAACAAAAAAACTTGGTCACATAGGTCAGCACTTTTCCATATCGCAAAGATTGGTCTCCTGGTAGTGCAGAGCATGTGGAGGTTATGACAGAACTACCACGGTCACAGGGTTTGCAGCCACGAGGGGCCCGTCACTCCAGGGGGCCCGGCCGCCCTGCTGCCCTGCTGACGCCTGCAACCATGGGCCTGGATGGCAGGTGCCTACTCTGCCGATATATACAGAGGGGTGGACAGAAGGCATTAGTTGATTTCACAGTTCCTCTCTCCTCCCTTGCATGCCCTTTGTAATGCCGTGAATCGGAATATGACAATTCTGGCCCTGGCTTACTAAACGGCGCACAGGAGGAGAAAGGAGGGTGGGTGAGACACGTGGAGGGGTTGTGGGGTGGGAAAGACACATGGAGAGGTTGTTGGGTGGGAAAAACACATGGGGGTCTGGGAGGTGTGAGAGACACATGGAGGATTGGAGAGACACATGGAGGAGCTGGGAGGGATACTAAATTGCACACAGTAGGAGAGAGGAACTGTCACAGCACAGCCCCATGGAGAGGACCCTGACCAGCTCTCCCAAAGGTAGTGAGGCTGGCTGGGCCTTAAAAAAGTAAAATTAATTTGTGAGTGTGCAAGAATGTGTGTGTGAGTCTGTTTGTCTGTCAGTGTGTGTCTGCCAGTGTGTGTGTGTTGTCTATCAGTGTGTGTGTCTGTCAACATATGCGTGTCTGTCAGTTTGTATGTTTCTGTCAGGTTGTGGTCTGTCTGTCAGCATATGTGTGTGTCTGTGAGTGTATGTGTGTGTGTCTGTCAGTGTGTGTGTGTCTGTCTGTCAGCGTGTGTAGGTGTGGGAAAGACACAGGGGGGCTGGGAGGTGGGAGAGACACATGGAGGGCCTGGGAGCTGGGAGATACACATGGGGAATTGAAAAGACACATGGAGGAACTGTGGGGAATGAGACACGTGAAAGGGGCTGGCGGGGAAGAATGAGACAGTGGAGGGGCAGGCGGGACGATGAGACACAATTTTCGCACTGGGGCCCGGTGGTTTCTAGTTACGCCTCTGTGTGGAGAATAATTTAAAAGTTGATTAATTATTTTCACTGAATTGTATTGAGTAAGCAGATAAAAAAAAACAAGAAATCATCCTGTGGTTTTAATAGTTGCTGAAACCCGCTAAATCCTGCTGTGGTTAAAAGAAGAACTAAATCCCAGGTGGTATGTTAAGCACGCAGAATAACACACATAAAGGGACACTCCACTACCCAGATACAAAACAAAATAAAAATCAATATTTAGTTTATATATCCTGAATGAAAACATGCATGCATTTATTGCTACACTCAGGGCCGGACTGGGGATACGAAGCAGCCCTGGAAAAAAATCTATGCCAGCCCCATAAGTCATTGTGCTATGTAGGGTGTATATATATATATACACACACACACATATATATACACAATTGAAATAGTTGGCTGCACTCTCGGATTTCCTGAAAATGTAACTTTTATTGAAATATTTAAGAGAAGATCAATGTTTCAGTCCCTCTTGTGGACTTTCGTCAGGATCAGTTGATCTTCTCTTAAATATTTCAATAAAAGTTACATTTTCAGGAAATCCGAGAGTGCAGCCAACTATTTCAATTGCCTATATATATATATATATATATATATATATATATATAGGCAATTGAAATAGTTGGCTGCACACTCATGCTTACTACAGACAAGCTCACTGTACACACATACTCACCACAGACAGGCTCCGACACACCCATGCTCCTTACAGACAAGCTCACTAACACACACACACATATGATCCCTACAGACAAGCTCACTGACACACATACAAGCTCACTCACTAGCAGGCACACACACACACACAAACTCACTAGCAGGCACACACACACAGAGGCAGACAGTCACTGACACCCAGGCAGACAGCCACACACACACACACTGGCAGACAGTCATTGACACCGATGCAAACACCCACACATACAAAGACAGGCAGACAGCCACACACATACACAGACAGACAGCCACACACTCACACACAGGCAGACAGTCACACACACACATGCAGACAGTCACACACAGACAGTCACACGCAGACCAGACAGTCACACACTCACACAGACAGTCACACATTCACACAGGCAGTCACACACAGACAGTCACACACTCACACAGACAGTCACACACTTACACACTCACATTCAGTCACACAGAGACAGTCACACACTCACAGGCAGTCACACACTCACACAGAGACAGTCACACACTCACACACAGTCACACACTCACACACTCACAGGCAGTCACACACAGACAGTCACACACTCACACAGAGACAGTCACACACTCACACACAGTCACACACTCACAGGCAGTCACACAGAGACAGTCACACACTCACAAGCAGGCACACACTCACACAGAGACAGTCACACACTCACACAGACAGTCACACACTCACACACTCACAGGCAGTCACACAGAGACAGTCACACACTCACAGGCAGTCACACAGAGACAGTCACACACTCACACAGAGACAGTCACACACTCACAGGCAGTCACACACTCACACACAGTCACACACAGACAGTCACACACTCACAGGCAGTCACACAGAGACAGTCACACACTCACACTCACACACTGACCTCCTTCTTACCTCCTGCTTGGAGCTCCTGGAGGCCGGTTGTTGGGGAAGCAGGGACTCCTTCCTGCTTCCCATGCTGCAGTCAGCCGGGCCCTGCCGTAGGTAAGCCCCGCCGCCGCCGCACGCTAAGCCCCGCCCTGTCACACTAAGCTCCGCCCCCGACACAAATTTTATTTTTATTTTTATGAAAGGCCGTGTGTGAGCTGTGCGGCCAGCTCCCCCTGCTCCCATGGGGCTCTGTGCGGCCAGAGCTGTCAGCCTAATGATTAGGGCTGTCAGACCGGCCCCAGGTGCCGCGGCCCACCGGGAAATTTCCCGGTATCCCGGTGGGCCAGTCCGGCCCTGGCTACAGTATATCCAAAAACTGCAGATCTCTTGTCCTCCACTTCTTCCACAGTCCAGTGGGAGATTAACTTGAATTAGATTTAGGTAGGGGACATGTGGGGACATTTGGGAGGCAGCTTCTAGGGCAGGGGTAGGCAACCTTTTAGTAGCACTGTGCCGATATAGGATTTTGATGTCCCGTAGCGTGCCGATCCTATTTTTTTTAATTGAGGTGTGTATACTGCTGTATTCTGCTTGTGTTCTTTTTACTGTAATTGCTTTGTATCGTTGTATTTGTGCGTATATGAGCTATTATATTGTTATTGTAAATGTTCATTAGTAATTTAGGGTATCGTGTATGATACATATGAATGTGGGCTGTGTATGGGGGCTGCTTGTGGAATTGTGTGTGGATGGATATGTCACATTGTGTGTTTGGTAGTGTGTGGGGGCTGTTTGGGGTATTGTATGTGAGAGACTGCATGTGGGTTTGTGTGCATGTATGTGGATTGTTAGTGGTGTTGCGTTTGTGGGGATTGTGTGTAGGCTGTTCGTATTATTTGTATGAGGGGAGGGTTATTCTGCAGATCTAGCAGTGTGGGTGGCTTCCCTGGGTTCTAGTGGGGACCAGGCTGGCCAGGTACAAGTCAATGCATAAATTGAGGGTTGCCCTTCACTACCTCTTCGTATTAGCAGATATCTGAAGTTTTACTGGGACTCCTGATAGACCAGAGTGCATTTGGCTCTAGCAGCCTTGAGTGCCGTGGAAAGACACCTCGAGTGCCATGCATGGCACTAGTGCCGTAGGTTGCCTACCCCTGTTCTAGGGTCTTGGTTTGTGTACACCACACCAGCTAAACTGTTCAGGCAGTGGCGTAAACACAATCCATGGGGCCCAGGTGCGAAAATTAATCCGTGGGCCCCCTTCCATCCCCCCGCGCTAACTCTGCGTGGGCCGGGGCCGCAACACATGGTGGCGGGCATCTGGTCACAGGGGTTGCAGGGCTGCGACCCCTGCGACTGCGATATGTACGCCACTGCATGCAGATACATACACTTAAAGGACCACTATAGGCACTCAGACACTTCAGCACAATGAAGTAGTCTGGGTGCCAGGTCCCTCTAGTTTTAACCCTGCAGCTGAAAGTTTCATAGAAACTGCTATGTTTCACTGAGGGTTATTCCAGCCTCTAGTAGCTGTCTAACTGGCAGCCGCTAGAGGCGCTTCCGTGATAGTCACTGTGAAAATCACAGTGAGAAGACGCTGGACATCCATAGGAAAGCATTGACTAATGCGTTCCTATGGGTGGTTTGAATGCACGCTCTTGCCGCACGTGCGCATTCGGAGCTGAGAGGCGGATCAGGGCGGAGAATTCCCCAGCGCCAAGGGAGCCTGGCGCTGGAGAAAGGTAAGTGCTGAAGGGGTTTTAACCACACACACTCTCACGAACAGACGCATACACACTAGCTAACAGACACACACATTTACTGACAGACACACACTCAGTGACAGACATACATACACTCTCACTGACAGACAGACATACACACTCACAAAACATACACTCTCACTGACAGACACCAAACAGACTCACTAACAGACACACACTAAGACACACCCAAACTAACACGCTCAGTAACAGACACACACAGTAACACACTCACTGACACACACTGACCCTCACTAGCAGACACACACACAAATTAACACAAAACTAGACACACTAGCAGACACACACTCAATAACAGACACACACACAACTAACACACTCAGTAACAGACACACACACAGTAACACACACACACACACTGACACACAAAAACTAACACACACACTAACACACATATACACACACACACACACTCATATATATATATATTTTTAATTTAACCCCCCAGCCTCCCTACCTTTGGGAGTGCTGAGGGGATTCCCTGGGGCCCAGTGGGGCTGCTGAGCAGCCGGTCCTGCAGGCGGCGAGGGAGCACTCTCTGCTCAGCTTCCTCGCGCGCTGCTTACTGATGCCGGAGCCGGAATGACATCATATTCCGGCTCCGGCATCACTGCTGTGCGTGCTACAGAGCTGGGCAGAGAGCACTCAGGGGAGAATGCTCCCTCGTGCGCCCGCCATGCAATGCCACTGTCATCCTAGAGGGGCCCTGAGGCTGGCAAACTGGCGTATATACCCGGTCGCAGGGCAGGGCCGGGCCCGGTCACAGTTGCGACTGCGGTATGTACACCAGTGTGTTCAGGATGGGGAAAGTCCCTCCACTGAGCTAAACAAACCAGGAAGTAACTGGAGCGTTGTCTGATTGACAGCCTGGGGGTGTAAAACGGTTTCTTTTGAAATGTTCACTTTTTTGTAAAGTAGAAAATGAGGACATACTCAACACAAAAAGCACGTAAGCAAGATTTTACTGTCAGTGAGTGTGTGTATCTGTCAGTAAGCGTGTGTCTGTCAGTAAGTTTGTGTTTGTTGGTGAGTGTACGTGTCTGTTGGTGAGCATGTGTATCTGTCAGTGTGTGTGTGTCTGTCAGTGACAGTGTGTGAAGCTACTTGCTCATGTTAAAATAACCTATCAGCCATCCTGAAGCTATACAGCCGATGTTCACTGTCCAAGATTATATATGTACAGCAATCCCATTGAAAACAAGACCACTACCTTTCCCAATCACTGCAGGCATTGGGAATTGCAGCAAAGGTGTGTCTTTGAGTCAGTGATTGTCAGTGTTAGTGATTGTGTGTGTGTCTGTCAGTCAGTGAGTGTGTGTGTCTGTCAGTGAGTTTGTTTCCAGTCAGTGAAGTTATGTGTCATTCATTGAGAGTGTAAAAATGAAAAGGAACCGCACACAATTCTCTTAAGAAAGGGTACTTAACTGTACCAAGGGCCAGCACAAGTCCAGAAGGTATAAATACCAGTATAAGAAAAAAGGGTCCAGGCACTCCAATGTCTTCAGGCACCTTTATTGGAACATGTGGAACACTGCATTGTTTTGACTCCCAAACTTGACAAAGACTCCGTTGGTAGTTGAAACGTTGCAGTATTCCACATGTTCCAATAAAGGTGCCTGAAGACATTGGAGTGCCTGGACTCTTTTTCTAATAATGGTATTTCTTAATGAGAGTGTATTTCTTAATGAGAGTGTGACTGACAGGGTGTGTCTATCAGTGTATATCTTTCAGTGAAAGTGTGGGACTTTCAGTAAGTATGTGTCTGTCAGGGATTGTGCATCTGTCTGTCAGTGAGTGTGTTTCAAAGCAGTGAGATTGTGCGTCTGTCATTGAGAGTTTGTGTCTGCCAGTGTGCATCTGTCAGTATGTCTCTCTCAGTGAGAGTGTGTGACTGTCAATGAGTGTGTGTTTGGTTATAAAAATGAGCATTTTTGAGTGAAAACCAGTACTTAATGATGTACTTAATGACCAATAGAAAATGGGAAGTTATAAAACTTGGCAAGAGAATAGCAAACTCCAGTACAAAATCGCTGAATTGGAAACTAACTGAGTTGGAGATTCTTTACAATTTAGTTATTTTGCAATTTTAAATCATGAGAAATTCCCCAAATTACCAGTTTAATGAAAAACAAGTGTGTAGAAATCTTTTCACATATAAATAATATAAAAGTTATACATACAGGGTTATTCACTAAATTCAGAATTTTGGTGAATTAAATCTGAATTCAAAATACAAGCAAAAGTAACTGAAGATTGGAATTCTTCAACTTTATCCTTAGTTTTCCAATTCTATTTAATTTGTTAGAATTTGGTGCTTAGTATATAACCGTTACAGCAAAGTTTACAGATAGATAGATCTAGCCCATTAAACTGTCTTAAGAAATTACCCTTTAATGTGTTGCAGAATATATTAATATATGATCAATTGAAACAAAATGCAAGGGCCGCAAACCTTATATTTAGAAGATATTACAATGTTTAATTTTTGCTTATTTATTTATTCTGCCTCCACTGATGACATCACTGACCCTCCACTAAGCACTGCGATACTTACTAACACACACTTTGTAAATTCTTCACTGTAGTGGTTATGGTGTAAGTAGTGCCTTGGCATCCCCAATTGTAAGTAGTCAATCAATGTTACCTGTGGTCTCCCTGTCTCCTGAAAGCTCTCTATCTGACCTAAGCTTAGCAGTGCTTATTGAACCACCTGGAGGTTAGTTCCTGTTTTTTTTTTTTTTATCAATGCAGGATTTAGCATTTGCCAGCAACTGAGTATTGGTATTAAAACCACAGGATAAGTTCCTGTTTTTTTATCTGCTTACTCTATTCTACTCAGTGATTTTTGCATTGTTTTGCATTCGGGCAGTGGAGTGTCTCTTTAACCCCTTCAGGACGGGTGACGGGCGAAGTCCGTCATCCTGGGGATACCCTTAACGACGGGTGACGGACCTAGTCCGTCACGCGGTAAAATTAACCCCAGATCGCCGTGATCGCAGCGATCGCGGGGTTAATGGTGCTCCGGTCTGCCTCTGTATTAGAGGCAGACCGGGAGCACCCGATCAGGCTGCCCCAGCACCGGTGCTCGCTCTGACAGGCTGTCCCACCCCCCTTTACCCATTTTAATAAAAAATTAACCCCTTCCCTGCCAATTGATCACTGACTGCAGTGATCAATTGGCAGGGATTACATTTTACTATGATCTGATTTTTGTTTTAACAACTGAGGGTTAATTCTTTTTTTTTTTTAACCCTCAGGGGTTAAATTCATTTTATTAATTAATTTAAGTATTTTAAGATGATAAATTTAGCTAGCTGGGGTGGGTGGAAGTTAGTGGGGAATTAAAAAAAAATTAAAATAAGCTTTAAAAAGTTCAAAATTAAGTCAAAAAAAAGTTTTAAGAACGTTTAAGTAAACTATAAAAAAAAACACCCCCCTTTAGCAAGTCCAAATAAAAATTAACCCCGTCCCTGCCAGTCGATCACTGCTTACAGTGATCAAAATACAGATCACAGTATTATACTGTGATCTAATCTTTTTTAACCCCTGACTATTAACTTTTATTTATTTTTCTAACCCTCAGGGATTCAATTTATTTAGTTAACTAATTTAAATAGTTAACTCGTCTGTCACTCGTCATTAAGGGGTTAAACATGCCATTCAAACTTCATGGCAGCTTTCCAAAATGTGCTTGTTTCGGTAGCAGTGATGGTGGTATATTGTTGAAACAACACACGATATCCGAAGTGGTATAAATTGCAACGTAGCTGTATGAAAGCACAGACACTTAGTGGCAGAGGCATAATACATTTTTATTGTACCGAAAGAGTTATTATGAAACTATTCGAATCTGCAACTGCAACATGATGTTTTATCGTGTTTATTTCTGGGAGGTTTGACAAATCCTGTGCGAGCAAATTTCATAACAATAGAATATAATGAGTACCAAAGGGAGTGTTATTTCAAGGTAATACAGCACACGTATGTTATTTATTAGTTTTTATTTATTTGCTTGGTTTATCCTGCAGACAAATGGACCTTGGGTCATTGTCACCACGTGTACTTTATAAACCAAAGGCCCCCTATGGTATCTTAAACCAGGAGGTTTATAGTCTAAATAGGAAATGATGGCGAATTAAGAATTTTACACTGGGATTGTAACATTTCCCAGCTAGATTCCAAACTTGGCATTATGCAGTCCGTTGTAAACTCACAGTAACTTGTTCTCTACAGAGAAAATCAGTTTTTTGGGGTGAAAATGTCACTGCTACTGACACTATACATACTGTGCGGTCTCATAATCCATAGGCACCAGTCAAGCTTAGCATTGGCCATGCATGCTGTCAATCAAATAAACCCTTTCTGTCATAGTGCGGAGCAACTTGATGGACTGTTTCCTTCCTTGGCGCTGGAAAGGCAAACTACAGTTATTTACATTCAATATAAATTCTGCAATGACTTGCAAGAGACCATCTTGCTCCTTCTCACATGAAAAAATAATTAAATTAATATTTCTCTTTTATTTTTCAGCCAAAAGAAGTGGCAAAAAAATACCCAAAGCCAACCAATCGCAGTGACTCTGCAGACGACTTTCCGTCAATATAAATATAACCAGGAAGCACATGTGACAATGAGACTTGGCTACAGTGGAGGCTCTTTAAGACAACAAGAACAAATAATAATTCAACTATTTTATTATTTGTTTTTTTTCTTTAGCATAAACTCTCCATCCATGTTACAAAGGGTGTGTAACTTTGTGTGTTCAAGGAGGCAAGCACCTTGGAAACC
The DNA here is from genome assembly GCA_933207985.1 of Pelobates cultripes. Classification (NCBI taxonomy): domain Eukaryota; kingdom Metazoa; phylum Chordata; class Amphibia; order Anura; family Pelobatidae; genus Pelobates; species Pelobates cultripes. The sequence goes on along the minus strand of OW240912.1, from coordinate 398,420,553 downwards.
ACTAGCCTCCGGGGAGGTAGGGGGTATTAACAGACTGGCCATCCTCTGCACACACTAAGCAGAGGAATATTTCAATGTTGCCTTACGGACATGGGTGCCTACATACTCCATACATACTCTATATAGATTTAAAAGCTATCCGGGCTATTTTATTAAAACAGAGGCAACGTTTAGGCTCCAATCAGAGCCATGGCATGAGAAAGGCTCGGACTGTGGCTGAAACATTGCCTCTATTTCAATAAAAAATCTACCTTTGGATATAACCCTTTGAGTGCCCAGACTCCAATTCTATACATTATTTGGTTAACATATTTAGATCCCCTGTGTCAGCGAATAAAATAATTACATATGAGGCGGAGGGAGAAGAGGGCCATTTACCAGCCCCTCTGTTAATATTATTGCCTGGGACCCTGTGTTGTCTATTTTTATTAATTCCACTAACTGCAGTGTTGATTAAGAGATAACCTTTGTCCTCTCAAGAATAATGCCAGGGATACTACCAGACATGTTTTTTTGCTTTATATTGTTTCCTGTTTGAATTACATTATTATCTTGTTTTTTTTTTTTGTGTTATTTAACGATTTTCACCATATTTTGTCATGACTTTATAAAACTGAAAGGATTATTCACTACAGTAAGAATTGTCAGGAATTCAAAATGAATTTACAATGAAAATAACATTTTAAGGAACACTATAGGGATAAGGAACACAAACATATATTCCTGTGTTAAAATCACTATCTAGCCACCTTGCCCCCCTGAATATAGTAAAATCTTACATGTATCCCACTCTGCTGCTGCTGGCTCTGCCCCTGATCTGCCTGCTTAGCTGACATAATCAGAAGTGGAGATCTGAGCCAATCACAATCCTTTCCCATAGGAAAACATTGAATTGGCTGAGATTGCCAAGGAGGCAGATCAGGGGTAAGCCCGCACAAGCCAAACACAGCCCTGGCCAATCAGCATCTCCTCATAGAGATTAATTGAATCAATGCATCTCTATGAGGAAAGTTCAATGTCTCCATTGCAGAAAGTGGAGACAGTGAATGTCAGTCACACTGTGCAGCACAGTCCCAGGAAGCACCTCTAGTAGTCATCTGAGGAGTGGCAAGTGGAGGTTGTAATGTAAACACTGCATTTTCTCTGAGAAAAAAAGCCTGAAGGGACTGATTATACTCACCAGAACAAATACAATAAGCTGTAGTTGTTCTGGTAACTGTAGTTTATCTTTAAGGTCAAAAAAGCCAAACTTAAGTTTATTTATTTTAGCCTAAAATTTGAATTTCACTGTGAATCCATCTTAACCTGTGAATCATTAAGCATAATCATTGGATATATCAATTTTGGGTAGGGGACTCTCTTTGTATCTCTTTGAGGTTTAGGTGTGGGGGTAATATACAGGTTTATTGGTGATTAGAATCTCCCGATATACCCTGTCTGTACCCACCCCCCCTTTTACATATCCCCCATCCCCCTCCCCCTCTTTTCCCCTCATACCTGGTTACTGTTTTTATACCTGCTCTAGTTATTTCCTAGACAAGGGTATCTCTGTGTAACTAAAGCTTCACCTTAGGACCCCCTTGATTCAAGGCATTCCTCCATTTTTTGCTGTGTAATTTTTGGGTTACCCCCTGCTCTTAGGCTCTCCTGAGGACCTACCTGGTATTCCCACGGTTTATGTGGTTATACAGACTGGCCTTCCTTTATCATACTCATTTATCCTCACAACTAGAGTTACTAACTGTAGGGATAATTACTATTACTAAACACCAAATTGTAGTGAAATAAAATCCAATGGCAAAATTGAGGATAAAATCGTAAAGCTTTCATTTTAGCAGAACTGGATAATTTCTCCAAATAAACTGATTTAGTACCAGTTTAACCATTTGTATTTTATAAAATAACTCTGGCAGTGAAATAAGCAGAACTCTTCAATACAATATGAATTGTGACTATATGATCTGGCTAACACAATTTACAGATGAAATTTAATTATCTAGAAAGTGAGATCATCATTTTCCGTGACTTGCTGTACTTTGTATAAAGAAATTAGTCAGTTATTTCATTGTGGGCAACGGCTGTGAGATAATTATTTAGAATGTGATTATAGGTTGGGGAAACTCAATTTTTATCTCTTCTATTCATTTAAAGTGACTCAGATCTTAGATCTTTTAGTTTTAGAAACTGCTGAATCCGTTTTAAAGAGATTTTACACCAGATTTGCACACCATGCTATGTACACAGTCTTTAGTTATCTACCAGTTGACGAACACGTACAATCTACAAACAAACACACAAACTGAAATCCCATTTTATCATGAGAAACAGGCAAATTATTTATCTTCAGATAGAGATCAGCACATATTTAGAAAAATGTCTTGAGAGTCACTGTTATAGAAGGTGGGAGGTGACACAACAGAGGCAGAAATTGCAGCAGTGACTTTAGCACAAAACATTGAAAGCTATTGGGGCCAATTTAAAATTTGTTCATTTTAGTATCATCCAAATCATGGAAGACAAACTCCTCATTGACCTATCTCTGAATTGACCTGAAATATTCCAAGCTATATCCTCTCTGAATTGACCTGAAATATTCCAAGCTATATCCTCTCTGAATAGATCTGAAATATTCCAAGCTATATCCTCTCTGAATAGATCTGAAATATTCCAAGCTATATCCTCTCTGAATAGATCTGAAATATTCCAAGCTATATCCTCTCTGACTGGATCTGAAATATTCCAAGCTATATCCTCTCTGAATGGATCTGAAATATTCCAAGCTATATCCTCTCTGAATGGATCTGAAATATTCCAAGCTATATCCTCTCTGAATGGATCTGAAATATTCCAAGCTATATCCTCTCTGAATGGATCTGAAATATTACAAGCTATATCCTCTCTGATTGACCTGAATCAACTAGAATTAATTAGGGGGGGGGAGGGGGGGAGAGGTGTGTGTGTGCTCAGCAGTCTATGTGTGTATGTATGTATGTATGTATGTATGGACTCAGCAGTCTGTGTGTGTGTGTATGGACTCACACACTCTACGCGCATACACTGCCCCCCATACACACACACTGCCC
>OW240912.1:398352953-398417370 GCA_933207985.1 Pelobates cultripes | reverse complement strand
GCTCCCCATACACACACACCTGCTCCCCATACACACACACTGCCCACCATACACACATACTGCTCCCCCATACACACATACTGCTCCCCATACACACACACTCTACACACATACACTATCCCCATACACACACACTGCTCCCCATACACACACACTGCCCCCATACACTGCCGCCCCGTACACACACATTGCCCACACTCACACACACACTGCAACTGTTACACACATACTGTCCCACACATACATTGCATCCCTGACATACACTGCCGCCCTCACTCACACACTACAACCTTCAAACACACACACAGTTCACACACTGTCCCCTTCACACACACACACACACTGCACCCCTTACACATTGCACCACTCACACACACCACTGCTCCTATGCCCTACTACAGCCCCATTTCCCAGCAGACCTCAGGTAAACTGTTCTTAAACGGTTTGACTATTTACTCTGGGATGGGGTCCCGGCACTATTGATACCATAACCACTACACTAAGCTGTAGTGGTTATTGTGTCTAGATTATTTATTTAAATAATCTACAGATGCCCCTCCAGAGATCAGGCTCTGGATCCGCCACTGCTCAGCAGTCTGTGTGTGTGTGTATGGACTCAGCAGTCTGTGTGTGTGTGTGTGTATGGACTCAGCAGTCTGTGTGTGTGTGTGTGTATGTGTGTGTGTATGGACTCAGCAGTCCGTGTGTGTGTGTGTGTGTGTATGGACTCAGCAGTCTGTGTGTGTGTGCATGGACTCAGCAGTCTGTGTGTATGTATGGACTCAGCAGTCTGTGTTTGTACAGACTCAGCAGAGTCAAACTGCGGCGAGGGCGGGGTTAAATGTGACCCCCTACTTTTGTCCCTGTACCTCCATGTGCCCCCCCTAAAAATGAATCCTAGAGACGCCGCTGCAGTCTGAGCCCATCATCATCCTCATGTCCTCATCTGGTGGTAAGTAGGCAAGCTCATATGTGATGTCACATGGTGGCCAGAGCATATGGGGGGGATGGGGCGGAAATGTTTTGTTTGCCTAGGGCGGAAAAAATCCTTGCACCGGCCCTGACCTCAGTTAGATTACTGCATCCTCCCTTCTAATCACCCAGTATGACGTGTGGCGAGTTCAGGAAGTAAACCTTAAAATAACCAGCGGTGCCTAGCATAATGTATCACACATTATAGTGTGAAGGTTAGCAAATATTGTTTATTCTGATTCCTGAAATGGAATGCACTATGTCCATTAGTGAGGGCTTAATAAATACTGAATGTTTGTCTGCGACTGCACTAGCTCTGTTGTGCATCATGTGTAGAGAAGTTAAACTGGCCTTACACAGAATAGATGTTAAATTTTTAATAACCTATGTATTACATAAACACAACGACCTTAAAGGGATAGTCCAGACCCCTAAAGCATGTCAGCTTGCTGAAATTCTTAAGTGTGAAGAGTGTATCTCTTTTTTTCTTTTTATAAAAGAGATAGCAATAAAAATGTGGAAGTCTGTAATCAGACAGTCACAGAAAGTCTGGGCTGGGGAAGAACAGGAGGGATTGCAAAGGCTTCAGACAAGAGATTTGCAGTTTTTGCAAGTTTTTTTTTTTTTTAGATAGAGCCACGGTAAAATAAAAAATGCATAACTAAATGCATGCATGTTTTCATTGGGGTTATACCTACAAAACAGTGAATTTAATTTTCTTTTGTATTTGGGGTGGAGTGTCCCTTTAACACGAGAACAGCTCAGCAATGTGTAATATGCTACATTAAATATGACACAAGGGTTACATACCAATGGCAGTATGTCAGTCTAGTTCAATTATGGATTATATTATGAAAGGTTTTTTTCCCGCAAGGGACCTTGTTAGGAATATTTTCCAGCATTGCACATTACATAGTGGTTATATGGGCAAGTATGCAATATGACTGGGCTACTGATAGCGTGATTAGCCAAATATGAGTATGTTATTACAGAGGATAATATAATTTATTAAAATATAGACCTGAGTTTGATTATGGACCATGTATACACAAATAGACAGCAACGCAGAAAGGCTGCTTATAAAAAACATTTAATGATTTCAGTTTAGCTATTCTAACCTTAAATGTAAACAAATCACTTTGAATTCTCACTTTAGTTAATAACCATGTTAGCGTTAGCTTGTTCAGATTGTTCTGACCACTGAGATCAGCAAGCAGAAGAGAGACGGGAGAAACAAGCAGCAGGAGGTGAAGTGGCCTACTCAGGGCAATATTCATATTGCGACACCCGTACATCCTATCGCACACCCTTCCAAGTAGAGAGCCACAAGGGACTTACCTGCCTTGCATCGCCCTAAAGGAAGGAGGATTACCTGTGACAAGTGAATAAAGCCATCACAACCCTCCAATCAGCAAGGGAATGGCTTGGACTTCCGTAGTACCCAAGTATGGGTGCCGGCCCTCTCACAGGCCTGGGGCTGGAGGGGTTCCTGATCCTATAAAGAAGTCCCGGTGGATGGGATAGAGACGCAGCTGTGGACCGGAGTTGGCTGATCCTGAAAGGGGACTGATGCATAAGCCTTCTGCCATTTGGATAATAGCAGCAGTGATGTTAATTTTTGCAAATGTCAACTGCCTAGTGATTGGTTTCATTGCTGTTTCTTCATTATTTATATTTTTTCATTAGTCCATTATTTTCACTACTTGACATCAAGCTATTTCACCATGTAGTGGTATGGTGCTATATAGCCTATCATGCCTGAGGTTATATCTGGTGTTTCTCAAGTGTCTTAGCATTGCATTACTATCCAAGCATCAAGTCTTGTCATGAGCTTAAAATATATAAACAAAAAGGAGCTTCAACACAAATGCCTAGCTTCTTTTCTATCTTATTCACAAAATTACGCATGTTATCTCATACGTCCCACTGTTCTATATATGTTGATATGCCTCGGGAATGCTGTTGGGGCACCTCAAGTCTATTTGTATAGTTATGCTGGCTAGAGCTCCCCAGGTCCTCTCCTGCCTCCCTCCCTGCATGTGGGTCAGTGAGGGAGATCTTTGATTTGGTCCCTCACAGACCCATGGAGGGAGGCACATAGCGTGGGCCATGGGGATTAGGGTGTGCACACCCCGTGCGCACGCCTATGCCTATGGTTCTGACTCCAATGATCTCATCTACAAACATGTGCTTGGATAGCATGTAGCAATACGTCCACTTGTCCTTGATAGATGTGGTGATCCTCTTTAAACTGTTTACAGAGAAAAAAAGCAAACTATTATTAGCAGGAGATTTTTTTCAAAACAGATTGCAGGTATTTTATAGGTTACCCTAAATATACCCCATAATCTCCAAGGTTCAAGTCACTTTTTTATCTCAAACTACAGGTTAAGAGAAAGGGTTCAGTTATATAGGGTTATTCAGTAATGTGAGGATTCAGAGTGGATTAAAAGAGATTTTCAAATGTAAGGTCAAAAGTGCAGAACTGAAATTTTTATTTTAGCTAATCTTTCAGTCTGGCTACTTCTGCCTTAAATTTAAAATTCACTTCGGATTTTCACTTTAGTGAACGACTCTGATAATTATTAGTAAAATGGGAGAAAAAATTAATGCCAGTTTTATTTTATTTTTTACCATTAACCAGATCTAGTCACTGCATCTTATACCATAACATTAATAAGAAATATAAACTGTAAGATATACAAATTTCCATCTGTTAATAATTGTTTTTAATGAGCTTCCAACGTGTTATTTTAAAATTCTGCTGAAATGCATACTTTTTACATATAATTTTAGAGAAATATACAAATTGGCACAATTACCATTGCTTTTAGTGATAGATCTGTTTGGTGCTTTATACTGCAGTAAGGCTATAATGTGTCAACAGCTATAGACTCCGGAAAACAAGTGAGGCATTTTGAAATGAAAACATGGAAACTGTCAGAATGGCAAAACAGCTGCTTTAATCAATCTAATTGTTGCACAAAATGCTGGTCGTGTCAGAGAAGAAGAATTATGTATTAAAAAGACACGTCTAGACCAGATTCTGATAAATAGCGCAATCTTTGGTATAATTATTTCTGAAGTGGCAGATTTTATTTTTGTTGTGTCAACAAATATGCAAACTTTTTAGCAAAATTCTCAAAACAAATCAACAGGCAACCAATACATAGCAAGGGTTGCCAAGCTTTGTGAACAGCTGGATTGACCTACAGTGTATCAATGAAAATTATACAGCAGGACATACCTGCGTTGCTACAATTACACACTGTTATAGGGAGCCTGTTAGCAGGGTGAGGTTTATAAAAACTTTACATGTACATTTAATAATTTAAAGGAACACTATAGAGCTGTATTCCTAACATTATACTGTCCCTCTGTCCCCATGCTGCCCCCCACATGCAGCAATCATAGGGTTAAAACCCTTTAAACACTTACCTGATTCCACCTCCTCCCTCTCCACCTCCTCCGACGTCAGCGCGAGGTTTTTAAATTAATCATTGCTTTCCGATGGGGTTTTTAAAAATGCTGGACGTCTTTATGTGCGAGGTGCTAAACTCTGCGGATACACAGCCAGATATACACACTGACACAAACACAGCCAGATACATATACAGGCAGATGTGTGTCTGTCAGGTGTGTCTGTCAGTAAATGTGTGTGTCTGTTAGCTAGTGTGTATGCATCTGTTCGTGAGGGTGTGTGTGTGTGGTTAAAATCCCTTCAGCACTTCCCTTTCTCCAGCACTGGCATGCAAAGCATCATGGTAGTTGTAGTTCTACAACATCTGAGGATCTACCTTTTGGGTATCTGCGGTCTAGGTAATGTATGTGACACAAGTTCTGTAATTTGCACAATATATGATGCATGTGTGATATATTCACTATGCGGGGTGTTTATGTGTAGGCGAATGATCTCCCTTGGCGCTGGGGATCTCTCCGCCCCGATCCGCCTCTTAGCTCCGAATGCGCATGCGCGTCAAGAGCCGCGCGCGCATTCAAACCGTCCATAGGAAAGCATTACTCAATGCTTTCCTATGGACGTCCAGTGGAATCGCGGAAATGCCTCTAGTGGCTGTAAGTGAGACAGCTACTGGAGGCTGGATTAACCCTCAGTGAAAACCTATGTTTTCAGCTGCATAGTTAAAACTAGAGGGACCTGGCACCCAGACCACTTCATTGAGCTGAAGTGATCTGAGTGCCTATAGTGGTCCTTTAAGTGTATGTGTATCATGCACTGGCGTCCACACCGTAGTCGCAGCCCTGCGACCAGGTGCCCGCCACCATGTGTAGTGGCCCCGGCCCGTGCAGAGTAAGCGCCGGGGGGAGGGGGCCCCACGTATCAATTTTTGCACCGGGGCCCCATGGATCGTGTGTACGCCACATGCACACACTGTCACACACAGTCAGATACACACACAGCCAGATACACACACTGACTCAGACCCAGGTACGCACACACATATACTAATTTACATATTTTAGCCACCCTCCTATCTCCATACCTTTACAGAAGCGTGGCTTCCTTGGTGTCCAGTGGAAGCTGGATGGTCAAGGCTGCTTCCACAGTCTCTCTCCTCCATCTCCTCCCCAGCCGGCAGGCAACATGAAAGGGGCCTGGTCCAGAGTATCTTAAAAGGCCGGGGCCCCTTAATACACTTTAGATGTCGCAGCCCACCAGGTTTGGTCGTAGACAGGGGGCCCTATGGAGCAGTTGCGTTGGGCCTGGGGCAGCTGGCCCATTTGCCCCACGTTAAAGATGGCCCTGTGCATGCCCGTGGATTGCACTGGGTTGTTTTTGATAATTCAGACTGGAAATGGCAAATTTTAGTGAATATCCCTGCATACATACACACGCAACACACACTGTACACATCACAGACATGCATATCTATGTGATGTGCAGATTCCCCCCCTTTCATAATATTGTACAACGCTGTGGAATTAGTTGGCGCTATATAAATACCAATAATAATAATAATAATAATAATAATAAATCATTCGCCTACACATAAACACCCCGCATAGTGAATATATCACACATGCATCATATATTGTGCACATTACGGAACTTGTGTCACATACATTACCTAGACCGCGGATACCCAAAAGGTAGAGCCTCAGATGTTGTAGAACTACAACTACCATGATGCTTTGCATGCCTTTAGAATGGCTTTAAAATGGCAAAGCATCATGGAAGTTGTAGTTTTAAAACATTTGGGGATCTACCTTTGGGCACCCCTGGTCTAGACAAATGCATTACATGTAGACATGAATTACACACAAACACACACACACATATTTAAACAAACACATGTGAATTTGCATTACACATTAACTACACACGCAGTAACTCTCTCCACAGACTTGTGTTTAGACACATTACATGCGTTACTGAAGGAATGGCTTCATAAGTCATACATTGGAAGGATACACGGAGTTGATGATGCATACGGCAGATAATGATAACTACATCACTGCACTAGGCATGAAACACTATTTCTCAAAAACTGCAAAACTGGATACATTTCTTATCAAACCTGTGACCAGTACTCGTGTACCTTTAGGGATTGCAAAAACCATGTTTAAATTATTGTAAAATCGTTTTTAGAGCTACATTACAGAGATGTCAAATCTCATTAAATGTTAATTTGCGAATGTTACTTACGCTGTTATCTCATTCACTTTGCTAACACAATCTTATCTGACTTTATTGCTGTTAGCAATGTATAATCAGCAATCTATTTGATAATACATATTGTACTGTGAGTAGGCTGAATTAACCCACAGTTTAAACTCCTTGCACCAAGTAAGCAATAAAACAAGAATAGGGCCTTGATTTTTTATTTTTGAAAACGTTTTTCAATTGATCACAATCTGTTAAAAAGGTTTCTTATAACGGCAAAACTTCCTGTAGCTGTAGGATTGCCCCTTTACTTCCTGTTGTCATAGAATGTTTTTAGTTCCTGTTTTGCTGCCCAGATCTGTACACTATTTGTATACAAAGTTTGCATACTGGGTAGGTGTATGCATAGACATATAATACATAGACGCCGCATTGACTTCTGAGGGGCGAGAAATGCAGGCGCCATTTTGGGCCGGTTGTACTTCCATATGCTTCCATAGACATATATGGTAGTATCGTTTTCTTTAAACTTTCTATACAAGCTAGATTGAAGTATAGGTATATTAAATTATACATGGCGCTCCAGGTTCCCAATTAGCTGTAACAAGTCCCAAGGCAGTAAATATATAACATTATATATAATGTAACAAGGATAAATCTAAATATTTGCTTTGCGGACTGTTATAGCATTCCTTACTTTCTACACCTCACTTCAGCACTTTCATTCCCAGAGGATCCGTGGGTACTAAACTGTTGTAACACCCACTGACTTATAAAGCAGACAAGCTGACTTCACCATATTCCTCCTGCAGGCATGCAGAGTATGGTGTAATGACCCACCATAGCCAGGCTCAGCACTCACAGCCAGGCTCAGCACTGACACTGAGTATGGTGTAATGACCCATCACTTCCAGGCTCAGCACTCACAGCCAGGCTCAGCACTGATACCGAGTATGGTATAATGACCCATCACAGCCAGGCTCACCACTCACAGCCAGGCTCAGCACTGACACCGAGTATGGTGTAATGACCCATCACATCCAGGTTCTGCACTCATAGCCAGGCTCAGCACTGACACCGAGTATGGCGTAATGACCCATCACATCCAGGCTCAGCACTCACAGCCAGGCTCAGCACTGATACCGAGTATGGTATAATGACCCACCACAGCCAGGCTCAGCACTCATAGCCAGGCTCAGCACTGACACTTAGTATGGTGTAATGACCCATCACATCCAGGCTCAGCACTCACAGCCAGGCTCAGCACTGACACCGAGTGTGACGAAGTGCCCTTCGCCACTTGGTCCTGGAGAGGCCTGCTTGCCAGCCTCCTCCCCTGTGACTATGACTCTTTCATGTATTTGGCTTCATGTAGTCTACCTTCAGACAGACTATTAATGTAGGCTGCTTTATTTATCTTATGTTTTAGTCACCCTGTACCCATTATAGGTGCAGGGTGTGTGTAATGTAATTGTTTATAGTGTGTGTGTGTGTGTACTGTGAAATGTATTGCCTGCTCTCTTGTACTGCTGAGGTTTGCTACCAACTAGGTGGGTTTGGCTATGGAGCTTGTCTAGTGCCCTCTGTTGGTAGCAACAGCAAAATGCACTACCTGAATAGCAAGACTGGTTCATTTGCATATTCGGGTAGATTTGCATATTGCTAATTCTGCAGACTCGTGAGGTATTTTCTGTTAAATATTGTCTCCCCCACCCCTTTAAAAATGTGCCATTGTGTTGTGATAAGTCACTGTGTGTTGCCTGCTATGGTTTGACTGTTTGTGATTTTCTTGAGTTTTCACAACAATGTTATTGTGGTGACCGTATGGGCTGGTCCCAAGGGAAATAAAGGTTTAAACAGTTCTTCTTGATCGCTCTAACCGTAGCCTTGTGTGGAGGGAGCTGTTATAATCACACTGGGGATTGCTATGGTCTGCATGCTTCCCTGAGCTTGAATCACTTAGCTCTTTTAAGAGCTTTTTCCTGACACGCTCTCCTTGGAGGAAGGGTCTTCACCACGCAGTCCTGGATGCTGGAGGGTGGAAGGAAGAGTTCTTTCCCACACAGTCCTGGAGGACAGAAGCTGATCAGGGTGGAAGGAAGACGGTGAGATTCCAGTCAAGATACAGCGGTTGCGGAGTCTGCGGTGGTTGTGGTGTCTGCTGCACTGCTTGGAGTCCTCCGGAAGCGCTAGGAGCATCCGTCAACGGAGGGTACTCAGTTGGTGTACAAGGAGCTCCGTTACACCGAGTATGGTATAATGACCCACCACAGCCAGGCTCAGCACTAACACAGAGAATGGTGTAATGACCCATCACAGCCAGGCTCAGCACTCACAGCCAGGCTCAGCACTCACAGCCAGGCTCAGCACTGATACCGAGTATGGTATAATGACCCATCAAAGCCAGGCTCAGCACTCACAGAAAGAAGTAGAAAGGACAGCTTCATTGCTAGTTATGAACTGAAATGTTGCTTGCTTAGATACTTTTATTTTACAAAAAACACACATTCTTTATAGCTGTTGCTCAAAATGAGCAACTACTGTAGTACAAGACATTGTGACCTTATTTTTTCTTTTAACAATGTGGCTCCATTGCCAAAAGAAATAAATGGGAAAGTTAAAATACGCCAAACCTATATGTCTATGGTGTCCTGTATTCTAGCGGGTGACCGATCCAAGATGGCGGCCCCTCGGCTCATTAGCGCCAATAGGAAGTAGCGGTCAATGCGGCATCTGGGTATTATATGTCTATGGGTATGTTGTACAAGTCCTTACCCCCCTAGTGCATATGCATGTGGGCACGATACAGGAGAATACTGTTCACAGCTCATTCACAAAAGCAAACTCTAAAGTCACAAAAATTATAAACGTATTCAGCAGTTCAACTCATCAAATCATATGATGGATCCTGGTTCACATATCACACAAACCTCTGCTGAGATAGTAGAAAAGGAGAGAATCCTGATTGGTGGAGACTCCTCCTGGTTTGGTCAGAGCTCAATTCTGCTGCTTGTCTGTGCATCGACAGCAGTTTCAGTAAATTTAAAGGTATATTTTTATTTAAATTTTTTAATCTGTTTATAATTTTTTGCATCTACAAGTTTACGTCTAGCGTGGAGTATCTACAGTTTAAAACTGTCTTCAATATCCCTGAATAGAACTTTGCATTTTACTTGTACAGCTTATGTTTGTCTGTAAGGATTCCTGCCTTTGGGATGTTTACAAAACCATTTTTCTGTACATTTCTCTAAATATTTAATTTATTTAACATTTAATTGAAGATTCTGTAATATTTTGTTGAACATATTTGTTACGGTTGCCTCCAGGCTGGCTGGAAGTTGGACCGTAGAAAAGGATGCTCCTAGCGCTCACCAAAGGACCATCAGCACCGTAGACACCATAACTACTGCGTAGCCACCATAAGTACTGCAGACTCCACGAACCACCGCTGCTGGGTTGGTATCTCGCCGTCTGCTCTGTGCCCTGGACCCACGACCAGGCTCCAGGTTCCAGTAGGTGAACCTCTTCCTTCTGCAGAGCGAAGCAGGATCAGGAACAAGAGCTCTTACAAGAGCTCAGTAGCTAAGGGAGTATGAAGAGCATAGCAATCCCTGTAGTTGTTATAGCTCAAACATGAGTCAAGGCTGCAAGTTAGAGGGTCAAGAAGATCTGATGTTTAATGGCACACACTCTGCTTTTATGAGATTCTGCCCATGAAAGGGAGACACCCACATAATTAGCAGTATAACCAATCGGAACAATATACATTCGGGGAAATTCCCATCCCTCAGATAATCACATAACGTAATTAAAACAGAACAGTAAAAATACAGTTTTTATACATGTACTATAACTTCCAAACTACACATCCATTCTTCATAAAAATACATATTTAGAATCAATCCATTCAGGGGAGCAACATATTAAAAACTGGCACAAATCAGACAAGGGGTTCAAAAGTTAGCAAAAGTATCTTTTGGGGCCTAGCTGGCAGCATGGTTTTCTGGCCCAAACCGGATTTACAGAGCCCTCTATCCTGGACAATGGGGAAAGTAATCCAATTATCCAGGGATAGAGGCAGACTCCATTAACCACATGTTAGCAAAAGACACAAAAAGACACAAAAATGCATAACTCCTATCATACTGAACAGAACCCCCACATTCAACCTATCACCAGATGGCTTGGATCTGAGCGCTCAATATATCCAAACAGCGCTCAGATGCCACAAATACAGTCAAATCGCCATACACACTAGGTCCATAGTCATGGGGCAGAAGGCTGGCAATTAGGCTTCTCCATAACACAGGGAAGCAGGGCAATTTGTCAAATAAAATAACAGTTACAAATGGCAGTTTGTAACAATATTTATTTGTAAATTATTTATTTGGCTTAGTTTATTTTAAGCGTTTCTAAAAAAAAGATTTTCTCAATAGTTCTCTTTGACTGAGCACTGGACCAATATGGAAAAGAATATAAGATCCAGTCAGGGAAAGAAATTAGAAAACTTTCATGGTAAAATCAAAATACATACATACCACAGAGAGAACGTGATAGTGTATATAACGAAAAAAAAGATTGCACATGCAAAGAGTTAAAGCTGCACTTTAAAGCACCACTGTCTGTGGATTTATAACTTATACTTATATGTATAATTCGCAAAGACCTCAATGGTGACATAGCCGCTGCAGGTCCGGTGGCCGGGTGGGATCAGGTAATGTTGGGATTTACTCAGCTGAACCTGTCCCTCTCGGGTGTGGCCATCTTCCTCTTGCATGTCCTCTTCAGATTTTGGTGCTGAACCTACGTCACTGCTGTTCTCTTGTGCATGCGCTAGAGAATTGTATTGAGGTCTATGGAGGACCAAGGGATCCTGACAGACAGAGCCAAATCCTGGCAGCCATTTTGCATTGGAACTTCTAGATGGTGGTAACTCTACCCTGTGTCTAAAAGTGTCAGGTATAGTGAATATACAGAAATGTACTTTTCTCAGTATATCTTTTGACTAGGTTACAATTTAAGTGAAAGATTCTATCTTTATGAAATACTAATTTTTCAGGGGTGTTTTTATGGTAATACTAATTTTATATATTTGTACAGACAATGTTTTCTTCACAGCTGTGCTAGTTTCATCAGTTTTACACATTTCCCTCAATGTCATTTTTCTTCTGTCTGTAAAGTTATAAACTTAAAATATATGCTTCTTTATAACTGCTCAAAGAAACACAGAATGACTCACTGCATAAGCAACCGCGTCCATTTAACGTGTCCCTTAACAAATCTTGTTTAAAGTGACAAGGGCAAGTTTCAGCCTAGGAAATGTGTGTTTATTGCAGTATAGCATAGATACAAGATGTTCTTTAGCAATTATATTGTCCTACAGATACATAAGGTGACAATGTTCGAGTAGTAAGCAGGCTATGATTCTATCCGGAATTCTTTGTTCATTCAACTTGTCATGTAACGTAATGCAATGAGGATTATTTAGAAAGATTTGGCAATAGGTTATATGACTGTGTGTTTGACTCTAGACAACAAGGTTTTAACCAGATCGGGATCTCTGGATAACGCCACTAAAACACTGGGCATTAAATCATTCTCAAAAACCATTTACAATAAAGAATGGATGAGCATTTACTAAAATGGGGTGCTGCATAGAACTCCAGCATTGGCACACCAGTAATAAATTCCAAATGAATAAGAATGGTTCAGCATTCAAATGGCATAGTGTTTTATTTAGTGCAATGCAAAGAAATAGCAATGTATTGGCTCACAGCTTTTTCATATTTTACGTTAAGTCATGGAAACTTGCTATCATTTTTTTATTATTGAAAACAAAATATTTCATTTAGTACAGTCAATACCTCCTGCTCTGTAGGGGCAGTCATCTCTAACCACTTAATGACAACAGCTGTTATGAACTTTGAGGACAAGAGCAAATTTGACAGTTTTGTTAAGTTTGTGCTCAATGCTAATGCACACATGAATACAATTCTTTTTAAAGCACACATAGGGCTTACTCTGTATACCTTACATACAGTGGCGTAATTGCCACGGTTGCAGGGGTCGCAGATGCGACCGGGCCCGCCACTCCAGGGTGACTGCCAGGAGGGGAGCGCTGTGCTTCTGCCCTCCTGCTGCGGTGTGTAGCATGGCTGAACGGATCACTGTGTGACAGGAAGTGCATACTGAGAGAGCTCTTCCTGTCAGACTGGACCTGGTACCGCGTAAACAGGTACAGGATGGAAGGAGGGAGAGACACATGGAGGTGAGATGGAATGGGACAAGAGGGCAAACTGCAAAGTGGATAAGGGGGGAAAATGGGGCAAATGCAGTTTTTATGACACTTGAAGTAACCCTTCACGTCATGTAAGACGCTATGGAGTGTTAAACTGCTTATAACAGAAAAATATTTCAGCAAATATATTTTTATCAAAAGGAAAGGGAAATAAACAGGAAAACAGACAGCAATTGAACATTTGGAGATTATTTTTAAACCCTTTATGCACACTGGATATTGTCAAACAAAGATTTTTTTTTTTTTTACGATATTCCACTCAAAAAAAAAAAAGCAAAACAGCAATATCTATATGGCCATTGTGTAAAAACACATAAAACCATCTTGATCTAATCCTGTTTTAACTATATTCACTAATTTTAATGAAATGACAGACTGTCTCTGATTCTATGTGCGTTTGATTTCATCCAATTTATTTTGCATAAATTTATTACTTTCACAGTAGCATCACTATTAGTCAATGCTTCAAGTAGTCGTTCACAATTGTGTGTTTCTGAAGTTTTATTCACTCAACCAGAATTTGTGGAGAATTGACAAGAAAATGTAAAAGTTTAGGTTAAAACAGCTTAAACTGAAAATTGGCTAAACTGGATCGCATTCTATGTTTTTACGATTCATTTATTTCAGACGAAATTCCAAAAGACAAACCAAAATGAACATGCTCGACTGCTGTGCATTTCGGTTGGTCGGTGATTTGGCTTCATTTTGGTTTGGAGTTTGAGAATTCGATAGATCAGCCAATTGGGCCAAATTTCAGATGAATTGCAGCTCAGACTGAAATGAATCTCCAAGTCTTGTCTTTGCTTTGCTTCATATGCTTTAAGCATTTGCGCTATGAGAAAGATTGCTTGTGCAGCGTGGTGATTATCTCGCATGCACCCTGTCTTCCCATGCTTCTTTATGAGAAGCATTGGATTGGCTGTAAGATCATTACTTGTGATGCTCTCCTGGAGGTGAAGTGGAGCTGTGGAGAAGGAGAGACTCTTGCTGCTGGATAAGAGGTAGTAGCCTCTTTATTTTACATGAAAAGGGGGCACAGGAAACTTTACAACACTACAGTGATATAAATAAATATAGAGTTTAGTGTAAAATATTATTATTATTATTATAAGTTATCTCCCATGCATAAAATAAGGTATGGCCACATTACCATATTTTTTTCATCTGAAATAAATGATTTTAAGAAGCTTTTAAACACTTTTATGGTTTCTTGTTCAACGATGTCTTTACGTTCATTTTATCGTGTTACAGTTATGATTTAATTTACGTTAGGAAGGAGGGTAAATGTTAAATTGAGAGTTCTCCAATATTCTTTGAGCACTTTCCACTGTATGTCTATGTGATGATTTATTGAAGAACATAATAAAAATAACATGGTTAAATCAGGGTAACATTTACATTTTTACTTAATTCCATTAAATAAAGCATCTTTATCTTGTAGTAATGTCTAGCTGACAACATGTTGCACCTCAAATAAGCTAGCTATAAAAGCACAGAGTTTAAGGTATACATTAGGCATTCCAAATAATGTTGTTTCAATTGACTGCAATGTGCACCTGTATTAAGCAACATTTCATGCTCGATAGCTGCCTGACAGTAAAAAAGTAACTCATAGAATCCAAGCGCCATAGCCACTTCAGCTTGCTCTTTGGAGATGGTAGTGAAGGAGGGTATCGGTAAATGTATGCATTAAAAACTCTTTGACTACTTGAAATAGAAGGGCACCAGAGGTACGCCTGAAAACATAACCAGTACAGTGAGCTGTAGTGGTTATGTTCCTTTGAGAGTTCCTTTAGATAAATACTTTAAGCATCATAACAACCTATGCTTTTTTACCTCTCCCTACGCCTCTAAATTTTGTCATTTGTAATTGGAGCAATTTGCAAACATATCTGCCACTATAAGCCTATGCCCTTTGCAGTGATGTCAGTCCCCCCTTTGCCTGTACATGATCTTGTACTAACCTGTATGGGCTCTCATTTGTCTCTTTGTAAGTGAGCATCTACTGTGGCTGTGTACATCCATAACCTAAAAAAAATTAAACAATTCAGTGAACAAATATAAACAATGTTTCTATTAAGTAGTTCATTCCATGCAACGCATTATAATACATGTTAATTAAAACCCTGAAAAGATCAGTTTCTGTGATAAGCAAAACACTCCTATTAACAACAATGTGATTGGCTGAAATTTTGGAGCTACTTCCAATGGGAAAAAGTGAGTTTTATGTTTGCAAATTATTAATGATTTTTTTTTGCATTTCTCTAATGTTTTTCTATAATGCAATATGGATCCAAAAAAGTGGGGGAAGTCAACTCTATTTAGAGTGTCCCTTTAAGATTTGGACCTGCAATCAAGAAAGCCATAAAATAGCATTAGTTCTGTGTATTTATATAAAAAAGAATCAGTTTACTATATTTAATTCTGCTATTAGGAAAACATTTTAAGAAATATTGTCTATTAAAGTATAGTATATTCACACTCATCACATTTAATGGCACACCACAATTTAAATAGCACACTGGGAATCATAACCATAATATCTAATTGTAGAAGTTTTGGTGCAAATAGTTTTTGTGTGCCATCTAATTAGTAAGTGTTCTCACAAACGATTGGGTCCTTCTCACTTCTTTCAGCCCTGTCCGCTTATCATTGTTGACAATTAATATGGACAATTACTTCTCCATTATCCAAGTTCTAGGCTGGTCTTTAGGTGCTAGAACATCTGATGGCTCAACGTATAGTCATTGAGATTTGCCAGGTCACTGTGAGGGAGCTCTAAAATGAATCTGCACAATTGGTGCAGACCACAAATTTCTCTGAAGCTGGTGAGGAGGCAAAGTGCCAAACAGGGGCATCTATTAATCTCCCTGCTGGCTGAAAGAAGGCTCCCTCACAGCCTGAGCTCCAGGCCCACTGGATCTCTGTCTAAGCCCGGTCCATAGGCAGCCACCTATTCTGCTTAATGGGTAATCTGGCTCTGGAACGTCTTTTTAAACAACATACATTTTTATCATATAATAAATAACATGAGTATTCAAACAACAATCTTTACTGTCTATTTTTAAATTTAAAAGTAGAGTATTTTAGTTTTTCTAGAGCATTTAGTTTTTGTGTCTAAAGTTGTTAAAATGTCTGTGTATAAATATGACTACAGGATGGGCTACAAACTGATTCAATTAATGTTTCGTCAATTAACACAACGTATTTAAGTGAAATAATTTCTAGATCAGTATCTTTGGTTTTTTTTTAATGAAATATGTATCAAGTCAAGTATCTTCTATGTCGCTAACATGCTTTTTTTTTTTTTAGATTATCGACATAAATCAGTATGTGCAGTGTTTGTGACTAAATTGACCTGTTCTATAAATCTTTTCCATGGAGGGCTAAGATACTGTCTACCTCACTCTTGAATCAAGTATTTAAATTAAATAGTATATAGGCCAGTATCATGGTTTCTTCTTTATAAAGCATGTTTCTATTTTCAGAGATTAGACTGTTTACCCAGTAGGTTTTCTAAATCGGTTACTGTATCACCACTGGAATTAGGCTTCATAGGCTTCAAACTTCGCTAAAGGCAGTTTTTATGACACCAATATCTTACTGCTTCAAGTGTCAAAACCAAGCTATATATAAAAACATTTACAAAACTATTGCTCTGTGGTCTGTGATGGCTCTCTGTGTCACCTCTAGGTGACAGTTGATTTGTTATGTCCAGAAAACCCATTTTCATCCTTCTCGACTGCAGAAATGTCATTGAAAGTTACATTTATCTATTTTTATCATTTAAAAGGAAATATTTATTTTGCGCCTGTAAAATATCCAGACTTCACAATTTTCGAAACAAGACATTACTGGTATTACGCATTCAGTTTTTATTATAGACAATGCCCTTGTATTCCTCTTGACAGATAAGTGCCATTCCTATTAATGTGAAAAACAAATAGACACGGATCTGGGCGATTTTTAAAATAATGGTCAGGGATATGTTTGTACAGAGTCTGGCAGGTTTGTGTTCTAATTATATTTCTCCTTTTTAAAGTGATACTGTCTGTCTTAATGTTTCTGTTTCAACAATGTTAAAATGACTTTTATGAAAATTTCTAGCAAATATAAGTTATTTCCATTTTATTTAATCTGAGTTCTTTACCCTTTGTTGCTTTGGTTTAGATGCGTTGGGTAAAACGCCAGTTGGAAGGGGGTTCGTTGGGTGTGATACCCATCCATTCACATCGGCCAGAGGTTTGCAGTATCTTTTAGATCTGGCTGGAAGCAAAAGAATTAAAGTTTTGCACCTTGAGATTTAGCAATGTCATTTTGGCAAATGAATTAATGTCATTATAGGGGGTACTGCAATCTCATATTTAGAAGTAGAACAGTTTTATGTAACTTGCTTTTTAGCAAAGAAAGCGTACTCAGGATGTTATGCAAATTTGCATGCTAGCTTAAGAGTTACATGGTTATATATAAAGTGCTTTAACAACAATTATACATAGTGATTTATCTAATTGTGTTAATTTTATCTAAGTTTCCCAATAAAAATTGTGAGCACCATAACCATTAGAGTGCATTTTAGTGGCTATGGTGCCAACAGTGCCCAGGCAGCATCAGCTAACTGCTCTTAGCCAATGAGCTAAGCCCTGCACCACCAGAATAGCTCAGAACAGACATCCTGGCTGCTCTCAATGGAGGTGGTGACTTATGAACTATTGACATGGTAGCAGGCACTGTAGTGGTTATGGTGCTTGGAATGTTCATTTAACTCAATTTGCTTGAACAAGAATTCATAAACCTGCCTAGATTAAATGAGATACAGATTCTGAAACTCTTTCTTCTAGATATGATAGAACATGTGTACAAATAATTATGTAACCAAATGCTTTGGAAAAACAGTACTGTGCTTAAAAAGACCCCCCAAATATTAGATAAAATATATTTGTTAATTTTGTTGTGTTAAGCATCATTAGCAATGTATTAACCGTATTGTTTGAGCATTTAGGATATTTAATATCAGTTTGGATATAACTGGTAGAAAACATTGGTTCGGTCAAACAAAATTTAGTTCATTTGATGGTTCGGAATCGTCCGAATATTGTCCATGAAAGAGTGGTTAAAACTCATGGTAATATGCTTTGTTTTAGCATCACTATAAGGTACTTAAACTCATTATATTGAATTGTGTTAGTTAAAATACAAATAATGAAATTTAGATGTGATGATCATTACTGTGAATTTTTTTTCTATTCATTGTTATGATTGTATTTAATTTTGGCAGGTTTGGACATACGCCCCCTAGGTGGCATAATCTTAATGAGTTGCTAGAATCTGTAAATGACCACATAAAGGACACATGCTAGGTCTTACTTACTATGACTGTTATAGACTCTTTACGATTCCAAGCTCCGGTAAGGACTAGAGATCCGAGTTTATTATATTCCTTAAATTCACTTATTTTTCACAATAATTACCAGAAAATATGTGACCTTTTGTCCATTTTTGGTATAACTCTCATAAATCAAATGTAATTATTTTCTCTAAGATAATTTTATCCAAGGATACTCACACTAATGTTTCTATGAGTTTATTAAGCGTTTGTGTTGTGTGCTTTGCATGATATATAATTCCACCTATAGCACATTAAAATTCAAGATAATTATTACATCAGTTTATTAAATTATAATTTTATTTTGGATTAACATAATTGTCATAAGAAACATTAATTAAGGAGATACCACTTCCTTTTTATTAGTTATAATTTTATGCTTTCACTACCTTATGCTTTCACTACCCATCACTCCCAAGACTAAGACAGCTTTGGATTAGTTGTTACCACACGTATCTAACTCTATTGATCTTGGTCGTCCTGAAAGAAAGCACTAAGCACAGATGATTACAATTGGAAGCATTTGTAGTGGATACATTAGTGTTGGGATTAGGATACTTTTAATCATGCAGGCCATCCCCAGTAATGAAATCGATAATCGTGTGCTCAGCATTTCAATAAACTTTCAATAATAATAGTCTTAGTAAAGTTGACAGGATAGAGATGGGATATGTCCCTGTGAAGGAGAACCCCTAGATTTTTATGTCCCTTCTGCTATTGCTCTAAATGCACATTGCAGACTGAATCGTGGTGAGGATAGTCACCTAAATACAAAGCAGATGATTATAGATTGATTGAAAAGGAGAGAAGGTAAATGGTGACTCTCACACGCACCCCTAAACATTGCACCCTCTCTGAGTCTAGACCATTTTAGAGATTTTCATACAAGGGGGAATTATATAAATTTCAATTAAATTGAAAAAGGATATGTCAAAGAAACAATATTTTACAACCTGGGAAAGGTGTGGTCAAGAAACTAAATCAAAGGCTTTGTGGACATCCAGGCTGAGAAGGAGCAAGGATGGGGAGCCAGGGGAGTTCTGGGCTGAAGTGAGTAGCTGCTATTGTCATCCTGACCCTGTGAATTGATTGAAAAACAAAGTGGAAACACCTCCCAATACGTCATAGTATAAGAAAAAATACAAATAACCTGAAATATAGGTCGTGATTCATAAACGGAATCTGCACAAAAGATTAAAAGACTGACATAGCTTAATACAGTACTAAATTAGTGAGTGATATTTAGTAGAAATAAGTGCACTCACAAACAGACATGAAATCAGGCTTCTCACCCTCTCAGGGTAGCAATGTAATGAGTGGACGATCCTCCGTGGGATATATGCAAAATAAAGAACCAAATATAGTGAAGCATGTAATTAAATTACAAAGTTATATTTATTGGTCTCACTTACAAGTGAAGAAATATAGCAGGCAACAAAAGGGGACTTCCTCAGGGATGTAGATGTGATGATCCTTCTAGATATATATAGGGCGATATCCATAATCATCCTGACTCACTGCCCTATATATATCTTGAACGATCATCACATCTACATCCCTGAGGAAGTCCCCTTTTGTTGGACGAAACGCGTCCGACAGATGCTTTTAGTTTTATGTATGCTGCTATATTATATTTTATTCTATTTTATTTTCTTATGTATTCTTGTATGTAGTTTTTATTTAATGTTTACTCTGCCTGCTGCATTGGATCTTCTATTGGACTCCCTTCTGCATTGTTTTGGGAGTTCCATGTTATATGGAGATATGCCTGCTAAATTTCTTCACTTGTAAGTGAGACCAATAAATATAACTTTGTAATTTAATTACATGCTTCACTATATTTGGTTCTTTATTTTGCATATATCCCACGGAGGATCGTCCACTCATTACATTGCTACCCTGAGAGGGTGAGAAGCCTGATTTCATGTCTGTTTGTGAGTGCACTTATTTCTACTAAATATCACTCACTAATTTAGTACTGTATTAAGCTATGTCAGTCTTTTAATCTTTTGTGCAGACTCCGTTTATGAATCACGACCTATATTTCAGGTTATTTGTATTTTTTCTTATACTATCACGTATTGGGAGGTGTTTCCCCTTTGTTTTTCAATTATATGTGTTTTAGGTGTTAGTGAGGTACACCTGGGACCTCTCCCTAATATATGATCTTTAACTCAATTTTGTATAGTGTGTATACTTTACTGTTTGCCTGTGAATTGATTGCCTGGTATGAACAAAACCAATAGTTAAGAGTCAAGTATTGGGGGTAAAACCAACTCATTTGCAATGAGCTTTGTAAGAAGTTTAATGTCATCAAGATAGGACTGTGATTTCCAGGCACTATAGCTTCCTGTAGAGCTCCCTCCTTCCCACCCACCCCCCACGTCCCCCACCCCCATGATGCAGAAGGGGTTAAATAAAACACTTATGTCATTTTCCTTGTTCCAGTGCCAATGTCCCTTGGCCTCAGCTGGTGGGGGAGACCTAATGCGCATGCGCAGCAATGGCCGTGCTCGCATTAGATTTAGTGTCATGTAAAACCCCATAGGAAAGCATGTGTAATGCTTTCCTATGGGATTTTACATGACCCTGAATGTCCTCATGCATAGCGTGAGGATGTCCAGCGCCAGTTAGGCGACCAAAAGTTTCACAAGTCCCTCTAGTGACTGTCTGGTAGACAGCATGTAGAGGTGGAATTAATGGAGTTAACTCATAAAGGTAATTATTGCAGCTAATTAAAAATAGAAATATTTGCCTTTCCAGGGTTAAGGGACCTGGGGATATGCACCCAGACCACGTCAATGACCTGAAGTGATCTGGGTGCCTCTAGTGTCCCTTTAAGGATCAAGATGGTTCCAGCTTCAGTCATATTGGTTAGAGGCGGTAAAACTTTAAAATAGTCAGAACTGAAGCCAGCAGGATGAGGTGCTTTTCCTGGAGGCATACTAGTTATGGCTGGTTTTCAGAAAAGGAAAGTGTATCTATCAGAAATAGTGATTTCATACCCAATATTCGGAGCAATATATTTAGTGTAACTTAGAACTATACCATTAAAGCTCGCACTCTTATTCTCCCAGTATTAAGGAAGCATGCTATAGCGTGCTGCAATAGTTATAGTTCTTAAAGAGCCCCTTTAAAATCAATATGTATACTTAGTAGTACATTAAAAGTGTTATCATGAAAGGATAAGCCTATTAAATACGTATCATTATAACAGGTGCATGCAGGCAGGTGGTATTGTAAGAAACATTTTTGTCAAGGGACCAGGAAACTAGGAAAAACGTAAATGAAAATTAAGGTAAATTTTTTCCTTAAGACACACTATTTACATAATAAAATAGAAGTGATATAGCAAGCAATGTAAAAATAAAAGCCAACATCAGTTATTCACAAAGTATCATAAAGTGTAACACCGTTACACCAATTACTATGGAGACAGGGTCTAGATACACATTAAATTTCCCTCCTTAATCATGAACTCAGTGAGTGAGTAGGAGACATAGAGACCCCTTTGCCTATATTTACCCCCAAGCTTCCATTTCATTCTGTTAATTAAGGAAACAGTTGGAGTCCTTAGAAATAAACTAACCCATTAGTCATGATGTACCCAAAGGTAATTTGTTATGAGAAAGGAAGTTCTTAGGAGCATAGGCAGCAATAGGGAGAGTGAAAAAAAAAATGAAGTACTGGAATAACAGCTTTCATGCATTTATGTTTTTTTTTTTTCCGTTGGGGCTATATCTAAAAATAGCTTGCAATAGCTGCAAATCTCTTTTCCGCTGCCTTTGCAAGCCCTCCCCTACTAACCTCGCCCAGACTTTCTGTGGCTGTCCAATCACAGATTTCTCAATGAAGCTCAATGAGAAGTCTTTACAAAGCAAGTGCTCTTTTTTAAAGCAACCAATCAGAGGGTTATGAGCCAAATTACACAGCATAGAAAAATTCCAAAGAACTTTCCCACGCTGTATAAAATGACTTGGAGCATTCCGATTCCAGATCACCAACCAATCAGCGTGCTCTGAGCCTAATTGCAGGGCGTGGGAAGGCTTTATAAGCCCGCCTTGTGGAGCTCAGTCTGCGTGGTGCCCTAGCTGGGTGAAGAAGGATTTTTTTTTAGTGTCAGGATTTTTCTTTTTCATCTGATTTTTTTCGCGCTTGTTTTTTTTTTTTTTATAAGTTTGACGAGTATTATGGTTTGCTATTTGGCCTTTTTTGGGGCTGAAAAAAGAAGGTTTTAGAAATAAAAGAAGATGTCAAATGGTAAGTGTTTTAATTATTTATTTACATGGATTTAGATTTATGGTCTCCTCCTCACTATTTTTTTTATTAATCTTGGTCTTTCAGCCTTTTGGTAGATAGCTCCCTAATACCATGGGAATTAGGGAGCTATCTACTAAGTGGCTGCAAGATGCAGCTGCAATCGGATAGTAAATTCATTCATTCAAATTAAATTTCAAACTGAACAAAAGTTCTGAATTTCATCCTAACACGAATGGACAAACTGCTCTCATTCTGTTTGGGCGAAATTCGGTAGTTTTGCCGGTGTTCGGGAATACGGAAAGGAGGCATTGCGAAATCACGGAGGAAAGAAAAGAAATGTGGGGAAAATTTTCTGACCACAGGAAATGGAGCACACTTTGCTCCTTGGCTGGTCATAGATGGTCAGGTGTAGGAAATCGCCATAAGACAAAATAGTACCTACTTTGTCTTATGTTTTAAAGAAAACTAGAGCAGACCGGAAGAAATGAAGAACAGATCATGAGAGAGGAAGAGAAGAGGAAGCGATTGGGGAAAGGTAAATTTGGCATGACAGTGCCGCTTTAAATTGGATTTTTTTTTCTGTTTGTAGTGGTTAAATTTCCCTGAGGTGAATTTTATAGTGGACACACCAGTATTCATCAGGGAAAATAAAATAAATGCGGTCAGGACGTATACATTATAAACTTTATTTAAATGTAGTATGAGTATAGCATAACATTGTACGATGAGTATATGATGAAATAATGTAACACTACTGATTGTACCCCAAACCCTTTTTCTTCTTTCTGTATCCCCTTTTTTTGTTTATTTTTCCTTACTGGAAATAATTTGGAAAATAAAGAAAAATGTAAATTGCAAAAATAAATTGGATTTTCACTTTGAATTCTTATGTTAGTAAATCCTGTGTTAGTATGTCCACATGTTGGGAAATATTTGTAAATTGCTGATACTGAGGATTCCAGTCTTTTCACTGTTTACCTGCAGATGACAGCTTACATTTTTTTCAGAAC
Source organism: Pelobates cultripes (assembly GCA_933207985.1). Lineage (NCBI taxonomy): Eukaryota > Metazoa > Chordata > Amphibia > Anura > Pelobatidae > Pelobates > Pelobates cultripes. Next base: position 398,393,824 of record OW240912.1, on the reverse strand, counting down.
ATGTCTTGCTGGGACATTTACTGATCCTCTTTTTTTGTGACGTTGACGACACATTATTTGTCATGAAGTAGTTAAAGAGGACTCAGAATGATCACATTACTGAAAGTGACAGTTCCTCATTTCCTTTACCAATGTAAACACAGTTTCACTCTAAGATTTATGGAGAGCTTCTTGCACAAATAGTCTGCTACTTACAAAGATACCTATACAACACACAGAGCTGGGTACAACATAAATATACCTATACAACACACAGAGCTGGGTAAAACCATAGGCGTGCGCACGGGGTGCCGCGGCACGCCTATGTATTGAGACGTGCAGGGGAGATCTCACTCTCCACTGGACCACCAGGGAAGGAATCAGCAGCACAAAGGATCCCCCCTCCCTACAAAAGGTAAGAAGGGAGGGGGGATAACAATGAATGTACCCCCACCTCCACCCCCCACCTCCACCCCCCACAATCACCCACCCACATACAGCACACACACACAGCACACACACATTCAGCACCCACAGACATACACAGCACCCACACACATTCAACACCCACAGACATACAGCACCCACAGACATACAGCACCCACAGACATACACAGTACCCACACACATACAGCACCCACACACATACAGCACACACACACATACAGCACACACACATACAGCACACACACATACAGCACCCACACACATTCAGCCCCCCCAGACATACACAGCACCCACACACATTCAGCACCCACACACATTCAGCACCCACAGACATACACAGCACCCACAGACATTCAGCACCCACAGACATTCAGCACCCACAGACATACACAGCACCCACAGACATACAACACACATTCATCACCCACCGACATACACAGCACCCACACACATTCAGCACCCACAGACATTCAGCACCCACACACATTCAACACCCACACACATTCAGCACACACAGACATACACAGCACCCACACACATTCAGCACCCACAGACATACACAGCACCCACACACATTCAGCACCCACACACATTCAGCACCCACAGACATACACAGCACCCACACATTCAGCACCCACAGACATACACAGCACCCACACACATTCAGCACCCACAGACATACACAGCACCCACACACATTCAGCACCCACAGACATACACAGCACCCACACACATTCAGCACCCACACACATTCAGCACCCACAGACATACAGCACCCACAGACATACATACAGCACCCACACACATCCAGCACCCACAGACATTAAGCACCCACAGACATACACAGCACCCACAGACATACAGCACCCACAGACATACAGCAACCCACAGACATACACACAGCACCCACAGACATACACAGCACCCACAGACATACACAGCACCCACAGACATACAGCACCAACACACATACAGCACCCACAGACATACACAGCACCAACACACATACAGCACCCACAGACATACAGCACCCACAGACATACACAGCACCAACACACATGCAGCACCCACACACACACAACACCCTCACAAACACACACAGCACCCTTACACACAGCACACAAACAGCACCCTCACACACACACAGCACACTAATAGTACCCTCACAAACACAAACAGGACCCTAACAAACACACACACAGCACACTACCAGTACCCTCACACACAAACAGCACCCTCACACACAGTACATTAACAGCACCCTCACAAGCGCACACACACAAACAGCACCCTCACACACAGTACATTAACAGCATCCTCACAAGCACGCACACACAAACACCCTCACCCACATAGCACACTATCAGCATCGTCACACACACATCACACTAACAGCACCCTCACACAGCACACACACACACACACAGCAGTGTGTGTATGTAGTGTATATATGTATGTGTATATATATATATATATATATATATATATATATACACACACACACACACATACATATATATATGCGGCTTGTGCTTTAGGGTGCACACCCTAATGCAATAGGCTGCGCACGCCTATGGTCATATGTTGAATGCGCCTGTAGGTGGCAGTATCGCATTTTTTTTTCCATGATCTGTATAAAAACGTACTACAATTCGTGTGTTTTTAATGCCGTGTTCGTGAGTTTGACCTTGTTAGATCCGTGTGGTTAGTACCGATAAAAGGCGTTTGTGGATTAAGACTTATCCGTATGTGCTCTCACCGCCCGCGTCATTCGGCTGTTATGTGATTCGTGCGTAATTCCCGTTCGCCCAGTTGTTCTGAAATGTGCAGTACTTGTGATTGGTATTCCCCACTATTTTCATATTGTATTTTGTTCGTGTGTTTGGTCGTTCGTATACCCGTACTCACGATTGCCGGTATCTTGAACCTGGAAGTGCAACCCGGCTCTCCGGAAGCTGTGGTGCCGTGGGCAACCTGCGAGCCCGCCGTGAACAATGACTACCTGCTACCGCCGTTTGTGCAGGCCTGTTAACGGTTGGAGATACTGCTGACGTGGAGGGTGAATGACCTAACTGAGCTGGAGTTTGATCAGTGATTTCCGCTGTCTGGACCAGAACCGGAAGTAACCAAGCGCTGTCAGCAAGGTATGGAGGTAAGTAGTGGGTTTATACAGGCTGGTTTTAACCCCTCCCACAACCCCAGGCTCTGACTTCCCATATATATATAAACATTTTTTCATACTTACCGTAATTTTCCTGGTCATAGGCTATAGCAGCACAACAATGGGTAGCTCCTCCTATCCCTAGTTAGACAGGAACTTGTAATTAAAAGAAGGTTATATAAGCCCCCTCCCACCCTTACTCCTTCAGTGTTGTTTCTAGCAATAAATCAGGGTGGGATCCTTGTGCTGCCATGGACTATGACCAGGAAAAGAAAATTACAGCAAGTATGAAAACAATTTCTCCTTTCCTGGCCATATCCATGGCAGCACAACAATGGGTAATACCCAAGTAATAACCAAGGGAGAGAAAGAAAACACAGACACAACCGCGAGCGCGAATGGACGCTTGCTAGCAGAGCTCCGAAAGAGACTCAGGGCAATCCGCTTCCATCGGGCACCTACCACAACATGGGACACCCCAAACGCCTCTCCACTGCTCCTAACACGGCGGGCAAACACTCCAACCTGCGAAAACCAGCAACCTTACCAAATTTTTCAAGGATCAGGGCGACCGGCGAAATGAGGTCGCAGGCTCCAATATGGCGCCGGACGACCCGGCGGAGCACTCCTCAGGGCCCTCCAGCCCGGCGGCATCAGATAGCATCTCTCTCACGTCGGACATTGATCGGGACAAAGATCTGAAAGCCCTACTCAGGAATCTCCCCTCCAAGCAGGACCTGGCTGCTATGCTACAGAAACTTGAAGTGTCCTTTCAAAAGAAGATGGATGACATCTCCACAGAAGTAAAACAGGTCAGTGACAGGGTTAACTCCCTAGAAAACGAACATGACTGCACATGCACACAACTACAAGCCCTGCAAAGTACAGTGACAGCTCATAACACACAAATGGCTGCTATGTACAGAGCACTAGACGACCTGGACAATAGAGGGCGCCGTAACAACCTAAGGGTTAAAGGCCTACCTGAGGCTGAGGGGGAAGACCTCCACTCCACACTGCAAGAGCTCTTTAACCTAATCCTCCAACGAGACACAACAATGCCCATCCTGCTAGACAGAGCGCACAGAGCACTCAAACCCAGGGGCCCTGGGGGGGACTCCCCCAGAGATGTGATATGCAGACTGCACTATTACAGCATCAAAGAAGACATCCTAAGGAGCCTCCGCCAGACCTCCCAACCACTGCTGTACCATGGGCGACCAGTACAGATATACCCAGACCTCTCCTGGATGACTCTCCAAGCAAGACGGACCATGAAGCCACTCACTGACCTCCTAAGATCCAGGAATATCCGCTACAGGTGGGGATTCCCCCTCGCCATTACAGCAACTCACAACGGGGTCACTGCCACCCTCTCATAAGCCGAAGACACACAAACATTTACCTCAGCCCTTGACCTGCCAGAAGTCCATATCCCTGACTGGTATGGACCATTACACCAGCCTCCGCAACATAGTGCCCCACGACAGAGAGGACAAACCCCAGCGAAGAGGCGCTACAACGACCAAACCATTCACCAAGGGGGACACAGACCGAGAACAGGACCCCCCGCCCAATAAAGGACGCCCCATACCATCGCTATCGGACGCCACCTACCCCTTCAGAACCCAACCTGAGAACACAGACGACAAGAAACGGACCTAATTGCCGGATCTAACCTGGCCCAATTCGGATTACAAGCACAAACTAACCTCACACACCTCCCTGGACTCCCATAACCATGGGCCACTATAATAACTCACCCTACCCCGGAAGCCAAGATTCCCTCACACACTCTCTGCAAGAGAACCATCTTGACATTCCCAACGATGCAACAGACGAACCAGCTCCCCAACTCCGTAACAGAATCAGTGATCCCACCGAACTCCACTTTTTCATCGTACTGCCTCTACTATGAATCCAGGACTTAACCTCAGCCGCGGTACGAACTCCTACACACGATCCCACAAACTCTAGGTACTCTGCATCCTGAACGACAATGACTTGCCGGTGGGAAGTCCAGTAGAAGACCTACGGACGGGTATCAATCTTACTCCCCAGCTGGTTTACAATGTTTGAGTACATCTTGCCTCCTCCAACCCCCTACCCCTCCTTCACCCCCCTCACCTTCAGACACCCCTTCCCCTCCCAGCCCTCTTTATCCCCTCCCCCCATCCTTCATTCCCTCCCGAGGCTTGATAGGCTTCTGGTATGTTTCTGGGTAGAGTTAAACTGAATTGCATTATGTCTGGAGGAACTATGATGACTGTTTTATGAGTATGTTCCAAATGCTCTTTGTGCTGCTACCCTAACCATAATAACAGGCTGTGCTTCGACCCTTCCCGAGGCATGACGGACTTCTCGCGTGCTTCTGGGTGGAGTCGAACCGAATAGCATACCGAACTGCATGATGTCTGAAGGAACTATGATGACTGTTTTATGAGTATGTTCCAAATGTTCTTTGTGCTGCTACCCTAACCATAATAACAGGCTGTGCTTCGACCCTTCCCGAAGCATGACGGACTTCTCGCGTGCTTCTGGGTGGAGTCGAACCGAACAGCATACCGAACTGCATGATGTCTGAAGGAACTATGATGACTGTTTTATGAGTATGTTCCAAATGTTCTTTGTGCTGCTACCCTAACCATAATAACAGGCTGTGCTTCGACCCTTCCCGAAGCATGACGGACTTCTCGCGTGCTCCTGGGTGGAGTCGAACCGAACAGCATACCGAACTGCATGATGTCTGAAGGAACTATGATGACTGTTTTATGAGTATGTTCCAAATGTCTTATGTGCTGATACCCTAACCACACTACTGTGCTGGAAATCCTAAGCCTTTGCAGAGTTGGAAGATGGCACTCGCGCACTAACTATGACTCAGGTACCGGACCGGCCCTGATGAGCCACTCCGACCCTGGCCATTGAGCACCCCAGCGCCCACGCCCAATGCGTCCGATACGCACCGAATGGTCCCATAATCTATACATACCTCCTAGCCCGATTTACCAATCCAAATTACCATATAGCATACCATGGATTGCCCGTCTCTCCCTATGGAAAGACGCACCGATACATCACCGAATCCCCCCCACACTGAACTAATTCGGTTACCCCACAACTAAGTGGAGAGTCACCTAAAGCCTTAGCGGTGCCGACTCAACTTCCCCTGGACTTAATAGCCACCAAAGGGAAAGCCACCGTCAACCAAGGCTGACTGACTCCACATTTCAAAATACCCCAACTTCCAGCTCTGCAAGTATCAGAGCTGCTCTGTATATAGTTTCTTTTACTGTTATATTGTTACTGTTTTTACCTCGTTCTGACTGCTACATACCCACTCAAGACCACCACAACATGACACCCCCCCCTACAGCCAACATGGCCAACCTTACAATAGTCACCCTCAACGTCAGGGGCCTCAATTCTCCCATGAAAAGAGCGCTGACCCTCCGAGAGCTACGCAGCCTAAAGGCAGACGTAGCTTTCCTCCAAGAGACTCACCTTAAAATGGGCTCAACCATCACAATTCGTAACCGTCACTACCCCACAGGATACTATGGGTGCTATAAAGAGGCCAAGACTAGAGGGGTAGCCATCCTTATAGGCTCACATGTACCCTACACTCACATAAGCCACCATGAGGACCCCAACGGAAGGCTCCTCATAGTGAAAGGGAAGATAGGCAACACTGTGGTGACATTTGCCAACATGTATCTACCTAACGCCAAACAAGGCACGCACCTGTCGAAATACATTACCAAAATTGAAAAACACATGGAAGGTATCCTGATAATGGGAGGGGATCTAAACATGTCCCTGGACTCGAACCTAGACACCACATCCATGTCCACATCGTACAACGCCCATACCAGACTCAGGATGACTCAATTACTAGACAAAGCCTGCCTATTTGACAGCTGGAGAATCACCCACCCACACACCAAGGATTACTCTTACTACTCCTCGGTAAAACACACCTATTCTAGACTAGATATGCTCTTTCTCCACCACAGACACCTACACTTAATCCAGTCCAGTAACTACGGCCCCATCACCTGGTCGGACCATGCACCTTTGTCACTGGTTGTTCAGATCCCCTCATTGACACCCAACCGCAACCAATGGAAACTGAATGACACCCTACTAAACGACCCAACCATCATTACATCACTCACTGACGCATTACAGCACTACTTCGAAGAAAATAAACCCACAGTCTCCCCCCCACCAATCATTTGGGAGGCCCACAAGGCGGTAATTAGAGGCCACATCATAGCGCTAGCTTCCAAACTCAAAAAACAGAGAGAAGCGCAGACAGCTGACCTACTAGTGGACATACGCCAATTAGAACAAACCCACAAACAAACCATGTCCCTAGACACATACAAACAACTAGTGGACAAACGCACGACACTGCAAACACTTCTTAACTCCAAGGTCAAACGAACGCTGCTTCGCACCAAACACACCTATTACACACAAGGAGGAAAATGCGGTAGGCTACTAGCGAAAGCTCTCCAACAAACCAACCAACGGACATACATCACCACGATCAAACAAAAAGATGGCACTCGCACGCACCTCCTTCCAAACATACTTAAGGAATTCCATACCTTTTACACAGGCCTGTACAACCTGAGACTAACCCCGCCCTCAGGTGAGGATATAACCAACTTCCTAGCCACGAGGATCTCCCATACTATCCCCCCGAATATCAGACAAACCTTCGACAGCCCCCTGACACCTGAAGAATTCACGACAGTAGTTAAACGACTCCCCTTAGGGAAAAGCCCAGGACCGGACGGCTTCACAGCCAAATACTATAAAGCGTTCGCCAGTGTCCTTAAAACTCCATTTGTAACCGCATTTAACGCCCTTACATCCGGGCACAATCTCCCCGCCGAATCCCTAGAAGCTCACATCACCCTCATACACAAACCGGGGAAAGACCCCGAAGAATGTGGGAGCTACCGCCCCATTTCTCTGATTAACGGGGACCTTAAGATTTTCACAAAGATCCTAGCCGAAAGACTCCAACCGCTACTCAAGGGGCTAATCCACCCCGATCAATCCGGTTTTGTGCCCGGCCGCGAGGCTAAAAACAATACAACGAAATTGCTTAGCCTCATCTACACCGCCAAATCGGCGCAAGCCCAAAGCCTCATACTTACCATAGATGCCGAAAAGGCATTCGACAGGGTGGACTGGACTATGCTTAAACTGACATTACAAGCGCTAGGCTTCGGCCCAAACTGGAGCAAGTGGCTCTCAGCCATTTACTCCAAACCAGGAGCACGGATCAGGGTTAATGGCCAACTTTCGGACGTATTTCAAATAACAAACGGCACGAGACAAGGATGCCCCCTATCCCCCCTGTTATTTATTCTCACAATGGAACCATTTCTGCAGGGAATTAGGGATTGCCCCGATATAACAGGCCTCACAATAGCACGAAGTGAATTCAAGGTCACAGCATTTGCTGACGACCTTCTGTTCACAATCTCAAACCCGACGACTTCACTGACCCACCTCATGCAACAAATCGACCTATACCACCAAGTCTCCAACTACAAAATCAATGTTAGCAAAAGCGAGATACTCCCCCTTAACATATCCCACAACACCCGATCACTACTCCGCAACACATATCCATTCCAATGGCCCCCAGAGTCGGTCAAATACCTTGGAGTCCACCTCACTACCTCCCTAGACCGCACATACGACATCAATTTTCCCCCTCTCCTTGCCAAGATTGCGGCAGACCTTAAGGCCTGGAACAGGCCACAATTTGGATGGCTCTGCAGGACCCACATCCTCAAAATGAATGTACTCCCCAAACTTCTCTACCTGCTACAAACCCTCCCCATCAAAATTCCTACCTCATTCTTTGCCCAAGCTAAGCGGACGTTTACAACATTCATATGGGCCGACAACCCCCCCAGACTCCGATATGACTGCCTCACCAAAAGTAAACAGAGAGGGGGCCTAGGTCTCCCAGACCTGGAGGCTTACCACAAGGCTATCACACTTACACGAATCTACGAATGGGCACATCCCCACAACGACACACAATGGGTAAAGATTGAAGCCAGCTTCTTCTCAGCACCAATACACCTGGCACCCTGGCTAGGAAAAAAGCCCATCATCACAACACACAACTCAGAGTTACACCCAACAATCCCTCATACCCTACGTACCTGGCACAACATAAGGGGGGACCAACATATAGCTCCACATCCATCCCCGCTCTACCCACTAACCGACAATCCAGCCTTCCTGCCAGGCTCTAACCCAATCGCTCTCCAAAGCTTTCCTAAACAAACCCACACACTCACCCTAGGAGATGTACGCAATGACAAAGGGATCATCCCACTTGAGGACCTCACCACCAATGCCGAACCCTCTAGCATGCTTAGATTTAGATACGCGCAAATTACACACTTCCTACACTCGGACCCCATACTCCTCCAGGGACACAGAAATCCCACACCTTTCGAAATATTATGCTCCCACCACACATTACGTAAAGGACTAATCTCATCCTTCTACAAAACGATCCGCCACAGCCAGGACGAAATCCTGCCAACCTACACCACACACTGGGACAAAGAACTGTCCACTCAAATACCGGCTAAAAATTGGCACAAAATCTTCCATAACATATTCCACACGTCCAAGAGCAATAGCACCCACGAAAGCAACTACAAGAGAGTTGCTAAATGGCACTACACGCCGACTCGCATCAACAGATTCTTCCCTAACACACCCAAAACATGTTGGAGATGCAAACAAACTGAGGGAACCTCAGGACACATCTGGTGGCTCTGCCCCGTAATACAGGATTACTGGAGACAGATGGCCAACCTCATACGCACCATCACTGGCGTAGCCTCCCCCACACCCCTGAAACCATGCTATTCCTATCATACCCCCAACCACTGACCAAGCACAATCGCATCCTACTCAACCACCTCCTAACGGCTGCCAACGCTCTAATCCCCACAATGTGGAAACAGACTACAGCCCCAACTATCAGAGCCTGGATCGCCAGGGTTGACTCCATCAGAACAATGGAGGAACTTTCCTACTCCTTCACTCTCAAATATGACGAATACCTCACTACATGGACCCCCTGGCTCCAATTCCTCCAAGGAAAGCAGGGACAAATTGCCTGACACCACTTCCCCAGCTAGACCTAAACCCCTGTCTTCCCTCGCGCATAACCCACCCTCCAGGCTGATACGCCGTATAGACTATCCAAACTGCTAGGCACCTGAACATGCCACCATCCAGTGCCCTCACCCATGCACCATTGCTCTACTCTAGCCACAAGATAACAGTGTGCGCCTACACACAATGCCCGATGACCAGCTGGAGCACCATCCCACACCACGCACTCGTTATCAGGCAGTGTACTCTGGCATACCTCCCTTATTGCACTGCTAGGGTATAAGACATCAAAGCCGTATGTAACCCACCTTATCACACCAAACCCCCCCCCCCTTGCAACACAAAAAGTGGGAACTTCTCTGTTCTCGCCCCAATATCAATAACGTTGAGACTCTTATGCCTGCAAAAGAACCTGTTGTTTTGTTAACTACACTGTGCTGCTGACATCATTGTAATGCTTTTAATACCTCAATAAAAAAGTTAAAAAAAAAAAAAAAAAAATAAAATTTCTAAAAGGATTAAAAAAGAAAACACAGACACTATTTGAAATCCAATGCAAAGTGTATTGGCACAAAAACCAAACACGTGAAACTTATTTAACACCAAAGAAATTCAACTGTTAACAGCAGAAAGGACACTTTTCCCAAACTGATCCATTTGTCCTGCTTTAAAACTGATCCATTTGTCCTGGTAATGTCTGATAAATGTATTGGATGAGAACCAAGTGGCTGCTCTGCAAATCAACTCTGCAGAAACTTTAGCTGCTGCTGTCCAAGAGGAGGAGAGAGACAGAGTGGAATGGGCTTTAAGTCCCTCAGGCACTGGAACTCCTGAAACCTGATGTTGCTTTTACAATAGATGACCTTAGGTTTCCTTGACATAAATTGGTGAAGGAAATAGAACTGAAATATCTTCATTCTCCACTGGGCCCATCTTGCCAGTCCTATGGTGGAAGACATTGAGTCTAGGAGACTTATGCTTTCCTTGCTGAAGTCACTCTGTATGCCAACATCTATCAACCTGCTTTTTTGTGGCAGCTGGACCTTCCCTCTGGACGTATCGAAAAGAGCTCCCAGGTGCATCGTCTGAGTAGGGGAAAGATGACTCTTTTTGAAGTTTATCTTCCATCCATGTTTTTGAAGGAATTTGAGACAGATCTGTCCAAAGCTAGGCAAACTATCAGGATATTGTCCAAGAAGGTATATGGTTATCCCTGCTTCCTCAGGTCTGCGATCAGGACTGAAATAAATGTCTTTGGAGCCGTGCCTAGGCAGGGCTCATCTCTGCACTGGGCCCAGTGTGCCTATGCCAAGTTTTCAGCTATGGAAAATGCGAAGGAGAGCTTTAAGGAAGCAATAAATGCAGTCCTAATGGAGAACAGATGTCATTGTCTTTGACCATCTGGCTGAAGTCATCTTCTGTAGTGCCAGTTTGACCACTTACTATCAACCTGTCCTTTGGCTTATGACTGTGCGCATTTGTTGCTGGACTGCTATTTAATACAGTTTCCACTCATAGCATTGGACGTAGGCTCTGAAACTTAGTAAGCTCCCAATACAGGTATTTAGTCACTCATCTTTGGTCTGAGTATGCTTTGGATGTAATTAAGATGACTACTATTTTGAAAGTTTATCCATGCATGTTTTTAAAAAGCTTATCCGCAGATATTAAATCCTATGCCAGATAGACTTCCTGAATGATATGTTGTCCTTAATCAAATATTTGATGGAGGATGCACAGGGAAAGAAGCCTTCTGTTTTCCTGAGATCTGTAAAGAAACGACTGGAGGTAGAAGCTTCTTCCTTCTGAGCCTCTCTAAGGTTTAAAGCTTTGCCCTTGAGATGAGATGATCCACCTCTGCTGGCTCAATAAATTCTGGGGTCAGGTGAGTTTCTTCCTCAGAAGAAGATGCAATTTCCCTGTAAGATTCTGTTTCCATAAACTTGTCATCTGAGTCATCTTGAGAGAAATGAGGAGAAAAGTAGTAGGGAGGAGTCAGGCAACTATAGGCCAGTAAGTCTTACTTCAGTGGTTGAGAAAGTAATGGAACATCTAAAAATCACATGGATTTCAAGATCAGAGACGACATGGGTTTATTTCAAGGAGATCATGCCAAACTAATTTTAGAGATTTTTTTGATAGGGTAACTAAAATAATAGATCAGGGTGGTGCAGTAGACATTGCTTACCTAGATTTTAGTAAGACTTTTGACAGTGTGGCACATAGAAGGCTTATCAATAAATTGCAATCTGTAAGTTTGGATTCCAATATTGAATGGGGTAGGCAGTGGCTGAGTCACAGGCAACAGAGGGTTGCAGTCAATAGAGTATATTTGAAGCAGGGTCTTTTTACCATCTTGGATGGGGTACCATCTTGGATGTAAAAACCCAAGGGCAGAGTATAGAATATTTGATACAGTCCTGACCTTAACATCTGAGGAAAGGGATTTAGGAATAATTATTTCAGATGACTTAAAGGCAAGCAGACAATGTAAAATGCTAGCAGAATTTGCTTGGTTCTATAGGGAGAGGTATCAGCAGTAGAAAGAGAGAAGTGCTCATGCCATTGTATAGAGCACTGGTGAGTCCTCACTTGGAGTATTGTACGCAGTACTGGAGATCGTATCTCCAGAAGGATATTGATACTTTAGAGAGAGTACCGAGATAAGCTTTCAAACTGGTATATGGATTGCTGGGTACAACTTACCTGAAAAGGTTAAAGGATCTTAACACGTATAGCTTGGAGGAAAGACGAGACAGCGGGGATAAGATGGAAACATTTAAATACATAAAGGGAAGAAAAACTACCACAACAAGAGGACATAGTCTTAAATTAGAGGGGCAATGGTTTAAAAATAATATCAGGAAGTATTACTTTACTGAGAGGGTAGTGGATGCATGCTGAAGTGGTAGAGGTTAACACAGTAAGAGAGTTTAAACATTTGTGGCATAGGTATACAGCAGTGATGGCTAACCTTGACACCATAAATTGTTTCTGGACTACATTTCCCATGATGCTCAGCTAGCTTTTAGAAATGTAGTCCAGAAACAATTTATGGTGTTAAGGTTAGCCATCACTGGTATAAGTCTACCCTAGACTTAAGATAAGGCCAGGGACTAATGAAAGTACAATATTTAAAAAAAAACTGGGCAGACTAGATGGGCCAGATAGTTCTTATCTGCTGCCACATTATATGTTTCTATGTCTGATATAAGACAGAAAAGCAGTGGTGTATCCTGGTTTTGTGCTGCCCTAGGCAGGACAAAACTCAGGCGCCCCTCCCCCCCGCCCAACCCTTCCCCCTGCCTTCTAAATACACACTCACACATTCACTGACAGATATGCATACACTAGCTAACAGAAACTCACACTCACTCACTAACAGACACACACACACACACACACACACACACAACAGACACACACTAACAGACACACACACACTCACTAACAGACACACTCACACACTAACAGACACACACACTCACACACTAACAGACATATACACACACTCACATTAACATATTTATTTATTTAAACCCCCAGCCTCCTTACCTTTGGGAATGCTGGGGGTGGGGGGTTCCCTCTCTCCCTGGGGGTCCAGTGGCTGCTGGGCTGGGCGGGCAGGCGGCTGGCGAAGGAACACTTCCTCTGAGCAGCCTGCTCAGCTCCCTCGCGCGCCGCAGAGTGAGGCTGGGAGCCGGAATATGACATCATATTCCGGCTCCAGCCTCACTCTGCGGCGTGCGTGGGAGCTGAGCAGGCTGCTCAGAGGAAGAGCTCCCTCGCCAGCCGCCCGCCCAGCGCAGCCTGCCCAGCCCAGCATGTCAGTTAGCCGCCTTCTAAATACACACACACACATTCACTGACAGATATGCATACACTAGCTAACAGAAACACACACACACTAACAGACACACACTCACTCACTAACAGACACACACACTCACTAACAGACACACACTACCAGACACACACTCACACACTAACACACACACACTCACTAACAGACACACACTCACACACTAACAGACATATACACACACTCACATTAACATTTATTTATTTAACCCCCAATCCTCCTTACCTTTGGGAATGCTGGGGGGGTGGGGGTTCCCTCTCTCCTTGGAGGTCCAGTGGCTGATGAGCTGGGCTGGGCAGGCGGCTGGCGAAGGAACACTTCCTCTGAGCAGCCTGCTCAGCTCCCTCGCGCGCCGCAGAGTGAGGCCGGGGCGAAGATATGGCGTACGCGGCGAGAAACCACGGCCTTCACTGCGGTAACGAGCGAAGCTGCTGGGCGCTTCCGCCAGCCGCCCGCCCAGTGCAGCCCGCCTAGCCCAGCATGTCAGTTAGCCGCGAGGCTAACAAGGCATTTGCCCTGGGCATTTGGGGGCGGCTTTTTTTGCCGCCCCCTGGAAAATGCCGCCCAAGGCAAATGCCTTGTTTGCCTCGCGGCTAAAACGTCCGTGCAGAAAAGACTGGAGACCCATTCTTGAGAAGTAATGGAAAGAAAAAGCGTTATGATTAATTTTGGACTGTGTTCTTATGTTATTTCCTGCACAAAGCTAAAATACTAATACATATACATGATCAGGGCAGTCTTTAACAAGGGGCAAACAGGGCAAACAGGGCAGCTGCCCCGGGCCCAGTTGCTCCTGGGGGGCCCAAAGCAGCTGCCCTGTGGGCCCCCTGCCCGCAGCCAGGTCTGAACAGCCCACCGGGATACTGAGAAATATCCCGGTGGGCTGCAGCAGGTGATGTAATCAGGGGCCCCGGCCCTTTAAGAGAGCTGCAGACCGAGCCCCTGTCTTCCTGCCTGCTGGGAGGAAGTGTTGTGAGGTCACTTCCTCCCAATTAACAGAGTGCCTGGGGTGGAGGAGGCATACATGGAGAGCAGGAGGATGTACAGACCAAGAAGAAGAAGACTCCCATCAATCTCAGCCATCCAGCTCCCACTGGACCACAGGGAAGCCACACTTCTGTAAAGGTAAGGAGGGTGGCTAAACTATGTGAACTCATATGACTCTGTGTGTGTGTGTTTGTGTCAGTGTGTGTGTGTATCTGGCTGTATGTGTGTGTGTGTGTATCTGGCTGTATGTGTGTGTGTGTATCTAGCTGTAGCTTGTGTGTGTGTGTGTATCTGGCTGTATGTGTGTGTGTGTGTGTATCTGGCTGTAATAACTGTGTGTGTGTGTATCTGGCTGTATGTGTGTGTGTGTGCATGTGTGTGTGTGTGTATCTGGCACAGCTGCTTATGTGTGTGTATCTAGCCTAACTATGTGTGTGTATATCTGGCTAACTGTATGTGTGTGTATCTAGCTGCTATGTGTGTGTGTGTGTATCTGGCACATGCATGTGTAATGTATCTGGCTGTATGTGTGTGTGTGTGTGTGTGTGTATCCTAGCTGTGTGTGTGTGTGTGTGTGTGTATCCTGGCTGTATGTATGTGTGTGTGTATCTAGCTGCTTCTTATGTAATGTGTATCAGCTGGCTGTATGTGTGTATCTAGCTGTATGTGTGTGTATCTGGCTGTATATGTGTGTGTATCTGGCTGTATGTGTGTGTGTGTGTGTGTGTGTGTATCTGGCTGTGTATGTGTGTGTGTGTGTCTGTGGCTGTATGTGTGTGTGTGTGTAGCCATCTGGCTATGTGTGTGTGTGTGTATCTGACTGTGTGTGTATCTGGCTGTGTGTGTGTATCTGGCTGTATGTGTGTGTATCTGGCTGTATGTGTGTGTGTGTGTATCTGACTGTGTGTGTGTATGTGTATCTGGCTGTATGTGTGTATGTGTATCTGGCTGTATGTGTGTATGTGTATCTGGCTGTATGTGTGTGTATCTGACTGTGTGTGTATATCTGGCTGTATGTGTGTATATCTGGCTGTGTGTGTGTGTGTATCTGACTGTGTGTGTGTGTGTGTATCTGAGTGTGTGTGTGTATCTGAGTGTGTGTGTATCTGGCTGTATGTGTGTGTATCTGGCTGTATGTGTGTCTATCTGGCTGTGTATGTATCTGACTGTGTGTGTGTATCTGACTGTGTGTGTATCTGACTGTGTGTGTATCTGGCTGTGTGTGTATCTGGCTGTGTGTGTGTGTATCTGGCTGTATGTGTGTGTGTATATAAGACTGTGTGAGTGTGTGTGTATCCGACTGTGTGTGTGTATCCGACTGTGTGTGTGTATCCGACTGTGTGTGTGTATCTCACTGTGTGTGTGTATCTCACTGTGTGTGTGTATCTCACTGTGTGTGTGTATCCGACTGTGTGTGTGTATATCTCACTGTGTGTGTGTGTGTGTATCTGGCTGGCTGTGATTGTATCTGGCTGTGTTTGTGTCTGACTGTGTGTGTGTGTGTCTGTATCTGACTGTGTGTGTGTCAGTGTGTATCTGGCTGTGTGTGTCAGTGTGTATCTGGCTGTTTATGTCAGTGTGTGTTTATATGGCTGTGTTTGTGTCAGTGTACATGTACCTTTGTGTCAGTGTTTATGTGTATCTGTGTGTATGTATACCTATGTGTCAGTTTGTATGTGTACCTGCTTGTCTGTGTATATGTACCTGTGTGTGTATGAGTGTCAGTATGTGTAAGTGTGTATCTGTGCGTGTGGCAATGCATACATCCCATCTAACATTGCACACAAATACAATCCTGCATTCCAACATTAACAATGCACACAAATACACCACTGCATGTGTATCTGTGTTCCTGTGTGTATCACTGTTTGTGTGAGAGTGCATCTGTGTGACAATGCATACATCCCAGCATTCCTACGCCAACACTGCACACAAATACATATGTATTTGTGTATATATCTGTGTCAGTGTGTGTAAGTGTGTATCTCTGTGTGTGGATGTGCCAGTGTTTTTATCTCTGTGTGTGCACGTGCATTTATGTATGTGGCTGTGTGTGTATACGCCAGTCTTTGTCAGTGTGTCCAGATGTGTGCATGTATCAGTGTGCTAATGTGTATGTACAGGGAGTGCAGAATTATTAGGCAAGTTGTATTTTTGAGGATTAATTTTATTATTGAACAACAACCATGTTCTCAATGAACCCAAAAAACTCATTAATATCAAAGCTGAATATTTTGGAAGTAGTTTTTAGTTTGTTTTTAGTTTTAGCTATGTTAGGGGGATATCTGTGTGTGCAGGTGACTATTACTGTGCATAATTATTAGGCAACTTAACAAAAAACAAATATATACCCATTTCAATTATTTATTATTACAGTGAAACCAATATAACATCTCAACATTCACAAATATACATTTCTGACATTCAAAAACAAAACAAAAACAAATCAGTGACCAATATAGCCACCTTTCTTTACAAGGACACTCAAAAGCCTGCCATCCATGGATTCTGTCAGTGTTTTGATCTGTTCACCATCAACATTGCGTGCAGCAGCAACCACAACCTCCCAGACACTGTTCAGAGAGGTGTACTGTTTTCCCTCCTTGTAAATCTCACATTTGATGATGGACCACAGGTTCTCAATGGGGTTCAGATCAATTGGAGAGACAAGGGGGCTTGTAATCAAATAGATTTTCTTCTTTTTATACCCTTTCTTGCCAGCCACGCTGTGGAGTACTTGGACGCGTGTGATGGAGCATTGTCCTGCATGAAAATCATGTTTTTCTTGAAGGATGCAGACTTCTTCCTGTACCACTGCTTGAAGAAGGTGTCTTCCAGGAACTGGCAGTAGGACTGGGAGTTGAGCTTGACTCCATCCTCAACCCGAAAAGGCCCCACAGGCTCATCTTTGATGATACCAGCCCAAACCAGTACTCCACCTCCACCTTGCTGGCGTCTGAGTCGGACTGGAGCTTTCTGCCCTTTACCAATCCAGCCACGGGCCCATCCATCTGGCCCATCAAGACTCACTTTCATTTCATCAGTCCATAAAACCTTAGAAAAATCAGTCTTGAGATATTTCTTGGCCCAGTCTTGACGTTTCAGCTTGTGTGTCTTGTTCAGTGGTAGTCGTCTTTCAGCCTTGCTTTCCTTGGCCATGTCTCTGAGTATTGCACACCTTGTGCTTTTGGGCACTCCAGTGATGTTGCAGCTCTGAAATATGGCCAAACTGGTGGCAAGTGGCATCGTGGCGGCTGCACGCTTGACTTTTCTCAGTTCATGGGCAGTTATTTTGCGCCTTGGTTTTTCCACATGCTTCTTGCGACCCTGTTGACTATTTTGAATGAAACGCTTGATTGTTCGATGATCATGCTTCAGAAGCTTTGCAATTTTAGAGTGCTGCATCCCTCTGCAAGATATCTCACTATTTTTGACTTTTCTGAGCCTGTCAAGTCCTTCTTTTGACCCATTTTGCCAAAGGAAAGGAAGTTGCCTAATAATTATGCACACCTGATATAGGGTATTGATGTCATTAGACCACACCCCTTCTCATTACAGAGATGCACATCACCTAATATGCTTAATTGGTAGTAGGCTTTCGAGCCTATACAGCTTAGAGTAAGACAACATGCATAAAGAGGATGATGTGGTCAAAATACTCATTTGCCTAATAATTCTGCACTCTCTCTGTATAAGGCCTTTACCTGCTCTCTCACACTCACTATATAAGATCTTTACTTTACTCTCTCTCTCTCTCACTCACTATATAAAACCTTTTACCTGCTCTCTCACACTCACTATAAGGCGGCGCTTTACCTGCTCTCTCTCTCTCACACTCACTATACTCTAAAGCCTTTACCTGCTCTCTCACACTCACTATATAAGGTCTTTGCCTGCTCTCTCTCTCTCACACTCACTATATAAAGTCTTTACCTGCTCTCTCTCTCTCTCTCACACTCACTATATAAGGCCTTTACCTGCTCTCTCTCACACTCACTATATAAGGCCTTTACCTGCTCTCTCTCTCTCACGCGCACTATATAAGGCTTTTACCTGCTCTCTCTCTCACACTCACTATATAAGGTCTTTACCTGCTCTCTCACACTCACTATATAAGGCCTTTACCTGCTCTCTCACACTCACTATATAAGGCCTTTACCTGCTCTCTCTCTCTCACACTCACTATATAAAGCCTTTACCTGCTCTCTCTCTCACACTCACTATATAAGGCCTTTACCTGCTCTCTCTCCCTCTCTCTCTCTCACACTCACTATATAAGGCCTTTACCTGCTCTCTCTCTTTCTCACACTCACTATATAAGGCCTTTACCTGCTCTCTCTCTCACACTCACTATATAAGGCCTTTACCTGCTCTCTCTCTCTCACACTCACTATATAAGGTCTTTACCTGCTCTCTCTCACACTCACTATATAAAACATTTACCTGCTCTCTCTCTCACACTCACTATATAAGGCCTTTACCTGCTCTCTCTCTCTCACACACTCACTATATAAGGCCTTTACCTGCTCTCTCTCTCTCACACTCACTATATAAGGTCTTTACCTGCTCTCTCTCTCTCACACTCACTATATAAGGTCTTTACCTGCTCTCTCTCACACTCACTATATAAAACATTTACCTGCTCTCTCTCTCACACTCACTATATAAAGCCTTTACCTGCTCTCTCTCTCACACTCACTATATAAGGCCTTTACCTGATCTCTCTCTCTCACACTCACTATATAAGGTCTTTACCTGCTCTCTCTCACACTCACTATATAAGGTCTTTACCTGCTCTCTCTCTCACACACTCACTATATAAGGCCTTTACCTGCTCTCTCTCACACTCACTATATAAGGTCTTTACCTGCTCTCTCTCACACTCACTATATAAGGCCTTTACCTGCTCTCTCTCTCTCTCACACTCACTATATAAGATCTTTACCTGCTCTCTCTCACACTCACTATATAAGGCCTTTACATGCTCTCTCTCTCTCTCTCTCACACTCACTATATAAGGCCTTTACCTGCTCTCTCTCTTTGCTGAGATCATCATTTCTGATGATGTCAGTCAAGAAGACAGACCAGGGGCAGAGTCAGCACAAGCAGACTGGAATAAAGGTAAGCTTTTACTATATTTAGGGATGCAAGGGGGGAAGGAAAACATGTTTCAGTGTTCCTGACCCTATAGTGTTCCTTTCATTTGAATACTTGGGGGATCAAGCTGGCTCAGGAAGTTAGTTCTGAAGAAGTTCCTTGTTTTAAATATTTTTTATAATACTTTATTTTTATTGCAGTAGTAAATACACAAGTTTGGATGACATAGGTGTAGATATGCACAATGATAAAATACATATGAAGAAAACATGCATGTCAAAAAAGGCTGCACTATTTTCCTTTTAAATATAAGTCAGGATAAAGCAACCCAGGTACATAGGCTAGGCAAACATGTGTAGATTATTTAGAAATACTATGCTTGCGATCTCATGAGTGGCTATGACATGTCAATGGTTGTTGAAAAATGAGTTAATAAAGCAAGCGTATAAAGCATAAGTATTGTTAAATTACCACAAATGCCAGTTTAACATGACCTGTTATTACTAACCACACTTTCTCATCTTCTGGCATGAATAGCACCATCCTGTTTACTTATAAAAAAATTGTGCAGTTTAATCCGATGTCATGATACTGTTTGCTTTGATGTGCCTGTTACTGCTATCATGGCACTACAGGCTTGTTTTAACCCCTTTTGCACATCAAAAAGAAAGAATAATAATAAAAAAAAAAGCATAAGTAGAAAACAAGATAAAATAAGAGTGGGCGAAGACATTAGAATAAGTCTAATATTAGTATCAATATTATATGTGAATGTTGTACAGAGTGCTCAGCTAATTCATACACGTGTAGCATGCCAGCATGGGGATGTTATCATGTCAGGATAACATGCAAGGCAGTGCTGCCAACCCCTTTCACTTGTAAAAGGGTCCCTTCCCTTACAAATACACAGACCTGGTAAGGGAGACAAAAGATCTCCCTCCGGGGTTCTTGCAGAGATGAGCAGCAGGATGGGGGGCAGAAGGCTCTCAGCCTTCACCTGTACGGCTGGCCACGTCCCTGTTTTCAGAGCTCGATTCCACGTGGGGCCAAGGCTCACAAGAAGAGCCTTCACCTGGCAGAGACTCAGAGGTAAAGGCTGGGAGCCTCTAGAGCGCCACTGGATCACCAGGAAATACAGCGCCACCGGACCACCAAGGAATATGCTGTCCCCCTATCTCACTGGATGCAGGTAAGAAACAGGTTTTTAAAGTTTTTTTTTAAACTTTAAAAAAATATTAAAATAAAATATAAAAATACACATATTATAATACAATTAAAAATCTGCTCCCCTCTCAGCCCCTATCCTAAGTCTCTCTCACACTACAAACACTGCACCCCACAGAATCACACATACCGCACCCCTCACAATCACACACACACACACTGCACCTCTCACAATCACACACACATTGTATCCATCACAATCATACATTGCACCCCTCACAATCACATACACTGCACCCCTCACACACACATACTGCACCCTTCACACACACACACACCACCACTCACACACATTGCACCCTCACCCACATACACTGCGTCCTTCAAACATACAAACTGCACAACAGCTTCTAACTCCCACTACTGCCCCTAACCCCTACTAGAGGCCCTGTACCGGAAGACCCTAGGCAAGTTGTCCTGAACAACTCAAAACTTAAAATCCAATTCCATAAGATAATTTTACCCATTCAAGGTTTTGTTGTATTAAACAGTTGACAATTTGGAGTCGTATACAGACAGGACTGGACACAAAGACAGTATTAAAAGAAGGGTAATTAATTGTCACATAAATTCTGATGTGACTATGTATTGCCATTGTTTTAATACTGTCTGAAAACTGCTGTGGAAGAATTTTGCAATTGTGGAGCACCAGGAGAGTATTGTTTCGATACTGGCATGCAGACATCTGCTCTTGGTAGGCAGCTTGGAAAAAAGAAAATGGTGGATGTAATGGGTAAAGCAGTAAGGGGACATGTCACATAGTGTCAGGAGGATGTTGAGCTGTCAGACTGATAGAAGCAGCCGGAGCATATGCACAGTGCACCAAGTCAGTTTTAATTTAACTATCTTATGGCCTGACAGTCCTCAACAGATTTTCTCCCATGCATCCTTCCTAAATGATTTTTCTTTTGCCATTAAAGCAACACTCCAAGCACCATAACTACTACAGCTCGCTATACTGATTAAGGTACTTCTGACGCCCTCCCACTGTAAGTAATAAAATAATTTCCAATTTGATTTCTTACTTAAGGTCCGCCTTGCGCCATTCCCTCGCCTCACCTACTTTCTGTGGAGTACCAGAAGCACCTAACGAAGTGCAATGGGCAATTTAGAGCTAGCTCATTGGCTGTGAGCATTAGCTGATTGCTGTTAGCCAATGAGCTAAGCCCTCCACTGCTGGTAGTTTTGAGCAGCACCCAGTGGGAGCTACTTAAGAAGTTAAATCCTTCTAAAATTGTTTGACCCCTTACAATAGGGGGTGTCATGGCACATCAGGCACCATGACCATTACACCACTCTGCAGTGGTTATGGTGCTTTGAGTGTTTCTTTAGAACATGATCAAAATATATTCTATTATAACTCAATACTGCTACAATTTAAAAAAAGAAAGAAAAGGACAAAAACAAAATATGTTGCAACAAGTCAAAATAATTGTAAGTCAGAAACCCCCACATTAGCACGCGCTCTATTTGTCCCTGCTGCTTGAAATGATCTCAGTGCATGTTGGTTTTTCTTGAATAACCAATAAGTACAGTAATATAGTCGGTGAGTGTCATTTAGTACAAGATTTGTTGGTAATGACAGGACAAGGCCTGACAGACCTAGTGACCAGTAAAAGCAAATGTGAAAAGTAAATGCAGCACAATATAGGGCTAAGGCAAAATGGCAGAGAAAAAAGTGTGGGGGAGAAGAAAAACCAGCCAGCCACCAGTGATTTTGGAAAGCCAGCTTCATCATTGTAGGAGCCAGCTCATGTGATATTTTACTAAGGTGGCAGCATATGTCTACTAAGTGAGGTTTGACACACCAAGCTAGTTTACTGCTTGCATTACAGTCTCTGTGTCAGTCTTTTCTTACCTGTGATTCAAGTTGCAATTAACACTGACAGTCTTTTCTGATAAATAGAGCAGTCTCAAATTGAAAACAAAGACACTATGTGGCCTATAAAAGAAACAGTGGGCTGTGGGCAGTTAAAAGGCTAAATAAAAGCGGAAATGGAGGGTAACACCAATGTAGATAGAAAAACCAAACACCATATGAGATCGGTCCTTGTGATGGTACCATGGTACCTGTTAAGGCTCCCACAGGTGCGTGCCATTTTGTGTTCCAGAGTCCGATGTCATTTTATGGCACTCAAACTCCATGCTTCAATTCTGATGCACAGTTATACGCATCAGGGCCGGGCTTCGGAGAAAATTCGTCCCGGGCATTTTTTAATTACAGCGGCCCTCTAAAAAGGGGGCGGGGTCAGTTAGGGTGTGTTTTGTCATAACCAATGACAAGCACGCCCCATCACAAAGTGAGTATGTTGGTTCAATGCTCTTCCAGGGCAGACCATGCACAGAGCTCTGCTGAAGAGCTCTAGCATGAGAAAATGTATTTGTTCTGCACAGGGCAAGCAAATTTAATAATATGCTTGCACTGTGTTTGCTTAAAATTTGTCTCTGGTGTCTCCATAGAGGAGACAAAAATGTCAGGAAAGAGGATTGTGCAGTGTGTGTGTGAGGGTGATGTGTGTAAGGGGTGTAGTGTGTGTGCAAAAGGGGTGCTGTGTGTGAGTGATGGGTGCTATGTTTGCATGAGGGTGCTATCTGCGTGTGAGAAAGCTGTGTGTGAGGGTGCAGTGTTTGTGTGTGGGTGCTGTGAGTGTCAGGTGTGCAGTGTGTGTGTGTGAGTGAGGGTGCTGTGAGTGTCATGGGTGCAGTGTGTGTGTGTGAGTAAGGGTGCTGTGAGTGTCATGGGTGCAGTGTGTGTGTGAGTCAGGGGTGCAGTGTGTGTGTGTGTGTGAGTGAGGTTGCTGTAAGTGTCAGGGGTGCAGGGTGTGTGTGTGTGTGAGTGAGGGTGCTGCAAGTGTTAGGGGTGCAGTGTGTGTGTGTGTGAGTAAAGGTGCTGTGTCAGGGGTGCAGTGTGTGTGTGAGTGAAGGTGCTGTCAGTGTCAGGGGTGCAGTGTGGTGTGCAAGAGGGGTGTAGTGTGTGTGTGTGTGAGGGTGCGATGTGGGTAAGGGTGCTGTGTATGAGGGGTGCAGTGTGTGTGTGTGCTGTGTTTGCATGAGGGTGCTATGTGCGTGTGAGAAAGCTGTGTGTGAGGGTGCAGTGTTTGTGTGTGGGTGCTGTGAGTGTCAGGTGTGCAGTGTGTGTGTGAATGAGGGTGCTGTGAGTGTCATGGGTGCAGTGTTGTGTGTATGTGAGGGTGCTGTGAGTGTCAGGGGTGCAGTGTGTGTGTGAGTGAGGGTGCTGTGAGTGTCAACATGCAGTGTGTGTGTGAGATTATATCCCCCCTCCCTTCTTACCTTTAGCCTGGGAGGGGGAACCGTGCTGCTGCCATCTCTGGTGGTGCTTGTGGTGAGTGAACTCTAGCTTGTGGGGCTAGAGTTCACTCTCGCGAGACCCGGAGCGTTGCCATGGCAACGCTCCGAATCTTTCGAGAGGAACCCGGCTGAGCTGCAAGTTAGAGCTCCTCCGGTTTCCTCTCTCCTGTCTCCCTCCCTCTCTCCCCCGCTGGCGGCTGCAATATACTACATGTGGGCAGGTGAGGGAGATCTTTGATCACCCCACCTGCCTGTCATGGAATGCAGCATGGCCGGTGCTTGGATAGTACCGGCCCTGCATAGACCAGCAGGGGAGATCCTGTGATAAAGCCCATGACCACCGCGGCCCACCGCATTTGCCTGGTGTGCCCGATGGCGTATTGTGCATCATGTGTGACATCGCCTATGTACATTTTAGCATTGCAGAAATTATGCCAGCCAATAATGTGCTTCCTAGGCTTATTTATCTCTGCACTTTGTGCTTTGCACTATCGTGGTTTTCCCTTAGTGATCCATTAGTGCTTTTTGTTCTTTATCTTATTTTATTTTTTATTTTGACCTTGGCTACTTCCTTGACCATTCTCCATTCTGTGCTCCTTGGCTCTGGCTTGGCTATCCATTATAGTGCCTTTCTGTTATCCTAGACCTCAGCTTGTTTTTTAAACTCTGTTCCCCAGGCTACTATCCTATTAATTTATGGGCAAATCCAAGGACCTATAATACGCCTCTCTTACCTTAGGCCTTAATTTAAAGGGACACTATAGTCACCAGAACAACTACAGCTTATTGAATTTGTTTTGTTTAGTAGAATTATTACCTTCAGTCTTTTTGCTGTAAGGCCTGTCTTTTCAGAGAAAATGCAGTGTTTACATTACAGCCTAGTGATAACTTCACTGGCCACTCCTCAGGTGGCTGTTAGAGATCCTTCCTGGGTCATTGGCTGCCTAAAATGCATCCAAACATTCAGTGGCTCCTCCCTCTGCATGCAGACACTGAACTTTCCTCATAGAGATTCATTGATTCAAATTATCTCTATGAGGAGATGCTAATTGGCCAGGGCTATGTTTGAATCATGCTGGCTCTGCCCCTAATCTGCCTCCTTGTCAGTCTCAGCCAATCCTATGGGGAAGCATTGTGATTGGATCAGGCCACCACTTCTGATGATGTCAGAGGAAGTTCACAGGCAGAGGCAGCAGCTTCAGACCTGAATACAAGTAAGATTTTACTATCTTTAGGAAGGCAAAGGGGGCTAGATAGTGGTTTTAACACTATAGGGTCTGGACTACATGTTTGTGTTCCTGACCCTATAGTACTCCTTTAATATTTTTGGATATCTTCCCAATTTGTTAGAAAAAACTTTTCAAAGTTTTTATCTACAAACGTTCCCATACACCTTAGTGGTGACGTCAGTAGAGATATAATTTGATATTGGCTGGTTAGAGCAGTGTAATGTCACTGCCTTAGAACTGGGAACCTAGGTTCAAATCCCAGCCAGACCACCTAACGGCCTGGCCTTAAACCAGTCATGGCCAAAGTGTGTCCCGTGTTCCGGTTTAATACGGCCCCACAGGTTATTTGGCTAATCCTATCTGTTGTGGCCACCAGTGAATCCACGAGCGCTGCTCAGGATCCCTCGATCTTTGAACGCCGTGGTCCTGAGAGGCGTGCGGGAATTCACTGGGGGCCAAGAGTTCACATTCACTGCTTGTCCCCAGTCTGTGTTCTCGCGATCTATTTGAAGTCGACGTCGCAGGATTTGGTTCTTTCTCCCAGGAGGTAGAGAATGAAGGTACAGAGA
Source organism: Pelobates cultripes (assembly GCA_933207985.1). Classification (NCBI taxonomy): domain Eukaryota; kingdom Metazoa; phylum Chordata; class Amphibia; order Anura; family Pelobatidae; genus Pelobates; species Pelobates cultripes. The sequence goes on along the minus strand of OW240912.1, from coordinate 398,367,787 downwards.
ATGAAGGGGCAGAATAAAAGAGAGAAGGGGCAGAATAAAAGAGAGAAGGGACAGAATAAAAGAGAGAAGGGACAGAATAAAAGAGAGAAGGGACAGAATGAAGGGACAGAATAAAAGAGAGAAGGGACAGAATAAAAGAAAGAAGGGACAGAATAAGAGAGAGAAGGGACAGAATAAAGAGTGAGAAGGGACATAATAAAAGAGAGAAGGGACAGAATAAAGAGAGACAGAATAAAAGAGAGAAGGGACAGAATGAAGGGACAGAATAAAAGAGAGAAGGGACAGAATAAAAGAGAAAAGGGACAGAGTGAAAAGAGACAGAATAAAAGAGAGAAGGGACAGAATCAAAGAGAGAAGGGACAGAATAAAGAGAGACAGAATAAAAGAGAGAAGGGGCAGAATGGAGAGACAAGGGACAGAATATAAGAGAGAAGGGATAGAATGAAAAGAGAGGGAATAAAAGAGAGAAGGGACAGAATAAAGAGAGACAATAAAAAAGATGAAATGAAAAGTATGCCGCTTGCAATACATTTTTCATAAAATAGTTAATTTGCATTGAATTTTAATGGTTCAAAGAATGTCAGGCAAAATGGTTGGCCCTCACGCATGTTCACTTCATCAAATCTGGCCCTCTTTGAAAAAGGTTTGGACACCCCTGCCTTAAACTGTTCAAGGGGCCTCAAAATTTCTGATGGCTGTCTTGATGGTCACATGTATGAAGAGCAGCTCTGGGGCAATGTTCTAAAACTGGAACAAGAGGCAGGTGCTTTTTTTTTTTAGTTTGTAAGCTAGTTTGGATAGGGTCTTCTTTACCTACTGTTCCAGAATGCCTATCATGGTTTGTTAGAATTTAGCGGTGTTACTTGTAATGTAATGGGTGTATAAGCTACACATTGTATTTTGGAAGCTAGACCTGACAAAGACCCTGAAGGCGGGTCGAAACATTGTGGAATAAACCCTTTTGGCATTTGTTTTGGTGTTGTGGCTCGTTAATATTATTCTACTGCACGTGAGGCGTTGAAAGTCGCCCTTGGAGATTTGCACCCACATTTCTAGTGGCGTGCTGGCCCTCCATTTTAGTTTTGTACTTGTTAGAATTTAGTCTCTGTTTTGTTGACCTATTGTACAGCTCTGCTGACTATGTTGGCGCTATATAAATAATGGTAACTTTCCACAATGTTCCTTTTCACTATGGGAAAGGTCAATGCTGTCATAACTCCTCCTAGCCACTAGATGGCAGCGGGCTCCAGCGTGTGGAACCCTTGGCCTTCTATCACTTGACAGCCATAGCAACGGCCTGAAGCTGCCCGTGTCTCCGGAGAGGGATCGCAGTGCGCATGCGTGCTGTCCGCGCCAGCCTGTGTCAGCAGATCGAGGCAGGCTGCGGAGCAGACAGACAGGGACAGGCAGGATGATGGTGGCGGTGCTACAGCTGGCGGCGGCAGTGAGCGCCCTGTGCTGGGGCTGGAGCCGGGGCTCGGATGATATCGTGGTGGGCTGCGGGGGGTTTGTCAAGTCGGAGGTGGACATTAACTACTCCCTGATCGAGGTGGGTGTCCGTGCCAGGCCCGGGGGGGCCAGCAGCAGGCCGCACGCCCCATTCATTCCCTTCCTACACTGCCCTCTGACCCCCATGCCCTCCATGCTTTCCATGTCTTCCATTACAACCCCTGTCACTGCCTGTCCCTGCCTGCCCCGGCCGTGCTCTGTTAAATGGGGGTGGACTCAAAAATACAGCATTTACCAGTTTGTAGGACTACAACTCCCACAATGCTCGGCCAGCCACCAAGCTGTCAAAGCAGCATTGGAGTTGTAGTACTTCACTCTCACCTAAATGTATGACAAACCTTGTTTTGTTGAATCATTAACTATACGATATGATATGATTCCATAAGTATATGAATGAAGTGAGCAGCACAAGCAGATAAAGGAAGTTTGCGGCAATAAGAAATGCTATATAACAGGGGATAAGAAGCTTTTGGCACTGCAGATATTGTAGACTACATCTCCCTTTGATGGGCTGCCTACTTTTTGGTTGTAAGAGCATTATGGGTGATGTAGTCCACTAAAATCTGTAGTGCAGAAGGTTGCCTAACCTTGCCATGGAAGGTGTGATTTGTGTTGCTATTGGGCCCTAATCACTTCTGGTTCTTTGAAGGACGCATGTAGTATTTAGCTTGTACTCTTTGCAGAAAGTCTGCAGAATATGTTGGATTTATATAAATAGAAATATTAAATCTACTAATTTAAAATAAGGCATCTCTTCTTTGAATCACAGAGTTGTTACAAAATGTCTTTCAAAAGTTTATCTCTGCACGCCATTTAATAGGATATGGAGTTGAGTAGATTTACACAGTGAGAATTCCACATTACTTTTGTTTTTATAAAGAATCTTTTTTACCACAAAAAAACGTTTTAAATTATTATCGAACATTAATCAAATGTTGTTTTCTTACATTATAGATTAAGTTATATACAAAACAAGGCACTCTGAAATATCAGACTGATTGTGCACCGAACAACGGTTACTTCATGATTCCTCTTTATGATAAGGTGAGTGGTCAGTATTAGTTTTCTCTAATAACCAGCTTGTGGTTAAAGGAACAATGAAGGCTGAAGTTAATTATTTCTCTTTAATACACTTTATTGAAAATGCTTTAAAAAGATAGTCCTCCCTTCTGATTTTTTTGCACTTGCAATAAAAGCTCAGGCATTGCTGCAATCTGTGCAGAGTTTGTGGCAGACCAGGAAGTGACTCAGCCATCATGGTGTGCACCCTTATTTTTCCATGTCAGTGCTATGGTCACCCCAATAATGTATGCACAACTGTGTTTTACTTGCACAACAGGAGTTTCTAGAAGTTCTACATCAGTTGTGAGCTTTCCACAATACTGCCCATTGTGTGCATGAGGAAGAGTTTGCTACTATTAGCACAAGATAGGATGCAGGGTTGCCTCCCGTTACCACATTGCGAGATTGAAGGCCATAGTGCAACCCTGTGAGCCCTTCACTGACTTTACTTTTGCCTCACTAGTATGGAAAGTGTAGTAATGACAGACAGTAATGGACAAACCAAGATGTAAAGATTTATGTTAAAAAAAAAAAGTGGCTGAGTAGTGTCTAATAACTATGTTTTTTATCTCTCACACACCATATTTTAATAAAATAAGCTGGCTTTAGTCCTGTGCCCGTCACCCACTACATAACTACTCTATGTGCATTTATTTTGTTGCTGCTGACTTGACTTCTTTCATTGCAGTCTATCATTGAGCCCTTGTGATTAAACAGCCCTGCTGTGGAGAGAAATATTTGGGCGCCATGTCTCATTTCTGGATTCTCTCACACGACCAGTGCCTGATATTTTTCGAGACTTGGTTTAAGTGAAATTCTGCAGATGTGCCCATCACTGATTAATGTTAAAAACAAATCCGTGTCACTCAGGGATTTAGAGAGATTTGTCAGATGGCTACACAGAAACATGCACGATTAGGCAAAAACATAAATAGGCGTAACTAGACACAATTGACCTCCACAATGCGTACATTGTGTTGATATACTTGTTTTGCACTATTTTGGCAAAAATATGGAACTGTTTTGGAGCAATGAGTTTCATAAGCATGTGCATTGAATTGCAGTGCACATTGATTTTTAGAAATAAACTATTTTACGCTAGATCTCTTTATTTTACTTACACATTAATACCTAGGGGCACACCAGACTATAAATAGCAGACGTCATACATAAAGTTAGGATGCAGATGTAAAACATACCTCTCCAAAACTGGCTAAGATACAGAACTAAATAATAGTACACCGATAATTGTTTAAAATAAGAAAAGGATTACTTTATTTTTGTTTTGTTAACTATAAAAATAAATGAAAAAATAGACAATTGCTATAGCATGGCATGCAATACACACACATCCATGTAGGCCTACTGTTCATAAATAAAGAAAACTCACATAATGTTTATTGTGTATAGTCATATGCAGCTGTCAAATAAGTCAAAATAAATACATGTTAAACAATTAACACTAGTCTGCTAATAAGTGTTACCGTCTTTTATGTTTTTGGCTATAAACAGCCTTTTTTTTGCAGGTGTTTATAGCAATATAAACATGTATTTATTTCAAATTTATTGCAAATGGCTGTATACAATATGTGAATTTGCTTTTATTAGGAACTATACTTCTGAATGGCTGTATGCTATGCGGATTGTCTATATTTTTCATCAGCCTTTATTTTTATTCTTTATGTGACAAAAATAAAGTAATACTTTTTTGTAAGGTTTACTAGTGTGCGGTTTTATGATTTAATTCTCTTTAATTTACTGATTTAGGCCTCGATTTAATGGATTTGCATTTAAAAAAAAGTTTACAAAATATTTAAATATCAAAAAGTTATTTCTAAAATAAATCAATATTCAAAGTATTAACATTTTTTAATGATTACATTTTAATAGTGTATCCAAAAATATTAAATCAATTCAAAAGCTTATCCCCCAAAAATATTAAATTGATCTTAACTTAATCCGCTGGTTCTACATGTAGTTGTTAGTCTGGAATATCTATATAATGAAACCTGATTGGGAGGGATTTTGACCATAATTTCTAACTCTTGAAGCTAAATATGTAGGCTGTTTCAGAATTGTGTAGTTGTAGGGCATCCTTACCAGATCTCTTGGTACTGCCTAATGTTTTGTGGAAGGATGAATGGAAGTATATGAAAGATGCACTGTGTAAAAGCATAAAGTACAAAGAAAATAATTGTAGTGAGTTAGGCACATGGGTAGGGAGGTGGCTAGAACGACAGTTTAATGCCTTGCACTTATCAGGTGGTATGGTATAACTTATTATACAATAGTTCTTAAATCATGTTTTTTTCTAGTGAGTTAAAGTGGAGCTGTCACATCTGATTACAACCAGATAGTTAATTGAATGTTGTCTGGCTTTGCCGTTTAATTTAATTTTTTTTCCAACTGTTATTCATTTTAAATAACATGCTGAGGATAGAGTGTAAACTTGATTAACCCTTACATAGATGGAATACCAGTGTGTGCATGTGCTTGTATGATATTTCTGTGCATGTGTCTAATCGTGCCTGATGGTGTTGAACTCACACAGAGCGTGTAAGTACTACATTGATTTAGATTTAGTTTTTCTTAAACCTCTGCAGTACTACTTACCCCCTAGTAACCAAGAAAATATCAAATACAGAGAAATAATGAAAGTTCTGTTTTAATGAACATTATTGGTTTATTCACCAAACTATTAATTGTAGTGAATATTAAACAATATTGCTATATTAATGCCTAAACACAATTGTTTAATGATAAGCCCCCTGTGTTTTAATTGATGGGGGGTGGAAAGATTCCATCTAATTGCATATCAATTTATTTGTTGGGGACAAGTGATGGGAGCATACATGGATAGATGATTGAGGGGAACAGATATTGGATTAGATAAAGATGTGCAGAATAGGAAAGCCTTCATTTTAGGGGAGAAGATCATCCCAGGTAGATAGATTTGGAGGGGGGAGGGGAGATATGAATTTATGTGGTTGAGGAAAAAGCTGTGATATGGTTGTATGCCAAAATAAAAATAATGGGATAAATAGAATAGGTCAAGATGAATGTAAAAATAAAGGGGATGAGGATTTAAAGTTGGAAGAAGGGCAAGATGGAACACACAGCACTGAAGCATGATCTAGGTCACAGGCATAGGCAACCTTCGGCACTCCAGATGTTTTGGACTACACCTCCCATGATGCTTTGCCAGCACTATGGGTGTCAGAGCATTATGGGGGATGTAGTCCAAAACATCTGGAGTGCCGAAGGTTGCCTACCCCTGATCTAGTAAAATCACAGCCTAGTAGATGGGTCTCCATATTGGGGATGCCAGGTAATTGGAGGAGAGGCTTGATGGGTATATAAGATTAGATTAAAACCTGGAACAAGCCAAGTGGAAGATCAAGTATTAATTTATGTTGTGCAGAAGCAACTAAGTAGACGTAATGCTGGAAAGTCACTTTTATAATTGATCATCTTAGAATGTACAAACATTATGTTGTGTAATAGTGTAACTGCTTCTTTGATGTTTATGGCTGTGAAAGTTAATAGTGATTGTATTTCCTTCAGGCAGCTATTGATGTGTTTTTGTTCTTTCAGGGGGACTTTGTGCTTAAGATCGAGCCTCCCCTAGGCTGGAGTTTTGGTGAGTATCTGTTTCTTCTCCGTAATAGCTGCTGTCAACTCCTACGGGGTTGGTGTGTATATGTTTTTCATTCCCAGAACTCTCCTATTTGCATTAGTTAGATATCATCAGAAACTACCTGGGGACCGCAGGTGTGCAACATCCTCCTTCTACAATCGTGTTGCTTTTTACTAAATGTGGATCAGTTTGCTGATGTATGAGTGCTAATCGCAAAACATATCGTTATGTCATTGTTATATAATAATAATATACACAGAATGGTGTAATGATTAAAACCTGCTACACAAGCGGCAAAGAAATTTGCCTTCTTTCCTGCTTTATTTCTGGCAGTATTGTAGGCCTGTTGACAACGTTACCTCTTTCCACATTGCAATATCTGATATTCATGTTAATTTTACTGATTTGTTTTATATCCTCCCAATACCCTTTCCTTTGCTCTTTTTTTAATTAGAAACAGTATTTATTTATTGTATAAACCATCCTCATTACATTTGAAAGGGATTTATTTGTGTTTAACTGTTGGCTTCAAAGAAGCCGCAAAATCCAAGCTGTGTTTTTTTTTTTTTTTTCATTTTTTTTTTTAATGTAGTTTTATTTTTGAGACAAAGTGACATAATTCATTGTATTTGCTTGTTTGTGTGCAGCACCTACAATACTGGCCCTTGAAAATGTCGATTCACCATTATTGAGCGCCAGTTTTTAGTTAATATATGCAGAAGTGGTACATGCACAATGGAACATTCATCACTGCATAACAATTTAACCATTTCACTGCCATAGGGCTGTATATCACCACTATCACTGTGAAAATAAAACAACGTATTTCTATAAACCTTTTAATCCAGATCGCACCTTTTCATCTGGAAATTATAGGATCCAGAACTGTAATTTTAAAATATTGTTTTTCTTAATGACTTTTAAATAATTGTTACTTAATTCTTTTATTATAGAGCCTACAAGTGTCCCTCTACATGTGGATGGAGTGAACGATATTTGTACTAAAGGAGGAGATGTTAATTTTGTTTTTACGGGCTTCATGGTTAACGGAAAGGTAATTCAGGCAAACTACATTTTAGTAATCCTAATTTCAGTACAGGAAATTCCAGTCCATGTGATTTTTGGTCCCTTTTTCATCTACTTTTTTAACACTTTGTTTGAAAATGCAAACCTACACACTAGGGTTCGACGGATTATCGGTTTTGCCGATATTCCGTTTTTTTTTTTTTGTTTTTTTTTTTAAGTATCGGCCGATAATCACTGACAACACCTATAATGAATGCGTAGGCTGGCGCGTCCATAAGGGGTGGGGGTTATAAGGAACACTATGGGACCAGGGGTGGGGGTGGTAAGGACCACTACAGGGGAGGGGAGAAAAGAACACTTTTTGCACAAACAAAACGATAAATGTACAGCATATTGGTAAGCGATCGGTCTGAACGTTCACAGATTATCTGTATCGGCTCTAAAAAAATAATATTGGTTGATCTCTACTACACACTCCCAATGGACTGACTCGTGATACTTGCTCCAGATAAGTGACAAAGTATCATTATACAGTGACTTGCTCATGTGGGGAATGAACGCTGAATAAGGAAATTGGCTGTGTGAGCTCATTTAATGAGGGCCCTTATCTCCTCCTGATCCTGTCAAACTTGTTTTGCCACTTCTGCTTTTGTCATGTTGCACAAATCCAAAGAGGATGTTGGTTTATAAATTATAATGTATGTTCATGGACAATCCCATGTGCAAACTAGTGTATGAAAATCATGCAAAAAAATATACCAAATGATACCGCACTCAATAGAATAGATATAACTGAATATAAGTTTATTAGCAAAAATGTAAGCTATCTTATATAAAGACAAGAGAACACCATATATTTATATATGAAAAATATCTTATTCACTATACTATAAAGTGCTAAAGTGCAAAATATCACATCACCATGGTTCCTAAATGAACATTAATAAAATACAAACATTAATGCCTGTTTCAAAATCCTCTGCACAGAATAAACCACATGGTCCAGCAAAACAACAGACTGTACATAAGGGTATTGAGTTTTGTGAGAAAAAATCCTGGTAATGTACATCAAAGTTAAAAAATAGGGATCCCAGAACAAAACTCAATGTTGGGGGGGGGGGGGGAAAGGGTCATGGACTGATCTCACCCATGTGTTTGGCTGGGAGGCTTCCTGTTTGCTTTAAGAGTCCCAAATCCAGATGGATATACTCTTCTGTAATGTGTCCCAAGTGTTCTCTTTAGAAACTCCCCCTGTAACTCATTTTTAATAAATTTTATATTCTGTTAAATCTATTCTATTGAGTGCGGTATCATTTGGTATAATTTTTTTTTGTATAATATTATTGAGGGTCTTTCGAGGTGACCCTGATACCTATTGTGATTGAATGCAAGTACTACTTGTGTTTTTTGTTGGTTTTTTTTTTTTGTATGAAAATCATGGTTTAATTGTGATCTGCTCATCTGCACAGTTAGCCAATCATTGCTATGTATTTGATGTCTAATCTGAAAGGTGATTTCAACTTTACCTCAGCCACAATATAGGAGCAGAGGACAACATTAGGTGACGGGAGGATCCTGAGCTTTGTCAGTCCACTTAAATAGTTTGACAGAAACCACGGAGACGACACCCAAAAACTGCTAGTAATGTAACTACTACAATGAGCTGCAGTGGTCATGGTGCTTAGAATACTGCTTTGATGCATAACTTGCTGGTATGAGGTGTGTGGCGGAACCAACCTCGCCACTGTCCACTGGAGAGGCCTGGTTGCTCGCCTGCTCCCTTTAGACTATGGTCCTGCATTTTATTTTACCTGCAGAAAGGTTTATTCGTGCCTTTCTGCGGACTGTTAAAGCCATGCTACCCCAGATAGCTATGCCATGGAGCCCAGCCGTATACTGAAAGACTGTATGAAAGACTTTGGCTCCATGGCGATTGAACTGTATGTATGTGATCTGAGCACCATCCGGTAGTAATGGGCGCTCAGATCTAAGCTATCTGGGGATAGGTAGAATGTGTATGTTCTATGTGATAAATGTAACCGTATGTATTTTTATGTCTTTTATTGTCCTTTGTCTGCCATATGGCTAATGGAGTTTTGCCTCTGTCCTTGGAGATAATTGGATTACTTCACAATTATCTTCAGGATAGAAGACTCTGTGGAACTGGTTTTGGGCAGAAAAGCCATGCTTCATTTGGTCAAATAGGACTTTCCCTTAACTTTTTAACCCCTGGATGGAATTGGCTGAATTTTGGTTATGTTTCTATTTTATGTGAATATGATGCATATTTTTAAAGTTATAGTGTATGTATAAAAAGTGTATTTTTCCTGCCTGTGTTAAATTTCATTAACCCATTGTGTTCAGTAATGATATCACAGGCAGAGGGGAGGGATGTGTTTGTGCTGGGTGTGTTTTATGGCTGTCCTGTAAATGATTGGTTGTACTGTGTCCCACCCAGTGTGTGGCCATTACAGTGGAGTTCCTGCTTAACCCTGAAAGTGAAGTGTCGTCTCATTATTGGGGGAGGATTTATTGTATGCTGTTCCAGTTTGACTGCTAGGAGTGTAAACCTATTCACATGGGTTTCCTATTCGGCTGTATACAACATTCATATGCTTAAAAGTACTCATATGCTTCTCCGGTTTGGTGATTGTGGTGTCTGCCAGAGTGCTTGGAGTCCTCAGGAAACGCTAGGAGCATCCTTTAACGGAGGTACCCAGTCGGGGTGCCAGGCGATCCGTTACAAGGTGTTTAAGCACTAGAGTGTAATAACAGAACATATGATTCTTTTAAGCACCATAACCATTATACGTCTTGTAGTGCTTATTGTTAAAGCAGTCTTTGGGTGCCATTTTCCCCCTTCTTTTACTGTTATTCATTAATTGTTTGACAAAAAATACATCTCTCCCCGCATTCAAAGCCCAGGCTCTTTTTTTTTTTCCTAAAGCTTGCAGCCTATCATTGTCATTGAAGGTGGGGTGTATCATGCAGAAGAGGCCAGGTACTAAGTATCAGAAGATGCTAGGTTTTAGTCAATGTGCATTGAACGAGTTACCAAGGTGTGCTTGCCCTGTTCTAGCTGTTTTTTACTCTATATTCTTCGAGGCTACAATGTATTAAAATCACAGGAGGTCTGCTGTTTCTGAGTTACTGGTATCATCATATCTAGAAGCACTAATGATCTCATTGGCCCAAGTATCTTAGATATGGTTTTACCATCTAATGTATGTTCAGATACATTAAACTTCTTCACTATGTCTACAGCATACATTACTTTGAGATGCAATGCTGTTAATGAGCATGACTACAGAATAACATGGTTACTGAGTCTTTTTGTATCAAATTATCATTATATGTGTTTGTATATAAAATATATTGCATGGGACATGTACAGTATACTTCTACATGCGTATGTGGTCTGCCATCTGTTGTAATACACCAAACCTAAAGGGGGGAAGCAGTCACTAACATACATCAGTATATACATATTAACATTTCTAGAGTGAGATGTAATTATGATATCTTGCTGTCTGTTCCAGGTATTGAGTAGAAATCAGAATCTGGGGCCTGGGGGTGTACAGGTTGCCTTGAGACGAACTGGAAGTGGAGTGAATTTTCAAACCACAGTTACTCAAACAGGAGGAAAGTAAGTTCTTTGATTGAAGACCAATTTTATATTCCAAATACTCATCCATCATAATATTTAAAGCTCTTATTTCTACAAATTAAGGCATGTTTTACCCAGTTGTAGCCTGTTAAAAAAAAAAAAAAAACTTAATGTATTGGTTGCCTTAGTTAAGCCATCAAAAGCCAGACACTTTTTTTTTGCATTAGAAATGCTACTGGCTAATTATGAATATTACTAATGAACACCTTTTTTCTGGTTCTAGGTTTGCGTTCTATAAGGTGCTCCCCGGAGACTATGAAATAATTGCTTCCCATCAGAATTGGGTTTTAAAAGAGGTATTTTTATAAATAGGTTTTCAGTGTGAACATGTTTTGTTGTTGTGTTATTCCTTTGACAATAACCTTTGTGGTCTATAAATTAAGTCTGTATCATGATTTGGCTTTCATTTGGTATTTGAATAGTCTTTAAAAGATGCAGTCAGTGGGTATACTGCACATATTATTTCAGTAGACATTCAATAAGTGGGGAAAAAAAAATGCTAAACAGGGTTATTCACTAAAGTGAGAATTGTCTGAAATTCAGAGTGATTTCAAATTGAAGACCAGAATAGCTGGTTTGGAATTTTTTTTTCCCCCCATGTAAACCAAGCTTCCAGTTTAGCTATATTTGTCTAAAATTCGAAATTCACGTTTAATTCCTGACACTTCTTCCTTTGATGAATAACCCTGAAATATTCTTCATTGTTTACAGTTTGACTTCTAAATGTTCATCTTGCCAACAAATCTCTAGTCACTGTTTGCCCTCTACCTTCCAGTCCGGTATTTTTCCAACTGTTAAGCTGTATTGGAATATTGTATTTTCCTGTTAACCCGTGCACTGCATGGGTTTATGGGTAATGTGTAGCTGAATTAAGTTACACAATTGTCTTATTTTATTGTGATACAAAGTTGTATATATCCGTAAAAAAACCTAATGGCGAGTACTACAGCAGGTCTGAGTTACTCAGGGGATTTTAGGAAATGTACAATCATATGTTCCCTTTTAGGTCCTGGAGCATCCAGAGCCCCTGTTAATATTGGAGCTCTAGTCCTGACCGGGGCTATCCTCCGCTTGTTCATCAATAGTAGAACTCAGGAACAAGATACTACCAAGTAAATAGCCCACCTCCTCTCCAGTAATTGGACAACACACAGTTCTGGAAGTACAACTGAACTTCATTCTGCCACACACTACTTTTATGCACTGGCATCTAGTATGGGGTATACACATCAATAACACATGGGTTTCTTCTCAAGAGCCTTTGTGTTTGAGAGATAATTGAGCTTAAATTAGGATAACTCAATTATATCTCAAATACAGAAACTTACACACATTTTACTATACCACAAAAATACATGAAAATAATACAGGAACTCACAAAAATCATATCCCCAAATAGCTCTGACCTGAGACGCCCAAAATATCCAAAAATCGTTCAGATCGGTTCGATAGAACGAAATTGCTATTCAAGTAAAGTTTTAAAGACCAACAGTTCCAGAGGATTGGGAAGGATGGCCGGTCGACTTTCGGGGGTTCCTGTGCAAACACTGACTAACGCTCCCCCTATCTTTTCTGCCGAACATCATTCGTCTAGGTGGTCGGGAAATAGAACGGGCAGCAGTACAAACTCCGCCCGGGTTTGTGTACTCGCGTGAGCCGAAAACCGTTCCAGGCGTTCGACCACCATGTACCGCTGCCTGTGTTCAGGAGACAAAATGGCCGCCATGCACAGACCACGTGCGTTCGGTTATACGAATGGCGAACCCAGGGAAAGCACTCGAGCCACTGTGTTGGTGGTTAACAGCCAGGGGAAGTCGGTGTTCAAGGAGGTATAAAAGGGGGGGACCACACACCAGTCATTTAGGAGACGAACAAGGGTGTACGGCCAACCGAACACAAAGGAATGGAGTCTGCTACAGTGTTCTCACCTAAATGGTGGCTGCATTTGCAGTGCAGCTGTGGGTATAAAGTTTTCTCCTCCAACCTTTATTTCCAATTGCCCTTTTTTAAAGTAGCTAGGTGCCAGTGGCTTTGGTGTTTATTTTTGGGTTTGCAAAATAAAAAATTCTATTGCATCAAAAAAAGAAAAAACTTTTTGTTTTTCGATGAGATGTGTTGTGCAAATTTTCTTCTTGTAGTGTACCTTTAAGAAAGACATATTAACTGATGATATACTACATAGTTCTTTGGTACACCTCAAAGCATATTCTTAGCACCAAAACTACTCCTTCTCAAGGGACACCGCAATGCTTACAAGTTTTTGACGCATATCTAGTGGCTGTCAGAGAGACTGACACTAGAGGTGCCTCTTAATTGAAAGCCTTACTTTTATTTAAGGACTTCACATTTAGCATCATCATGTCCAGTGTGATGTTGCTGAACAATGTGAGTGCTTCTTATAAAGGAGCATTGGGTTCAGTGTTTCTCTGAGAAGCATTCCATTGGGGAGCTTGATGATTACTGCAAAAGGTGCTATGTGCAATCAGTGTTTTTCTATGGGAATGTTTGGATAAGAGGAACTATCTGGCGAAGTCTGTACTGACACCAGATTACCAATGAGTAAAAACAATAGTTGGAAGCAACAAACTAGGAATAGTTAAACTAGGAAAAATTCCCTCCCAACCCCAAAATGGTGTGGCGGCCACCCAGATAAGAACACTGGTTTCGCTGCCAAGGATGTCCTTTTTCCCCTCTCTGGAACTCTGCTGTGCCGGATTCAGTGATATAGCTGCTTTAGTGATTATAGCTGCCAAGTGTTTAAAGCTCTGGCGTGATTATAGCTTTCCCCCACAGACATTAGCCAAAACTTAATGCTGGGAGTGAGCTGGTTTAATAAATCATGGTACAGGCAATTTATACACAGATCCCTAGCAGGGGGGGCTCCATACAGTTACAAACTCCTCCCTGGCTTCCCTGTGTGTGGGAGGAATTTGAGTGTACTTTTGCTTAAACTAATTATCTCCCAGGCACAGAGGTACAATGTTCAAAACACACTATATTACAAGGTACCCTCACAAGTTCTATATCCCGGATAACCTGTATCTGAGCGCCCAACATATCCAAATAGCGCTCAGATCCCAGGCACCTGCCTAAAATAGGTTGGTGTATCTTTCGGGAGTAAAAAAAGGAATAAAACACTGAACAGATTTTCTAACTCCTAGGTAGCGATTGTTCGCCTTTTTTCGTGCGAACAATCCTACCGATCAGCACTCTTCTGAGGTGTAAGAAAACGAAAACAGGCAAGGATGGAAGCTCAGCTGTGTTCGCAAGTTAGTCTGTCCGATTTCAGTTCCATGCACTCGACGACTGAACACCGCTGCCTGCTTTCGTGCGACAAGATGTCCTCCAACTCCATTTTCCATGTGTTCATCTATGCGAATGGCGGCCACCCAGCAGAACACTTGTAGTAATGAGGTGCAAACCGATTATGGAGGTGTCAGTAGGGGTCAATGAGGTTAACAAGCTCCAAGGTGGGCTGAGTACGGGAGGTATAACAAGGGGAACTTGTGGGTTTGTTCGGTTACTGAACTGGAATGAGGAAATAATGCAAACAAAGTATTGTTAGTGACGGGGTGTTCTGTCACAAATGGCAGTCAGATTTATCCTTGGATCAAGAAGCTATTTCCCTACAGTTGAAAAATGATATCATTGAATATTATGTTTTTGCAAGTATGCATCTAGCTGCTGTTTAAACATCTGTACAGACTCTGATAAAACCACTTCTTCAGGCAGAGAATTCCACATTAGTGATGTCCCAAACGGTTCGCCGCGGACGGCGAACATATGCACTGTTTGGTCCGCCCCCTATGTCATCATTGAGTAAACTTTGACCCTGTACCTCACAGTCAGCAGACACATTCCAGCCAATCAGCAGCAGACCCTCCCTCCCAGACCCTCCCACCTCCTGGACAGCATCCCTTTTACATTCATTGT